>OU898276.1:107372411-107817411 GCA_918026665.1 Diabrotica balteata
GGTTTGTCTATTTCGTATATACCGTTCTTTTCACAATCTGCTTCTATTCTTATGGGATTGATGGGTACGATTACTACCTGGTTTGAATTAATTGTGGTTATTTAAGTCTTCTTCAAATGGTACTCGTGCTTATACATTTATTCTTGCCAGTTCGGATGAGTTTGCTTAAACAAGGTTGTGTATTTTCTTGTAGGTACTTCTTTGGACAGTAATAGTAGTTTTCGATTTCGGGACATTGTTCAGATGTTGTCCAATTTTCTTCGTTACTGAGAAGCAGGAATGGTTGATCGGGTATAATTGTTAGGTTGTTTAAAGAATAGGATATATTCGGAAATATTTTAAGGATTACTAACTATTGGGTATGAATCTTGAAAATTACCAAGTTCCCATGAATATTCACCTGAGTTGAGAAGAGACTGTAATAATTCATAAAATTTTGAAGTTTTTGGTACATTTCGTACCGTATATATTTTGTTTAATTTTTAGTATTATTGATTCTAATTGCAAAGGATTAATAATTGAGCTATGAAGAATATTTAGTTTTGCTAGTGATATAGCGGTTTCAATGTTATTGACCAAAATTTGTAGGTCGTGTAGTTGAATATATAGGTTATCTATTATTATATTTATTGAGAAATCTTTTTCTACATTTATTAATTCTTTAATTTCTTCTGAATTATTGTCATTTGTTTGCTTATTATTATTTGATTTTCTTTAATTGTTTCAAATCCTTTTGAGTACGTTTTCGACATTTCTATTAACAAGGTGTGATGCTGAAATAAACTTGAATTTATCTTATTTTGATTGTCATTGAGAGTGGATAAGTAGTTGTTGTAATAATTTTTCGTCATCAGTGTCTAAGGTGCCAAAAAGCCATTGGATACCTTTCCTATTGCGTTTAATTAATGCTCGTTTGTTCTGGGGTTTTGTGGTATGTTTCTAATTGATTATTTATAGCTTTACTTAGTTTTATGGCATGATCTATTTTGTTTATAATTAATATTGAAAAGTGATTGTTTACTTTAATAGAATTTCTTAAGTTTAATACTTCATTATATATTTGATTACTTATTTCTAATGGTTGGGATAAATTAATATGATAAAGAAATGTATGTTTTGATAGTATCCTTTTTGCTTGTCCAATTTGAACAGGTAGGATGGGATTATTAATTTCTTTTATTTCTAACGTTTGATATCCTTGTAGATAGAGGAGTATCGTCATCGCTAGTATTTTCATGTTGATTGTAGTTATCTGTAACAATACGTTGAGGTTTTATACTTCGCAAGTGATATACTTTATTGTTGGATAATATTTTATTATCTCCAACTAATTTGGGATTTATTAATTTTTGATAAGGTTGATTACATTTTGCTAATCTTTGTTCTGAACCTTTTAACTGATATATGGGACGATTCGTGTCTAATTTTATTTCTGATTGTTTAGATTTATTTGCACGTTCTAAGTTTTGTGTTTGGTTTTTATTTAGTTTATTAAGAATAATATTGTTAAGTAATTTTAGGTTTTTTGAGTGATCATGAATATATTGTGTTATTCTTTCATTCTCATCTCGTTCGAAGGGGTTTTTTATAATCTAGTTTGCCTCGCATTATTTGAAAGGGAGTATAGCCTGTAGCACTATGAATACTATTGTTTAAGCTAATATTGCGTAACTCATTAACTGAGAATAATGATATTTTCTTTTTCTTCTTTAAGTATTCTCAAACTTTCTATGATTGAAGAATGAAATCTTTCTATCGGACTATTGCTATTTGGGTTGTAGGCGGTTACGTAATGGACATCTATATGATGTAAGAGACAGAGATCTTGAAATATTTTATTCCTAAATTCTGTGCCATTGTCACATGTGATTTTGTTGGGTATTCCGTAGTGACTATAAAGAATGTTAATTTGTTAACAATTTCCATAGCGTTTATTGAATTTATGGGATAGGCTTGACCGAATTTAGAAAAGCTATCTATAATGGTAAGGAAATTTTGGTTACTAAACTTAAATGTATCGATATATATGTGTTCCATAGGGGAATTGCCAATTGGTGTTGGTTTGAGAATAAGTGAGGTAGGATGTCTTTCGTACTTTGATTTTTGACATAGGTCACAAGTATTGACGTAATTTGTTGACATCTTTGTCCATGTCAGGCCAGTAGAAATGTTTTTTGAGTGCTGCAAGATTTTCATTAATGCCTCTGTGGTTTGTTTTCGTTTCGTGGTAAAATTTTAACACTTCTTTTGTTTTTTCCGCTTCTTCCGTTATATCCGTTAGAATTTTATTTGAAATGACTAAGGAAAATGCATTATTTTTAAATGAGTTTGTCATAAAACGAATAAAAGGTATTTCGAGGTCTTTGTTTTTAAATAGTAGGCAATAGGTCGTATTGGGTTTTATGATTTCTTTAATTAAACATAGAAACTGTGTTTTTCTTCAAAATCATTTTTTGGTATTGCCAATGATATCTATTTTTGTTGAATATTTTTTTCGTATGTATATTTTGGTTTCGATATATTTGCAGAAGTTATTATTATTTGATTTTTGTATATATTTATGGCCTTTTCTGTATACGGTATATTTAATATGGGATCTTCTTGACTAGTATGCACCGTTTCTAAATCGTCAGATTTCTCTTCTGTATTTGGTATTGCTATATTTTGAAGAATTTTATTTTCTTATCTTTTTTGGTATTTTCTTCTATGGATTCTACAATATCTTCTTCTGGTACTGGTAGTTCTTTGTCAATTATTTCGTTAATAAATTCTTGTGTTATGTTTTTGGTATGGATTAATATTTATAATATCTTGTATATCGTTGTGATCAAGAGCAGGTTTTAATATAATATCATTCGAATCTAAGTCTCTAAGTTTCGACATTTCGTTTGTTGATTCTTCAAGATCAATAAATTCGTTGTGGTCTAAGTTCATTATAATGGACAATTTGTCGTTATCTTCGGTATCTATGGGATGAATTTCTACTCTGGAGAGAGCATCTGCGTTTGTGTTTAATTTGCCTTTCTTATAAATAATCTGGTAGTCGTATTCCTCTAATTTAAGTTTCCATCTTATTAGTTTGGAATTAGGTTCCTTTAAGGAGAAAAGCCATTGTAAGGGTTTATGGTCACAAATAATGTTGAATTTTGTGCCGTACAAGTATGGTCTGAAATATTTAACAGCATATACTATAGCTAAGAGTTCTTTTTCTATGGTACTGTAGTGACATTCCGCTGGATTCAAAGTCCTAGATGCAAAAGCAACAGGTAAGTCGTTTCCTATTGGTCCTTGAGATAGTACTGCTCCGATTGCGAAATTTGAAGCATCTGTTGTTACATTAAAAGGTTTGCTAAAATCTGGGTATTGTAAGATAGGATCATTCATTAGGATGTTCTTACAAAGTTCAAAACTTTCTATAAATTCAGGAGTGTGTTTGATTTGCATTCCTTTTTTTAAGCATGATGTTAGCGGTTTAGTCAATTTAGCGAAATTTTTTATAAATCTTCGGTAATAGCCTATGAGTCCTAAAAATGATTTAATTTCTTTGGCAGTTTTTGGATGGGAAATTTTTTTATTGCATTTACCTTTTTCGGATTAGGTTTAATGCCTTCTGGCGTAATGACGTGTCCTAAAAATTCTACATCTTTGCAAAAGAATTCTGATTTGTCTAATTGTATTTTTAAACCAGCTTCTCTCAATCTCTTAAAGACTTGTTTTATATTACTTATGTGTTCTTGAAGTGAAGTGGAGAATATTATTATGTCATCCATATATACAAAACAAATTTTATTTAAAATATCTTTGAGTATGTTATCCATTACTCGTTGAAACGTTGCAGGTGCATTTTTAAGGCCAAATGGCATACGAAGATATTCATAGTGGCCATTTTCGACATTGAAAGCTGTCTTAGGAATAGACTCTTTCTCCATTTCTATCTGTGTAAATCCAGAAGCTAAGTCAATTGTAGTAAAATATTGGCATCTGCCAAGTTTATCTAGTATATCCTGAATGGAAGGTAATGGGTAGCGATCGTCAACAGTTTTTCATTTATTTTTCCTATAGTCTACCACGATTCGCCATTTTTGTCTTCCTGAAGCGTCTAATTTCTTTGGAACAATCCAAATGGGAGAACTCCATGGACTCTGTGATGGTCTGATTATTCCATCTTCTAGCATTTTATTGATTTGTTTTCTTATCTCCTCCTTATGTATGTGGGGGTATCTGTATGATTTTGGATATACTGGAATTTCATCGGTGGTATTAATGCTGTGTTTTACTTGATTTGTGAAGGTCAATTTGTCTTCAGGGTTATGAAAAATATCTTGGTATTCTTCTACTAATAATTTCAGTGCATGTTTTTCTTCAAGATTCAAATGATCTTGTCTAAAATTTTCCAAAGTTATTTTCCGGTCCTTAGTGTTAATTGTATCGTTTATAGTAATGTTCATAATTTCTTCCATTGAAAAGCAATTAAAATTTCTTGTATCAAAATTTTCCGCAAAACTATTTAGAAAGTTGTTATCGATATTAATTAGTTGTGTGTGGAATGTTTTTATTAACAAATTCAATTTTTACACGTCCGTTTTCAACATGAACTAAACTTGATGGGATTTTTATTGTTTTTGTTTCATTAACAATGTCGTTAAGAAAGATATCTCCATCTGGTAATGATGTCTGTATATTTTTTATTACAGACGAAAAAGGTGGAATTTCTATCTTTTGACTATTAAAATCTTTTCTATAATTAAGAGGGATCTCTGAGTTTTGATTAAAAAGGATTTGGCGATTTAAATCTAAATTTAAGTGTAATTTTCGAAGGTCTCGTATTCCTAATATACCGTCAAAATAATTATGGAAATCAAATAAGACAAAGTCGAGAGGTTCGGATATGTGAAATTCTTGCAAAAGGGGGATTTTGGCTTTGAATTGGGATTCTCGGGATCCTGCACACGTAATAATCGGAGTTGTGTGTCTTGTGATTTTTTCTGAAAAGTATTTTTCGGCAATGTAGGGTCTTAGGAGAGATGGGTGACAGCCTGTGTCAATTAGTAATTTAATGGGAGTTGGAAAGTTTAATTGAATGTATGGGAGAGAATTGGGAATTGTATTATTTAGATCAATGTGTTGGGTTAATCGTCGGGATTTTCGTGACGATCCTCTTGAAAATTTTCATTTATGTTTACAGAGTCTGTTTGGGGATTTGGAAGGTGATTATATGCATCACAATATTGGTTATCTTCATTTTCGTCTTCTACTTGATAAAGTTCCTCGAATTGGAAATTTGGAGGGCCTCTCTGAATAAAGGGAAATTTTTGTTTCCGGAAGAGATTCTAGATGTCGTTGACATTGGTTCCGGTGAGAATGTATTTTTTGGGACATTCCTGGGATCAAATACATTTTTTGGTTTCCCAAAAACTTGTTCGTTTGTAAAATATTTAGTTTGAATAGGTCTAGATTGAATTTTTATCGGTTGGCTTGGAAAATTTTGTTTTGATGTACTTGGTTGATTGAAATGACGATTAGGATTAGATTGGTTGTAATTGAAAAGGTTTGCCTTGATGTATTAGGCTGATTGAAATGATTATTTTGTTCATGGTGATTTGAATAATTAGAATTAGATGAATAACGTGTGTTATAGCGATGATTAAAGTTTGGATTAAGATTGCGGTGTTGTTGGTTATAACTTATTTGATTATTTGATTTTGAATTTTGAAATTGAGGTTTTCCTTTAAATTTATTTGAAAAGTTTATTGAATCGATTCTTTGGTCATTATAAAATTGTCTATTTAATATGTCGGATGCTTCTATAAACGATTTCGGTTCCTTTATTTCAAGAATCGTTCTAGCTTTCTCATCTACGTTTGCAAGTATAATGTCTATGGAATTTGCTTCATTTTGTTCCATTAATATCGTTTTCCGTTCAGCACTTAAATTCGTTTCTGAATTTATTTTAATTTCCAATCTTGATTTGAGTTGCGATATTCTTGCTAAAAAGTCTATAATATTTTCGTTTTTGTATTTTGTTGTTTGTAGGAATTCTTTATTCAATGTTTGCCTGTCGATCCTGTCGCCGAAGTTATTTCTCAATGTACTTCGAATCAATGGCCAGGTATTTAAATCTGGTCTACACATTACGAAGTTTAATACGTTGTCTTGTAACTTCGAACATAATACATTATATGTAAAATCGTTCAAGGTATTATCCGTTGTCTGTCCATAAGTGCGATAATACTGGTCGCATCTTTGGATAAAGCTTTCCAATTTTAACGGATCCCCATTAAATGTGGGTAAAAAGTCAGCGAGAGCTTTTGCCGCTTGAATTGTGGGTGTGTTATTTAATGCCATTTTGTTTAAGTTACAAATTAAATTATCAATATCACTTTGCATAAAAAATGTTTTTAAAATTACTCAAATGAAGAAGATTTATTACAATCTCTGACAAATGGTAAAAATAAAATAAAACTGGTAATAATTTTCAAAATATAAAGGAAAATAAGAAGTAAGGAAAATTCTCAGTAACTTACTTGTTTATTGTAGGTTCTCCGGATGAATGGTGGACACCAACGGTTGTACTGCAATTAACTGGAATCTGCTGCAACCTTCAGGTATCCTACTGACTGCGCCAATTAAGTAACTCGTTTTCAGACTCGCGTTTTTAAAAACAATTTATTTAAAATTAACTAAATACAATGGTTAAATAACGAATCAAAACAAGTATACAATAACAATAATAAATCAGGAATGAATGTTCACAGCCGTGGCTGCACTATATATAACGCACTAATGACTTGGACTATGATGTGTAGATATCTCTTTTATGTCTATATAATTACATCTTTTGGCTGTCATCAAATTTTCTTTGCTACTGAGAAGTAGGAAAGGTTGGTCAGGAATAATTGTAAGGTTATTTAGAGGTATAGGATAAATTTGAAAATATCTATAGGAATTACTGGCAATTGAGTATGAATCTTAAAAATAATTAAATTCTTGTGAATTTGAACTTGAGTAGAAAAGAGATTATAATAATTCATAAAATTTTTTAAGTTTTGGAATGTTTTGTGTTCCATATAATGTATTTAGACTTGTAATTATTGATTCTAGTTGAGAAGGTTTAATAATAGAATTATGAAGAATATTCAATTTTGCCAATGATATTGCGGTCTCTATATTATTAATAACAATTTGCAAATCATGTAATTGATTTATTAGATTATCGATTACTATATTTAGTGAGAACGCTTTTTCAACATTTATTATTTCTTTTAATTCTTGTGACATTATTGTCATTTGTTTACTAATCAAAACCTGATTTTCTTTAAGAATATTAAAGTTTTTTGCATATGATTTTGACATTTCGACTAAAAGAGTGTGGTGTTTGTATAAACTTGAATTTATTTGTTTTTGATTATCATTAAGAATAGATAGATAGTTATTATAGTAATTTTCGTCGTCGGAATCTAAGGTTCCGAAAAGCCATTTTGAAGCTTTTCCTACTGCATTAATTAAAGCTCTTTTTGTTCTTGCATTTTTTGAATAAGCCGTTAGCTGAGAATTTATAGTTTGACTTAATTTTATACTATGATCTAACTTATGTACTATTAGTAAAGAAAAATGATTATTTACCGTAATATTATGTTTTAAATTTAATAATTCGAATAATATTTGATTACTTATCTCTAATGGTTGAGTTAAATTAATATGATAGATAAAAGTATGTTTGGATAAAATAATTTTTGCTTTGCCAATTTGTACAGGTAAAACGGGGTTATCGATTTCTTTGATTTCTAGCATTTGATATCCTTGTAGCAAGAGGAATATCATCGTCGCTATCAGCTTCATGTTCTTTACTGGTATCTGTAACAAAGCGTTGTGGTTTTATATTTCTTAAATGATATATTTTATTTTCTGATAATATTTTATTATCTCCAACTATTTTAGCATCGATTAATTTTTTATATGGTTGACTTGATTTTGCTAATCTTTGTTCTGAGCCTTTTAATTGATATACAGGGCGATTTGTATCTAATTTTATCTCTCTTTGTTTTGTTCTATTGGCTCTTTCTAAATTATTTTTTTGAGTTTTTGTTAATTTATTTCGAATAAAATCATTAAGTATATTTAAGTTATTTGAATGTTCATATATGTATTGTGTTATGCGTTCGTTTTCATCTAGTTCAAAAGGATTTTTATATTCTAGTTTTCCTCGCATAATTTGGAAAGGAGTGTAGCCTGTGCTATTATGTATACTATTGTTATATGCTAGTATCGCGTAACTCATTAGAATATTAATAGGAATGTTTTCTTTTTCTTCTTTTAGTATTCTTAAACTTTCAATTATAGAAGAATGGAATTTTTCAATGGGACTATTACTATTAGGATTATACACAGTTGTATAGTGAATATCTATACGATGAAGAAGACAGAGATCTTGGAAGGTTTTGTTTTTGAATTCTATGCCATTATCACATGTTATTTTGTTAGGAATTCCGTAATGACTAATAAAGAATATTAATTTATTTACTATCTCAACAGCATTTATGGAATTAATAGGATATGCTTGACCAAATTTTGAAAAACTGTCAATGATTGTTAGGAAATTTTGACTACTAAATTTGAATGTGTCAATATATACCTAGATGTTCTAGGGGAGAGTTTCCGATTGGTGTTGGTTTAAAAACAAGAGAAGTGGGATGCCTTTCATATTTTGATTTTTGGCATAAATCACAAGTGTTAATATAATTTGAAATGTCTTTGTCCATATCTGGCCAATAAAAATGCTTTTTTAACGCAGCGAGGTTTTCATTAATTCCTCTGTGAATTGTTTTAGTTTCATGATAGAATTTAAGTTTTTCTGCTTTTTCTCCTTCGTCTGTTATGTCCGTTAGAAATTTATTTGAAATAATAAGGAAAAATGCATTATTTTTAAAGTTATTTTCCATGAAACGAATAAATGGTATCTCTAGATTTTTATCTTTAAACAATAAACAATATGTTTTATTTGGTCTTATAATTTCTTTTACTAAGCATAAAAATTGTTTTTCTTCAAAATTTTCTTTAGGTATTTGCCAATAGTATCTATTTTTATCAAATATTTTTACATATGTGTTTTTTGGTTGTGTAGTATTACTAGAGGATATTATAATTTGATTTTTATATACATTTATAGCTTTTTCTGTATAAGGTATTTTTAATATAGGGTCTTCTAGACTTGTATGAACAGTTTCTAAGTCATCTGAATCTTTTTTATTTTCTTCTTTGTTAGAAATAACAATATCTTGTAGGATTTTGATTTTTGGACTGGGATTTACTTCAGGTGTTTGTTCAGGTGCTAATGTTTTATTTTCAATATTTTCTGAGACATTATTTGATGTTGGTAATTCTGTATCAATGATTTCATCTATGAATTCTTGTGTTATATCTTGATAAGGATTAATATCTATATTTTCTGTTAAAATGTTATCAAAATTAAAAGGAGATCTAGATATAATTTCTTGGGAGTCTAAATTTCTTAGTTGCGTTTCAGTTTCATAACCGATAAACTCGCTAGGGTCTAAGTTCATTAAGATTGAGAGATTGTCATCTTCAGTTTCGAGAGGATGAATTTCTACTCGTGAAAGAGCATCTGCATTCGTATTTAGTTTACCTTTTTTGTAAATAATATTATAATCATATTCTTCTAATTTTAACTTCCATCTTATTAATTTGGAATTTGGTTCCTTTAGTGAGAAAAGCCATTGCAAAGGTTTATGATCACTGACAATATTAAATTTTGTACCATATAAATAGGGTCGAAAATATTTGACAGCATAAACTATGGCTAAAAGTTCTTTTTCGATTGTGCTATAGTGACATTCGGCGGGATTTAGAGTTCTTGATGCGAAAGCAACAGGTAAATCGTTACCTATGGGACCTTGGGATAGAACAGCACCAATTGCAAAATTAGAGGCGTCGGTTGTTACGTTAAAAGGTTTTTCGAAATCAGGATATTGCAAAATGGGATCATTCATTAGAATATTTTTACAAAGTTCAAAACTTTCACTAAATTCGGGAGTATGTTTAATTTGGACACCTTTTTTAAGGCAAGAAGTTAAAGGCTTAGTTAATTTTGCGAAGTTTTTTATAAATCGTCGATAATAACCGATAAGTCCTAAGAATGATTTAATTTGTTTTGCTGTTTTTGGAATTGGGAAGTTTTTTATTGCATATATTTTCTTTGGATTTGGTTTAATACCTTGGGGAGTTATAACATGTCCTAAAAATTCTACATCTTTACAAAAGAATTCAGATTTATCGAGCTGTACTTTTAATCCAGCTTTTCTTAATCTTTTAAATACTTGTTTTATGTTGCTAACATGTTCTTGAAGAGAAGTTAAAAATATGATTATATCGTCCATATATACGAAGCATATTTTATTTAATACGTCTTTAAGTACATTATCCATTACCCTTTGGAACGTAGCCGGTGCGTTTTTAAGACCAAATGGCATCCGAAGATATTCGTAATGACCATTTTCTACATTAAACGCTGTTTTCAGAATTGAATTTTCATCCATTTCGATTTGTGTAAAACCGGAGGCTAAATCCAATGTAGTGAAATATTGGCATCGTCCTAATTTATCTAAAATGTCTTGTATTGAAGGTAAAGGGTAGCGGTCATCAATTGTTTTTTCATTGAGTTTTCTGTAGTCTACTACAATTCTCCATTTTTGTTTTCCAGAAGCATCTAGCTTCTTTGGAACAATCCAAATTGGGGAACTCCATGGACTTTGAGATGGTCGTATTATTCCATCTTCTAACATTTTACTAATTTGTCTTCTTATTTCTTCCTTGTGTACGAACGGATATCTATAAGTTTTAGAGTATACAGGAATTTGATCACTAGTTTTAATTTTATGTTTTACTTCATTTGTAAATGTTAATTTATTATCAGGATGATGAAATATGTCTCGATATTCTCTAACTAATATCCGAAGTGCTTTCTTTTCCTCTTCGTTTAAGTGTTTTGTTCTAAAATTTTCTTCAATATTATCATTTATTTCTTCTACATTAAAATCATTACTACTTGTGGAAATATTCATAACTTCCTCTATGGAAAAATAATTGTATTTGTTTGTTTCAATATTTTCCACAAAGTTATTTAAAAAATTATCATCTATACTGATTAATTCACTGTGGAAAGATTTATTGATAAATTCAATTTTGGTCTTTCCGTTGTTTATGTTTATTAGGCTAGATGGAATTTTTATTGTTTGATTTTGGTTTTCTATTTCCTGTAAATAAAAATCACCACTAGGCAATGAGGTGTAAACTTCTTTTATTATTGTAGATAAAGCGGGAATTTCTATTTTTTGAATATTAAAATTTTTCCTATAGTTAAGCGGTATCATTGCGGTTTTGTTGAAAAGATGTTCACTGTTTATATCTAGATTTAAATGTAATTTCCGTAAATCTCTAATTCCGATAATACCATCAAAATAATTGTGAAAATCAAATAGTACAAAATCTAGGCTATCTAATAGTTTATATTCATTTAAAAGGGGAATTTTGGCTTTAAATTGTGCTTCTCTTGATCCGGCACAAGTAATGATAGGAGTTGTATGACGAGTAATTTTTTCAGGAAAATATTTTTCTGCAATGTAAGGTCTAAGTAGAGATGGGTGACATCCTGTGTCAATTAGTAATTTTATACGAGTTGGGAAATTAATTTGAATATATGGTAGTGAATTAGGGACTATATTATTTAGATCAATTTGTTTTCTTAATCGTTTGGACTTTGTTGAATATGCTCGCGAAAATTTGACTGATCTGGGTCTTGGGATTCGTATTCGAAATTTTGAGAATGACAATAATTTTTAGAATGGGAACATGAACAAGGATTATTTTCTATTTCGTCTTCTGACAGATTATAAAGTTCTTCTACTTGGAAATTTTGAGGAGCCCTTTGTTGGAATTGGAATTTTTGTTTAACAGAAGGCATTCTCGACGTAGTGGACATTGGTTCTGGCTGATGCGTATTTTTTGGAGCATTTTTGGGATCAAAAACATGTTTGGGTTTACCGAATACTTGTTCGTTAGTAAAATATTTTTTATGAACTGGTCTTGATTGAATATTTATGGGTTGGCTAGGAAATGTTTGCCTCGAATAACTAGGTTGATTAAAATTGGGATTATGCGAATAAGAATTTGTATATTGTTGATTAAAATTCGAAAAATTAGGTCGATTTTGATGAAAATTTTTGTTTGTACTATTTTGGAAATTTTTAAAGTTAGAATTGTGATTAGAATTAAAATTTTGGTTTTGATTTGGAATATATTTATGATTTTGAAAGTTTTGTTTACTTTTATTAAATTTATTGAAAGGATTTAAAGATTGAATTCTTTGATCATTATAAAATTGTCTAGAAATAATATCTGATGCTTGAATAAACGTTCTAGGTTCTCTAATTTCTAATATAGTTCTATTTTTTTCATCTACATTTGCTAATAATATGTCGATAGAATTGCTTTCATTTTGATCCATTAATATTAATTTTCTCTCCGCATTTAATTCTGTTTCTGAATTAATTTTAACTTCTATTCTTGATTTAAGTTGGGAAATTTTTGCAACAAAATCAAGAATGTTTTCATTTCTACCTTTAGTTAATTGTAAAAATTCTTTAGTGAGCGTTTGTCTATCAATTCTATCGCCAAAATTATTTTTTAACGTTTCTCTGACTAGAGGCCAAGTATTCAAATCTGGTCGGCACATAATAAAATTTAAAACATTGTCTTGCAATTTTGAACAAATTACATTGAAAGTAAAGTCATTTAATGTATTATCTGTGGTTTGTCCGTACGTAAGATAGTATTTATCGCATCTTTGTACGAAACTTTCCAGTTTCAGAGAATCGCCATTAAATGTAGGTAAAAAATCTGCAAGTGCTTTAGCTGCTTGAATAGTAGGTGTTTGATTAAGTGCCATTTTGTTTAGATTTATAACTAGATCCTCAATATCAGTTTGCATTAAAAAATATTCTCTATAATATATATAAAAATTTTCTCTTTTTTATTAAAATTTCAAATATAAATATTTTAAAATAATTTACTCTGTAGAAAAAGAATTTCAAAATTAGAAATCTCTAACTAGAGTATATATAAGAAAGAAAAATATTCTTGTTCGGCAAAAACTTAGTTAAATTCAAAATTCTATACTCAATAAAAAGAATAACCAGTAAAAGGAAAGTAAGACAGGAATATAAAATTTCTCAGTAACTTACTTTGTTATGCTGGTACGTAGATTCTTCCAGATAAATGGTAGAAACCAACGGTTGATTTTTGCTTTTTCTTGGGAATTTTCTTATAATTCGCCTTCAGGAAACTGCTTCAACCTTCAGGAATCCGAATGACTGCGCCAATTAAGTTTATTTTTGTAGACACTTTGTTTTTAAAAACTTTTATTCTCAAAATATAATACAAAATACTTATTTGCCGAAATATAAATATACGCTCTTAATACAATTAACTGAACTACTAATTAATGAATCTTCGTTGTAAACAAGTGCAGGCCTATTTATACCCTCTCATCGGATGGACTGTGGTCGGCGGATTCCAATGGAATTATCTTGTTTATGTTTATATAATTAGGTCTTATAAATTTGCGTCTTACTCTTTGTCATCATGTGTTTATTTCTCCATATTATGTCCCGTAAACACCAGGATAGTAGCGACCGTTGTTACTGGTTCATCGGTAGTCGGTCCCGCCTACGTAACTAGTCTTTATCACTAAAACTTTTTGTCGAAAAAATTTGTGTTTTATGAATTAGGCTACATAGCAGAGTATTTTTTTCATTTCGTAGATAATATAAATTGGGTCATACAAAAGATTTCATAACAAGGCTGACGAAATAAGTGAAATATAGGTAATTTTAAAAAATCAAACCGTAATAGAATCTACAGTTAAAAGCAATTTGACCATCACGATGTTTTCCCTCGAAATCCCTAAATTATTATCGTAACACATATGCTTCTCTAAATAAAAATAAAAAATAAATCCTGTCAATTTTTGTAGAGTGAGAATATTCCCATGGCAGCCTACTCATATCCTTGGGTGGATGCTCCCAAGAGCTTGAAAAGAGATCTAATATTTTTTATTCACAGAACTCAAACTCCAATACAATTCCAAGTTCTTGGATTCTTCAATTTATCCTTGGAAGTCTTTTTAAAGGTAAATATTATTAAACTTTATTGGCGTAGTTTTGTACTTTTGCACCAGTGGTGTATCTAGAGGTTACACCGCATCATTTAACGTAAATAAATAAAAGAAAGAATAACACATTTTAAGAAAATTTGCGAAGTTTTAGTTTTTCGAATGTCATGAAGTATAATACATTTTTATGTTAATATATCTATAATCAATGTTTGTTACTAGAGTTTTATTCTCTTTGCATCTGTTTCAATTTTCAATTTGAAATTGGAAATGTTCAATGAATGAATAAGTCATGACTTATTTATTCAGAAAAACAGCTTGTCTTTTCATGAAAACGCTTAAGTTTTAATAAAGACAACGGAAAAGATTGATTTTCAAAAAACCAATAGAACTTTGAATATACTGTGATTGGTTGTTGTAATAAATTAATACTCCATTAAAAAGTTACATTACAGTTGCATTTTTAAGAGGACGCAATTTTATTTTCTTGATGTGTTGAGGAGTAAGAATAAGCTTAAGTTTATGAGGTCGCCACCCGTGTCCTCATGCCGCCACCTAGGAAAAAGGGTGCAAAGGCTTTTCAAGTTGTATGTTATAAACTATCAACTATGTATACAGAATTTTTTTAGACAATATTTGTTGAAAATTAAATTGTCTACAGTTTTATTTCTATTACTTTTAATTGTAAAACAAAAAATAAAAAATTATTTATAATTTTTTGAAAATATTTCTTTTTGGGCCTTATAACTTTTTTTTGTCATTTTATAATAAAAAAACGCCAAAACAAGATTATAGACAGTTTTTCAATGAATAATGTTCATTCCAAATTTATTTAATTTCATCAATTTCTCTGAGTTTTACAGCATTCCAAAGTTGACTGGGTTCTTTAATACTGGTAAGAATACAATAAAACCAACTATTAGGCTTAGTTTTCTATTAAGTATATATTTTTTTATTCATACAATTTGTTAACATTTTGTTAACATTCTATGTTATTAATAATTTATTGTCGATCTTTTTCCCGACCACCTATGAGGTAGTCTGGAGGCGCTTTTTTAATGGTATCTCCATTAGGCTTAATTCACTGACAATTTCCACTCGACATAATATGGAGCATAATTAAATATTTAAAAAGTTGTTTTTCATTTATCGTTTTTTTATTTTCTTTGGTGGTCGAGGCTGCGGTTCTGGATCTAATTCAGTATCGAAGGTGAATGCTTGCGGAAGAACGGGAGTTAGGATTGGAGTCATTGTAGATAATTCATCTTCGAACTCTTTGAATTTTGTGATGCATAAAATTAGTTTCAGAAATTCGTGGGGTGCTAGAGTTTGATTGAAGTTTTCACTGGTATCCAAATTTTTTCCATGCTTTTTTCATCCCCAATCTTTAGGATAGCACTAATTCTTAAATAGCGATAAGTTAAATATATTTTTGGTCACTGTCTTGGCAAATCGTTTGTTACTCATACTGTCAGCGAATCATCTGAATTTCTACCATATAAAGAGAAGAACAAACGTTCGCCAACGACAGTAAGCAAAAATCGCTTTGCTTTCTCCACTGAGAAATAAAGCTATTCCGCTAGCTAACTGATGATGTTTCTTTGAAACTTTGATGAATTTAAGTTTACCGATCTTGTAGGCGACTAATGTTTTATAGCATCTTAAAAAATCATGCAGATACTGCAAATAATTTGCAATGACGTGGTCATATATAAAACTTGAAAAACAGTATAACTTATGCGACTTACACCCTTTTGAAAGTTGAAAAAATTTGACACTTTGGATACACAACATTGGACTGCTTCCGTTCTAATGTCCTCTGCAACGACCATAAGATAATCGTATGATTGGAATGCAGCAAGTCACAATGGATGAGAACTTTATCTGCATCAGATTTAGCTTGGTCGATAATCAAACCCAATTCTGATTTCAGAAGGTCTATTAAGTTTGTTTTGTTCTTTTCATTACCAAGGAATTGGTTCGTGCTTTTATGAACCTTTATCTCTGTTTATTGGTGCTTTTTCGTGCGACGCAAGCGCACGATTTGGGGTAAGAAAATGATAAGTTAATTTAAAAAAATTATTATAAGAATAAAAAAATTATAATAAAAAACTAAGTCTAATGGTTGGTTTTTATGTTGACCAAATCCGGTCAACTTTGGAGTGCTGTAAAACGTAAAACCCAGAAAAAAATAATAAAATTATACAAATTTGTAGTGATAATTATTTTTTGAAAAACCCTTTATAATATTGTTTTAATGTCATTTTATTGTAAAATGACATTAAAGGGCCCAAAAAAAATTAATAGGAAGAAAGTAGTAGATGATATAATTTGCTGCAAATAATGTCTGACAACATTTTTTGTAGTATAGCTAGTTTACCAGATACAGCTGGAAAACTTTTTGTATCCCTTATTCCAAGATGACGAGTATTCAAGAACCCGGTCGAAGCGTTTTAAAATTTAAAGAAATTAATGAAATTAAACAAATTTGAAGTGAAAATTATTATCCGACAATTCCTCTATAATATTGATCAAATGTCATTTTATTGTTAAATTGCCAGAAAAAAAGTTATAAGTCCCGAGAGACAGTGTGTTGCAATATTCTTTTTAAAGGTATTTTTGTTTATTTTCCATTTTAAGATAAAAGGAAACAGGATGTTACCTTTTGCTAACAATTGTAGACAATTGTAGACATTTTAATTTGCTACTAGTTATATTAAATATAATTTTCTGTATAGTTACTAGTTTACGAGATACAGCGCGAAAATCCTATGCACCCCGTTTTCCAAGATATTGGCCAGGGCACATGAGTGGCGACCACACAGACCTAAACTTAAGCTTATACTTACCTTCCCAATACATAAAAATTGCGTCCTCTGAGAAATGCACGCCTAAACAATGTAACATTTCAATGGACTATAAATCCCTCAAATCAAAACGTCTAATTTAACGCTAGCCAACATTACCCATAAAATAAAGGTTTCTTACTATTTAAGACACTTAAGGAAATTTTAACAAGAACGACATTTTTACTGTTAGACAATGACCTTATACACAAACAAACCAACGAATGCTTCATTTCTATTAAAGTTTAGTACATTTCAAAAAGAAACTCTTAATTTATACTGTGGTGGCGGTAGTATAAGTAATCAAGTTTTTACGACTGGAAGGTTACTAGTTATACGTATAAATTACTATTCCGAGATAAGACCAACTTATCCTATGCCATATTGGCTTGTTGATTTGCAAATATGTTATCAGCTCTAGAGGAACAAGCAAAGAAGTTCTCTCTCTCTCTTTCTCTCTCTCTCTTTCTCTCTCTAGTCCTGGCCTCCTCCAGCATCCTTTTGCTTGGCTGTTCTTCTACAATTATCTTCCTTCAATATCTCATTAGCATCGGTTGTCACTTCGTGTATTCACACACATATATATATATATATATATATATATATATATATATATATATATATATATATATATATATATATATATATATATATTATTATTATTCCCAAAAGTTTATGTTGCTATTGACCGTATGATTGTTTTATATATTTTTGATTGTTTTATATATTTTGAACTTAACTTTTCTATGGATGTCTTTGGCTCCAAACACCTGATTCGTTAGAAAGCATCCTGCTTTTTTGTATTTCCTTCTCCTCGCTGCCGTCCTCAGTTATCTGTACGCCCAGATGTGTGAGCTGTATTTCGTCCAGGTATGTCATCTATTCTTAAGTTTTGTTGTTTCCTTGCTTGTATTAGGGATTTAGTTTTATCCAAGTTGACGGCTGGCTTTATTTCTTTCGCATTATTTTCAAGCTCCACATCAAGTTTTGTGATGTCTCTTAAGGTTCTTCCAATCAAGTTTACATTATCTGCGTACATCACAATCTGCTTAGACTTATTAAACAATAATGATTTTGGGTTTACAGACATTTTTTTAAAACATATTTCATACATATGATAAACAGAGTCGGAGCCAGCACATCTCTCTGTTTTAGCCCTTTAGTTTTCTGGAAGAGGTCCGTTTATTGAATTTGAACTTGTTTACATTTTGTTTCTTAAATTGCAGATATTGTGATTTTATATTTAGATAGTTCATTTAGTAGGTTCCTCTGCGCAACAGGTTTACTCAAAGTCCTGATATTCCACCATCTTATCTCGAATTCTAAATTTCATTGATTAAATCGTTGCCAATCCATCCGTCCTATACTATAGTTTTTTTTTTCAGGGATGAGCAGTTGGCTCATCGCCCAACCCCCTTTTTAAAGAGCAATTTCCTCCTTTTTAGAGGACAAAGTTCAGGTTTCCAAGTTCAACTGTTCAGGTTTGTCGGGGTTCATCCGTGTTATTAGGTCACATTTCTTGCAGGTAAGGATACTAATTAATTAGGATTGATTAGAGGTGTTATCAGGAAGCAACATCTTATATTGCACATCACTACTCTTTTGAACCTTCTGGTAATACAAGACCCGTAAATTACTTGAAAGCAGTAAATAGAAGAAATAGCTAAGAGAGATGTGACTATTTTAATGTCAGTAAGGCGCATTTATGGAAAAATGTGGGGTGTTTACCGCCCACACATTTTGTATTGGATTTAAAACATAGTAGTAAACAAAGAATCTCTCTTTTTTCATCGACTCCTGAATGAAGGTCTCTCCTAATTGCTTCCATCTTTCTCTATCTTACGCCAACCTAATCCATCTGTTGACCTGCCAACAACTTTGCGTTGTTTCAAATTTTTTAGCCGATTTTTACAGGTACAAACTGGTAGTATGCATGTGTTATACACATTTTTCTTCAAGTTTACAGGAATGGGGGTGTTTCATTCAAACGTGGGGGTGAATGAATAAACAAACAAAGAATAACATATGCATAAGGGGTACGGTGGCAAAATGTGCAGCAAAAAGTGCCATCCTTAAATTAAGCAAAGTACAAGTATTGCCTTGAAATTGCATCGACTCTGACTGGCATACCAATAGCAGCTATGCTTTTGCTGGACGTCTCTTCTCTGTACACAGTGATAAGGGGAGATGGGAACGAAATATTTTAGACTACACAAAAACCTTAGTAGCGTCATGGTCAGAACAGTTCATAGTACCATTATAAATAAAAGTTGAAATACATTATAACTAAATGACATCTAACAATGTGGTGGGATTTTGAAAATACCATGGACAAAACGAGTTACAAATGCAGAAGTGTTAAGAAGACTACAAAACAATTGCAAGGTCATAAAGTACATCAAAACAAGAAAGCTGGAATATTTAGGTCACATTACCAGAGGTGCGAAATATGATATATTAAGGCTCATAATGTACGGTAAAATCATGGGTAAAAGATCCATAGGAAGACAAAGAATTTCCTGACCAAGAAACCTAAGAGAGTGGTATAGTTGCAGCTTAGTAGATATTTTAAGAGCAGCCGCCAATAAGGTATGGATAACTGTGATGATAGCCAACTTCCGATAGGAGAAGGAACTATAAGAAGAAGAACCCTGTGGCACTTAGATACCGACCTATAGTATCTTTATTGGTAAATATACAATAGGGTTGAGACATAGTACACACAATTGTCCTGCAGGGTTATACCTGATACAGAGATAGATCTAAAACTGACTAACTACACCCAGTTAAGCAATTAGCAAAATGTATATTAAACAGACATGTAACAATTGGGCTAAAGTAATGCAGGAAATCTTTGCCTTTGCCTCCAGGCGAAGATTGTGTAGTTACTGATGCAATCAAAATCGAAGGCACTTGCCTATTTAAAAAAATAAAAAACCTGTTGAACATGTGCCTTTTGGACAGTAATATACCCGACACATGGCACAATGCTGAGGTAATTATATTGTACAAAAAAAGGAGATTCCCATGAATTAGAAAACTACAGACCTATAAGTCTTCTTAGTCACCTATACAAACTCTTTACAAGAATAGTAACGATCGTCTTGAGAAAAAAAACTTGATTTCTACCAGCCACTATCTCTAGTTCTGGCTTTTGTAGATTTTCATAAAGCCTTTGATACGGTAGAATTTGAAAAAAAAAACCTGGAAAAACTACAAGCATGCCGCATTGACTATCGATAAACAAGGTTAATTTACAATACATACAAAAACACAACTATGTCGGTGAAACTACATGAAAAGACGGATCACATCCCAATCGGCAGAGGAGTCCGACAGGGTGATACCTTATCGCCTAAGCTGTTTACCGCAGTACTAGAATATGCTTGTAAAAAACTTAACTGCGAAGAGAAAGGCCTGAACATTGACGGTAGAAGATTAACAAATCTGAAATTCGCAGACGACATAGTTTTGTTCTCGGACAACCTCAAGGAGATATTTACAATGCTACATGAGCTTCAGTTAGTGTGTGCAACTGTGGGTCTTAAAATAAACATCTTCAAAACAAAATTCATGACAAACCTAGTACCTAGCGGAAATATCAATATTGGAGACAACGAAGTAGAGCTGGTGGAAAAATACATATCTTGGACACGAAATAAAGATCACAAGAGACAACCAAACATGAGAACTACGAAGAAGAGTAAACCTAGCATGGGCAGCCTATGGAAAATTTAAAGACATCTTTAAAAGCGATATACCAAGTTTTTTGAAACGTAAAAAATTTGACCAATGTGTGTTGCCAGTGATGACCTATGGTGCCGAAACTTTGACATTGACAGCTACAAGTTCTAGGACGCTGCAAGTAGCTCAAAGGAAAATGGAAAGATCAATGCTGAGTATATCGCTTCGTGACCGAGTTAGAAATGAAGACCTAAGACGAAGAACAGGAGTTACCGCTGTAATTTCCCGAATTGCCACACTGAAATGGAACTGGACTGGACACGTCGCCCGAACCAGTGATGAAAGGTGGACGAAGAGATTGCTTGAGTGGAGGCCGAGATTAGACAAAAGAATTAGAGGAAGACCCCCTACACGATGGACTGACGATCTCAAAAATATGTCAAGAAATTGGATAAAAAGTGCCCAAAACAGAGCACAATGGACAAAAATGAGGGAGGCCTATGTCCAGCAGTGGACGCAAAGGGCTGGTTGATGATAATGATGATGATGAATGCAGGAAATAAGCAGAGATCAGTTCAGAATCCTAACACCCTTTCTTAGAGGACATGCGCCAGACATTCATACAATGAAGTTGGTTTATAAAGAGCTGAAATGGCTGTAGTAGAAAAGTTGAATATATTTTGCATTACTTAGAGGCACTACCTACAAATAAAAAATACCTGTTGTACCAAGTGCATTTCAAAAATATATAGTACCCACCCACTAGGCCTGTACAAGTTGTTACATATTTCTAAACAATTGACTGCAATACCTGTCTTAGGTACATTTCCTATTACATTTGAAAACAATTTACCACCAAAAGTTACAATCTTCTTTATAACAGTAACTATCGCTTCAAATTAAAACTCTAAATATTCTAAATCAAACGATGGAAAAGGGAAGTGAGTAAAAGATTTTAATTCCTAGCTTAGCGCTTTTGGCTTACAAAGCCATCTTCGGAGCTATGGTCAAGTATCCTACTAGGAGAGATCATGTAGTAAGAAGAAAATTGCTGGTTCTATTTTTTATGTTTTCCTTTCATTCTTTAAATAATAAAAAAACACACAAAGGACTGTACACTGCACTCCATAAAAAACACATTAAAACATTTTTGGTTATGGTACGGGTGTCAGAACCCGACCATTTTTACTGCAGTTGAAGCAACAGATACTACTTTTGGATTTGGATCTGTAATAAAAGTTGAGGTAATATTTTTCGATTTTAACCACAGATATCTCCTTAATATTATAATTTAATTAATAAATTAATATTGCACACCCAAGACCCAATTGAGTGGACAAAACTAACAATTTTAGGTTTGTTGTCATTTGGGTAGACATACAGAATATTTTGAGTTTATGGATAAAAACTCCTGACACTTAACCTGTTAATAGCTCAAATATCTATCTAATGAAATTTTGTTTTAGATTGTGCAGTCATCATTTTCTTACTATACAATGCTGAAGAACCTAATGGTACAATAGAAAAATTTGCTCTTTGGCTACTACGACACGCCTGACAATGATGAAACGACTATAGATCACAATTTTTTTCACTTATGTTAATATTAGGTTTATTAGAATTGTTAATGAAATTATGATAGACAAAATCAATAAAATACACTGCAAACGTTATTCTTTTTTACAGCGTGTTAAATATATTTTTGTTATATTTCAATCAACCAATCCATCATAATACACTTTGTTGCCATAAGATACAACTTTTATTGACAAAGCCACTACTCGAAACATATGGGCGGCATCAAATGCTTCAACATATTTTTTTTTTTAATTCCCAATTAAAGATACCCAGAACAATAATAAAAGCTCCTTTGCGTGTCTTAAATGCAACATTTCATAACGATCTTGGAATACCTTTAGGAAAAATATATTTACAGCTTACGGGACACATTGTATAATTGACAAAAAACTAAGTATCAAATAGTGTAATTTAATAGCGCACTTATGACAATACACATACGTTACATATCTTTATTATTCATTTGGGTCTGGAATTCGAGGTCAAAAACAACACCAAACTTGTTTTATTATCTAATTGCATTTCTATGAATATCTATCTTACAAATGGTTATCAAAAACTTCAAATTTAATAAAGGTTAGCTTTAATAAATATTATCATTCAAGAAAATTCTATAACCTCTCTCATATTCTATGAGAAATAAACTCGAAGAAAAATATTGTCAAATATTTACATGGCGAATATTTAATCTCTTACGTATATAATGGATCTGAAATTGTTTTCGTGTGACAAAAAAATATATTTACATTATATATTCTTTTAAACATAAACCACAATAATTGTGTGTGTAGAGTTACACGTTTTTGATGTTTGGGTCCCAAGTTCGGAAATCGTTTAAAAAAAAATTAATGAATATAACAAATGTATATAACATTAACATTAATGAATATAACAAATTTATGTTTTTCTGTCATTTGGCCATTAAATAAATTATTTCTTCGCAGTGCAGTACTTCGCTTGGAGTTTGGCAGCATCAGCAATTTAGGTCGCTACCAAAGCCGATCCTAGCATGTACGAACAGTACGAAACGCATGGAGGGCTAGGGGGTTACAACAAAGGGCATTTTATTTTATAAATTAAGCAAAATTTTTTATGTATTTCTCAAAATAAAATTAGTTATCATAAGTCGAATAAATATGCTGAATTTTATGTAGTAATTGAAAAATCAAAATATCCCCAATTACCATTTTAAGTAGCATAATTTAAAAAATTATCGTCAATTACCTGAAAGTATGCCTCCCGAAAAATGTTCACCTATTCCTATCTTGAGCTTCTTGCATCCAATTAAGATAAGTCCATCTAGTCGGTGGTCGTCTTTTGGTTCGATATGCCTTTCCTCTTTCATTCCAAAATCTTTCTGGTCCATCTATCATCCGTCAATCTAACATGTCCAATCAAGCCCATTTAGCCATGGCTATTCTCTCAACAGTATCCGTGCCTCCTATTACTTTTCTTATTTCTAGATTTGGTACTTTATCTCTAAAAAGCAATTATAGTGTGTGATAAAAAAGCAGATGTGTCAGCCTATGTTCGTCTAATCTTTACACAAATTGACATATCGCCACTTTCAGAGGACATGTGAGAAGATTTCCTCCTCCTCATTCGAGAGACGGTATCGTGGGCCAATTTCCAAAACAAGCAGATAAAGGTCTACAGCGTCTGGTAAGCATACTGACCACCAGAGAGCATCTTACACGGTGCAGAAGAAGTTATAGGCAGAGTTATATATGCTATAGGCAGAGTGGGTGAGTCCTGTCTTGCAAAGATGTTGGCCCTTTCGTTTTCTTTCAAGCCTTGTTGTCATGGTATCCATACCAACGTAATCATATTGGTCAGCGTAACAGCAAGTGTTGTCTTCCACTAAAGAATCTGCTTAAAACTGACCTTGGGTAGTTTTAAAGCTCTTGAAAGAGAGCATACTACCTCCTAAGCACATACCAGGATCGCAAAAATCTCGGGCTTAAAGATTGATGGATGGGAGCCGAGAGCCTGGCTATATTCAAATCCGGTTTCGCTATCATATACTCCAGCACCTGCCCGCTTGTCCATTCTGGATTCATCCGTGGAAGAAGTAAGATGAGAATTAACATTGGGGGCCATGCTCTCATGTACCATAGAGAGCGCAAAACAAAAACCGAGGGCATGTCTTAAAATGTCACAATGGCCCATCCGCCCATTTATTTTCAGTTAGTATCCAGATCAGTTGAGACGATCTGCTGCCACCATGGCTTCGTACTCTACAATAAGATGTAGAGGAGCTAAATCTAACAGAGCCTCAATAGCCGCTGTGAAAGTGGTCCGTATGGATATTGAGATGCCAGTATATGCCACCAGCTGGAGGTGAGTCAACTGGGCTCTAGCTAAAGCCAGTCTAGCCCGGCACCACCAAACAATTTCCACCTACGTCAGTATAGGCTTTATCAAGGATTGGTATATCCAATATAGATTTTTCTAGTTGGTAGAGCCGGTATAGTAGGGATACAGCAAGGGATACATTTTCCGGTAAGTCTGTCTAAGGATGTTACAATTTGGCACGCAGGAATAACATCAATCTATCACTACGTAGAAGAAATATAAAGGCAAAAAAGAATGCACCGTTCACTTGCTATCTTCGTAGATAGCTGGGTAACGCTCTAGAGGTCAATTCTACGTTGGTATGGGATTTCGTGAATGCCGTAAATAAACTACGAGATCGTAGTAAGGTTACAGTAGCCTGGGTAAAAGGCTCGATGATCATAAGGGCAGATGAATAGAAAAGCAGATGAAATGGCCAAACCAGGCTCATTAATTTCATTCATTGAAACGGAACTCTTTTGCGGCATTACAAAGACAGTATCAAGAATGGATACAAGAAAGTAGGTAGCATACAAAGCTCTGGAATTGTAGATAAATTCACCAGGACAAAGACAATCTAAACAGTTTATTATAGAACATGCGCCAAAATATTTTATATTTTATACCTGATAAGAAACCAGATTGACTAAATATTAGTTAACGAATGCGAAGTAGGAGGAAGCATGAGTTTAAATGTAAATGCAAATAAGACTAAATTTATGAACTTTTTTAAGAATTTTTTTTAACATTTGGGAAAATATGTTACGGATCAAATGAACCGGATTATTCAATCAACGATAAAATCTATTATAAAAAACTTGAACGTCGAAGTAAAAAACTTCTGTTTTAAGTAGTATATTTATTTAAAATTTAAAATAAAAAATCCAAATGGATTATAATAAAGTTAAGAACGTTTTCAGACTAATCAGTCCATCTGAAAACGGGCAGGGCTCCTCTGACAACGTCCAAGTTTAGCCAAATAAATATATCGACCTGGTACAAGCAATTACGTTAAAGTATTTCTTACTTAGTAGAAATGTATTTTCAATTATAACCAGTATACTTTTAAATTATTAAATACAGTTACCATTTATTTGCTCTCTGCTTTATATAAAAAATATTATTACTTACAATTATTGTTAATACGTGATCGGATGATTCACAAAATGCAGCAGTTGAAAATTAAGAGCCGTGTGTCTTCTCGGGCAGTTGAACGTAAAAGAGAAAGAAGTCGGTACAATCTTTGGCAGAGTCAAATTTTGGTCCGTGTCAAAGGGCGGACAGAGGGGTAGGACTTGGACTAGGACCTATCAAATCCAAACACCATCTTCAGTGAACTTTGTAGTACGTCGTTAACTAACTGCAACCAAACAGTGATTGGGTTTATATTGAAGAAAATATACTTAAACGTATTAAATTATATGCCAAAATGCCGATGTAATTGGATTACTAACCGGAACATAAGTCCTATTTGAAATAAAATATTTCTACATCCGAACTTGAGAACGGGAGTTTGCCAACAAATTCTTATGCGGTACTGAACTCTGAAAATTTAAAGTAGGCACCACTAAACGGCTAGATACAATAGGAATATTGAATCATAGATAAATGCTACGGATACCGTGGGTGGAAAAACGATAAAACGATGAATCCTTACAACTTGATAATTATTAATGGGAAACTATTAACCGGCATAAAATTCGAAAAATTTTCTATCTAGGTCAAATTCTTGGAGATAACCAGTACCGTATTTTACAACTTATAATAAAGGGCAAGATAAAGAACAAGCATCATGCCTGATGAACATACGCCACTGGACATGTATACGCTGTGTCAAATAACTTATTAAACTTAGTTTTGTAAGATTATACACTTAAAGATAAGTGTGTCAAAGTTCCGTGTAAATGATTATTCTTTATGTAAAAACATTAAAAGGAAGGTAAAACTCTTCGTTTTACGAGAGATAAAATGTATATGTTCCCTAAACAAACCATATATAAATCTTGAGTTACGCGATTATAATTTCTAATAAATTCAATACACACCATCTCCAATTAAAGTGGATAGGAAACTCGAGTAACAGTATTAATGCAGCTTTATCCTAATGATGCAATTCTGTTGACCTAATCTCTAATTCTCTACCATCATCTTAAAGGACTAAAATTTCATGCTAGAGCCAATTTACTTTCATTATGATTCTAATTTATCTCTCCGACGTTCTCGTCTCATCATTCAACGCAACTTGTCAGAGTGGAAAATTATGGTAACAAACCCTTCCTTGACGAAGACCAATGTCCGATCCATCTTTGTTAACGTCAGTTTCCCGATAGTCTGGTAAAGATAGGTTTAAAAGTGAAAAATATTAACATGACTTGATCTGTAGAGATTTCAACAGGATTTAAAATTATTGAAAAGTTCTTATTTGACATTAATCATAAACTAAAAAAAAAAGATTATTTTTTAAACACTAACACATTTAGATGTGATTTTTTCCATGGTTTACTTATACTGGACAATATAAACTTTTTTATTTCCTGGGTTTGTCGATCTGTTGTAAATAAAACTACTTAATTTGCTTAAACGTTTCGGTAATTTGCCATTTTCAATAAGCACTTTATTTTAAAAACATTACAATATACTATTATATTTCATGTTTACACTTTTTAAAAGTTTAACATCAATTAAAAAATTGGTATCTGACATTATTAAATTATGATATATATTGGAAAGATCTTTGATGTCAGTTTTATTATTGATAGAATTTAGATCTTTTTTATGCGAATCATCTTTAATATGCATCTTCTGTTGTAATTTAATTCTTTTTTCAAAATCTGTACATTTTCAAAATCAAAGGACTGGCTATTTTCTAGAGAATATTTGGCTATTGTTGTTGTGTTTAATCCGTTGGTCTGTACTCCATGTTTGTGTGCAAAAACCCTTATATGTAGGTATTGGTGTATTTGCCTAATATATGTTGAATTACAATATTTAGAGTTTATTCTATAAATAACATTTAATTGATGATCTTTGTTAACTTCGGGTTTAATTTCGAAAAATATTTTTCACGTCTTTGATGATATATGTCCAACAGTAATATCACAATTTTCCAATATATTTATCATTTGTTCAGAAAATTCATTAATGTATGGTAAAGATATATAGTTTTTATTTGATTTAGTAACATTATTATTATTATTATTGCTAGGTATGGTTTGGATTTGTTTTGGTTTGGTATTTTAATTTATTGATGGAATTCTGATAAAATAATTTCTTTTTTTATTAGATGGTTGTAAAATTCTGGTTGATAATTATTTGTTTCTAAAATATCTGTAACTTTTCTCAAATTTGTTAGTGTATAATGATTTTAAAATCATTATACAATAAAATCCCAATTTAAATAGCTTTAGACAGTGTCAAAACTCGATGGAATAACATCCAAACACATACTTCTCTTTCTCTTGAAGAATTCCTTTTTCTTACGGTGCCTTATCCTTAAGAACGTTGGCCATTACATTTGCCCATTTAATCTTATTTGTAGCAATCGTGAATTAATAGTTCTATGGAGGTCATGTTCGTCCATTGCCGTAGGTTTTTAAGCCAAGAAGGTTGCGTCTTTTTCTTGGTCCTGTTTTGCTATTGATTATAAGTTGGAGCAGTTCATACTTTTGATTTCTTATGATGTGACCAAAATATTGTGTTTTCCGTTCTTCTATTATAAGCATAAGCTCTCTTTCCTTATTCATCCTCCGCAAGACTTCCGCATTTGTCGTATGGCTCATGTAGGATATTCTGAGCATTTTACGGTAACACCAGAGTTCGAATGCTTGGATTCTTTTTTGTGTTGCTTCTGTCATTGTCCAGGCTTCACCACCATAGAGTAAGATGGAGAAAACATAGCACTTAAATATTCTAGTTCTCAATGAGATGCACAGCAGGCGGTTGCACAGAACTTTTTGCATTTTGTAAAACATTGTATGTACCTTTTCCAGGCGTATTCTTATCTCTAGTGAGTGGTCCCAAGTTTCATCAAGATTACTTCCAAGGTACGTTGTTCTTGTTACTCTTTCCAGATCTGTTCCGTCGACATTGACCTTCACCCTTCTGTTTTGGTGCTTGCTTGACCATCGTTTTTGTCTTCTTTCTATTTAATTTCATTCCAAATTCTCTACAGGCTGTCGTTACTCGGTCCATTAAGCGTTGCAGGGCTTCAGCCTTATCTGCCAGTATGACAGTGTCATCAGCATATCGCAGGTTATTTATACATTGCCCGTTTATAATTATACCATTGGAAGTGCCTTCCAAAACTTTCTGAAATATCTTCTCAGAGTAAACATTGAACAGCAAAGGTGATAGAACACATCCCTATCTTACCCCTTCTCGATATTGATTTTTCCAGATGTTTCGCTTTTTATTCTGATTTTAGCCTTTTGTTCTTGGTAGAGGTTTGAAATGATCCTTAAGTCTTTATCGTCGATATTACATGACCTTAAAATATCTATTAGTTTATCATGTTTCACCAGGTCAAACGCCTTCTGAAAGTCTATAAAACACAAGTATACATCAGAATCGACATCTCTACATCTTTTAACTAGCACACGTATTAAAAAAAGTGCTTCTCTTGTTCTGAACCCATTCTTAAAACCAAACTGAGTTTGACCAGTGTGTTCGTCTAGTTTATTATATACTCTATTGTGTATTACACGTAGGAAAAGCTTCAACATATGATTCATCATGCTAATAATCCTATGGTCTTCACATTTCTTGGAGTTTCTCTTCTTTGGTAATGGTATAAACACCGATGTCAGCTAATCATTTGGTATTATACCTGTTTCGTATATTTTGTTAAATATATCTTCCATTACTTCGATGTGTTCGTCTAGTAATATCTTTATTATTTCAATTGGGATATTATCTTCCCCAACAGCTTTTCCGTTCTTTATCTGACTTGCCGCTTTGATAATTTCTTGCTTTGTGATATAAGGTCCAGTCGATGCCTCCTGCATGTAAATGTTCGTCGTCTCTCGGTCTTGAAACATCTCTTCCACGTATTCTCTCCATCTACCTATTTGATGTTCTATGTTCAGTAGCGGGTTCCCATGTTTATCTTCGATGAAAGACGTAGGAGTTTGTTTAAATATTCCAGCGGCTTCTTTTACTTTTTTATGTAGATTGAAAGTATCATGTCTTTGTTCCAACTCTTCAATTTCTTGGCATCTTTCACTTAGCCAGGTTTCTTTGGTTTGTTGGATCTTTATTTTGATATTCTTGAGTATTTGCTTGCATGTTGTTTCATTTTTACCTCTGTATTTTCTTCTTTCGTCCATTATGTTTAGAATTTCTTCTGTCATCCATGGTTTGTTCTTTTGTCGTGTATCTTGTTTGAGGTAGTCTTCTGTTACTCTTGTAGGTGTTTTCTCAATATAGCGCCAGTCTTCCTCGGGAGTTTGTGTCGATTGTACTGTTCTGTTATTCAAGTGTCTATGTATTTCTTCCCGTATTTTATTACTAGTGGATTCTTCTTTAAGCTTATCTGGGTTAATAGCTATTATTTGCTTATTTCTTTTTATTCTTTTAAATTTTATCCTAATTGTTGCAAGACGAAGATTGTGGTCGGTGGGATGTCAGCTCCGGGGTATGTCTTGCATGCTTTTACTGCGTTTTTGTATCTTTTGTTGACCATTATGTAATCTATTTGATTTCTTGTGATGCGTCCTTCTATTCCATCTGCTGGAGATTTCCACGTGTAGAGACGTCTGGATGGTAACTTGAAAAAGCTGTTCATTAAACTGAACTGATTTTCTTTACAGAACTCAAGCAGTCTATCTCCCCTTTCATTTCTTATTCCGAGGCCAAACTCCCCCACCGTGTCATCTTCTCTTCCTTTTCCAATCTTGGCGTTAAAGTCTCCTAATATTATGTTGGTTTCATGCTTCTTTGTCTGCAGTAGAGTTTTGTTTAGGTATTCGTAAAATTGTTCTATTTCTTCTTCTGTGCTTTGACTAGTTGGGGCATATACCTGGATAATATTCATATTGACTGGTTTGCTGTCTATTTTTATTAGCATTATTCTATTTTTGATGTTGGTAGTAATCCAGAAACTAATTTTGCAATTTAATTAGAAGTAATTATTGCTACACCGTTTTTATTTTGAGTGCCTTCATCTCCAGAATAGAATACTGCATAGTTGCCCATCACACAGGTACCTGTATTTGGCCATCTTACCTCACTGCATCCCAGTATATCGATATCTAGTCTTTCCATTTCTTGAAATAAATTTTCGACATTTCCTGCTTCATATAGACTTCTCACATTCCATGTGCCTATTCTTTTTGTTTTCCTCCGGGGGATTCTTAGCACCCTCTCCTCATTTAAGAGGTACCCGGGACTGAGGGCCATTGTTTTAGGTTCTATGAGCATTATGTAATTTTGCTGGGGAAATATTAGTGTAGTGGTTTCCCGTTGCCTTCTACACCGCTGTACATGTGCCGCTTCTGTGAATATCACCACGCCACATGCTGTTTAATTCACAGCCATTTCAGTCTGCCTGTGGTTAGTGTTGGATCAGCCAGCTGCCACTTTCCAGTGCTAGTTTTATACAATCCCTAAAACCATTGGGCTGCCACCATTCGAAAGGAGTTCCTACCCGCTACCCTCATTCCTAGAGAAGAATTCCTAGAGGGTGTAAAGTTGGAAGAACTAACGTTCTTCCAACACAAAAAATATATACTTTTCTCAGATTTCTGGAGTGACTATGAGTTCGCCTATCTTAGCACCAATAGTCATCGCTAAATTGAAATACAACATGGGTTTCTACAAACGATATGTTGATGATTGCTTACTCTGCATTCCGAATCATGAAATCGATCACACTTTTCAAATGTTTGATAATTTTCATAATAACATTCAACTTACTTATGAACTAGAAGAAAATAGTAAAATTACTTTAAAAAATTACTAAAATTAAGCTATCTAGCCCACAATCCAATTACACAAAAAAAACAAATTCCACAAAAAAAATAATTATCTACCAGAGTTTGACAACCATCTAATTAAGAAAAGAAGTTATATAATCAGAAATCAAGTAAATACTATATATCCTTACCATACCTTAATGGATTTTCTGAACAAATGTCAAAAGTGTTGGGAAAGTATGATATTAATAGTATTGGAAATAAATACTATATATCCTTACCATACCTTATTGGATTTTCTGAACAAATGTCAAAAGTGTTGGAAAAGTATGACATTAATGTTGGACATAAATCATCAAAAAATCAAAGTTAATAAAGATTATTAATCAAATGATATTTATAAAATAAATTGTAAAGATTGTAATTCAACATACATTGGGCAAACCCACCAATACCTACATAGAAGGGTTGTTGCACACCAACATAGTGTACAGACCAACATATTAAACACAACAGCCCTAGCCAAACATTTTCTAAAATATAGACATTTTTTTTATTTTGAAATGTACAGATTTCGGAAAAAGAACAAAATTACAACAAAAGATGCAAATTGAAGATGATTTACATAAAAGATGATCCAAATTCTTTCTATCAATTATAAAACTGATACCAAAAATATATCCAATATATATCATAATTTAATAAATTGTAACAAATCTCCTAAGTGTGTGCAACATGTGTTGTGTATGATGCCTACCCTGTAGGTCGCTCTGCGCCCTGTATTATTGGTGATGTGCTATGCGTCCTACTAGAAAAGGGCCATACGGATTATTAGTTTTTTTGACTGAAGAGGTTATAACGCTTCATGTTTTTGTTTTTTTTATCTAAGTCTTTTTATCTAAGTTTGTTCATGTAAGAACAGTGGTAAATAAATACCGTTAGCATTGAAAATATATTCTTTCTATTAAGAAAAATAATTAACGAACTCGACGATAATTGAAGGAGTAAAATAACACCATAACCCCCTTATAAAATTAAGTTGTTTTTAAATGCACCAGAGCAGATACTTAAGATACCACTCCTGTTTTAAGATACCTGCCAGATGTCATCTGTCAATGTCAGATATAGGTTATTCCACGAATATCCAACTGTTTTGGATTACTGCGACAACGAATATTTTACTGTGCAAGTAGAAGTATGAAGGTATATTGGTCTAATCATTATTCAAATAAAAAGGGTCTACTAGTATGACATCTAAACTAAAATTAATTCAATTAAAATCTACAAATAAATACATTAACGTCTATGAAGCCAAATGTGTTCATCAGACATTTGGGTAAGCATTCCGTAAAATGTAAACACCAAAGAGGCGTGCCGGGTTTCTTTGATTTTACACTATTTTATTACTTTTTTAGGTATTACAACTGTAATAAAAAGAAATATACTATTTTTATAATTAATGAAAAGAAATTGGTAGAACGATGGTTCAGGAACCAGAAAAAGAATCTAATATTTCACTTTGTTAGTTTTAAATATTTGGTTGCTTTGAGTTTATGTACTCGTAAAAGTTCCGAAAGTAACAGATATAACATACCGGCTATTGATAGTTAAAGTACCGAGTCGTTACAGATATTAAGAAGTAACGAAAATTTATATATAGTTTCATATATCGCCCACTGATTATGACTGTGAATCTGATCGTTGATGATAGTTTTAGAAGATTAGAATAAGATAATAAGTAATTTTTTTTACGAATTGAATAATCGACTAAATAAATTACACTCTTTGATCACTTAAGTATTGTTACACTTCGTTTAAATCACATAATTTAAAAACCAACTTGTTTACAATACTAAATTCCATGATAGTAATTATATACTTCAAAATCTGAATTACAACTGTTCTATAAACTATTAACTTTATATTTATATCATGACTTCATATTTAAATCTAAGGTTTATATCTGTCATAACAGTATTTTAAAAATGGGGAGAATTTACTATTGTACAATTCAGCACATTGGACCATTTAAATCGACACCTTAAAGCGAATTCAAAACAGTTGTATATTCGTGGAATGGAGTATACCAATTTTTTAATCTATGTTAAACTTTTAAAAATTGTAAGTATGAAATATATAATTGTATAATGTAATGTTTATAAAATAAAGTGCTTATTGAAAATGGCAAATTGTCGAAACGTTTAAGCAAATTAAATATTTTTATTTACAACATACCGAAAAACACAGAAAATAAAAAAGTTTATATTTAAAAATTTACGGTCAGGATATAACAATTATTTGTAAATTGCATGATACAATTGTCAAAATTATACCGTAATAAATAGCATAGTTTTTGATTAATTTTTTATGTTTGTGTACTTATTAAGTTGGTTCTTCTTCTACCAGGACCACGCTTACCTTGGATCTTTCTCCGAAAGACCAGATGTAAAAGTGTCTCATAATGTGACCGACTTGCTTCTCTTTATTATATTGACCAATAGTGTGTGTTTTTCGGTTAAGGTCCTCCTCATTTCTAACTCTCTCGACCCAGCTTATTGGTAGGATTTATCTATATAGCCACATCCCAAAGGTTTCCACGCGTTTAAGCAACGCCTTACCCTGGTTCCACGCTTCCACTTAATACAGTAGCATTGGAACATATAGCAATATGTCATTCGAATGCGAAGGTCAATACTAAGATCGTGCATGCAAAGTACGTTCCTTATTTTTACAAAAGTTGCTCGTACTTGTTTTTTTTTTGCGGCTTCCAATTTCGAGGGTTGAGTTCCAGCTGACATTGCCGAGATTCACGAGTTTCTTTACTTTGTCTTCTATGACATTCCCGACTTTCATACCGTTATCATGTATATAGATTTGTTTGCAAACTATCATATATTTAGTTTTTTTAACGTTGAGTTTTAATGGTTACATCTAAATTTGGATTTTACGGTTACATCTAAAGGGGTGTAAAGCTAGTTCGCGTCCGTAGTAGAACACTACACGTGCATCCTGGGTAACGCTAAATGAACTAGCACAAAAGGCGCCAGACAATCTTGAATCTCCTTGCAATTCAAAAATCACAGAAAATCTTTCCAGAAATGACACTTGTAAACGGACCTTATCAGGACCATTTGACCAAAGAACTCGGACCAAGCTTACGAGTTTGCCATTTTAACATAGAAGGCATAAGCAGGGCAAAATGTCAAATCCTGTACAGACTTTTAAAAGACAACGAAGTTGACCTAGTAGCATTTAGGAAACGCACACAGAAATCGAAGGTCAACTAAGCTCAAGAGGAAAAATCCCCGGCTATGATCTTTTGGGCGCTACCTACGATAGAGCTTACGGAGTGGCAACATATGTCCGTTCAAACATAGAAAATGCAGCATTAATCGCTACTTCTACCGAGAACAACAACCACGAGGTAACTGTGAAAATAGGCAATGTCATAATAGCTAACATATACAAACCTCCTGCTATTACCTGGCCTGTCCAAGTTCTTAATTCCTATGAACATCCAGCCATATACGTAGGGGATTTCAACAGCCACCATAAGATGTGGAAATACTCAGACACTGACAGAAATGGCACATCCCTTGTGGAATGGGTGCCCACCTTCTATTCCACGCCAAAGATAGAGGCACTTTCAGATCTGCGGCCTGGAGGAGAGAATATAACCCTGATCTCTGTTTTGTTACCATTGGCAACAAAGGTCAACCGCTAGCAGCATCACGAAGGGTTATGCCTGACTTTCCACATAGTCATCGCCCCGTCCTAATTAAGATCGGTATCAGCATTCCGATTATAAGATCGTTCCCACGCCCCAGGTGGAACTTCAAGAAAGCTAACTGGTCTGCTTTTACCAGTAACCTTGACAAATGCCTAGGATGGGTTCCACCAAAGAGCCAGAACTACGGGAGACTAACAGAAGCAATAATCAACTCAGCAAAAGCGACAATCCATAGAGGATACCGCAAAGAATATATCCCTGGTTGGACAGAACAGAACGAAAAACTTTATGAAGAATATTGCGAAGATGGAAAGCAGGAGACTGCAGACGAACTACTCCACAGCATTGATGCTGCCAGGCGTAAAAAATGGACACAGACAGTAGAAAACCTAGACTTCCAGAAGTCAAGTCGACAAGCTTGGTCCCTACTGCGGAAACTCGGAAGTAGCAACCCACCCGTTCGCCAAACCAACCTAGTAACTCCAGACCAAATAGCTACGCACATAGTCTCAACCTCTAGGGCACCTCAAAATCGTTTACATACAATTAAAGTTAAAAAAGAAAAAAAGACCTCAAAACCATAAAATCTAGTCTTGCACAGTCAACAGAATATTCCAACCCATTTACGCATGAAGAAATATCGCAAGCCCTAAATGAAATGAAAACAGGAAAAGCGCCGGGTTTCGACGCCATTCACGCTGAGTTCTTCAAACATAGCGACATATTCACTAGGCAATGGCTCGCAGAATTCTTTTCTGCCATCCTTCAAACGGGAAACGTCCCCCACCAACTCAAAAATGCAAATATCGTAGCCATTTTAAAACCAGGGAAAAGTAATAACTCACCGAAAAACTACCGCCCCATCGCACTCTTAAGTATGGTGTACAAATTGATCGAAAGACTGTTGTGTAATAGAATCAGCAAAACCATATTCCAACACTTACCAGTGGAACAGGCAGGATTTCGGCTAAACCGCAGCTGCACAGACCAGGTACTCGCCCTGACCAATTATGTGGAATCAAACTTTCAAAAGCAATCAAAAACAACCGCTGTCTTCATCGATCTATCTGCTGCTTATAACACTGTGTGGTGACAAGGGTCAATATATAAATTAATGCGAATAATCCCATGCAGAAAGACCACTGAGGTTATTAACGCCTTGCTATCTAACAGATGCTCTAAAGTTATATTGGGAGACAAGACTAGTACCCAAAGAAAACTGAATAATGGACTTCCACAAAGATCCGTGCTGGCTCCCATGCTTTTCAGCCTCTACATAGCAGACATGCCAGAAACCACATCAAAAAAGTTTGGATACGCAGACGACTGGACGCTTGCCGCAAGTCATAAAGAATTCGAGGTCACTGAACGCATTCTAACAAACGATTTAAATGCCCTAGGGAATTATTTCCGCAAATGGAGATTGCAACCCAATCCAACTAAGACAGAAGTGTCCTGCTTCTATTTGTACAACAAGATGGCCAACTATCAACCTCAAATCAATTTTGGGGATAGACTCCTTAAATGTAATAAACACCCAAAATACTTAGGTGTTACACTTGACAGAACGCTGAACTTTAAAGAGCATCTTACTAAGACTGCTGCAAAACTCCGAACTCGTAACAACATCCTGCAAAAGCTCTGCGGCACTACATGGGGCTCCTCAGCACCCACACTTAGATCGACAGCATTAGGACTGGTATACCCCGTAGCGGAATACTGTGCACCAGTATGGATAAACAGTCCACATACTCACCGTGTTGATGTCCAACTCAACCAAGCCATGCGAACTATATCGGGCACAATCAAGGCCACGCCCACTTACTGGTTACCAGCTTTGAGTCATATAGCTCCACCACCCATCCGCCGGGAACATGTTCTTGTCAGAGAATTTACAAAAATCAATACTGATCCTGAGCTCCGCTCCCATGTCGGAACTTCCGCCAGAGACATAAACAGGCTCCGTTCAAGACACCCGCCTCTAAAAACAGCAAAAAGGCTAGTAGATCAAAACTTTAATGTAACTGAACGGTGGAGAGAACAATGGGAGAATAACGCTGCACCAGCTAACTGGAACATGCCATGTATTACAAGCAAACCTGAGGGCTTCAACCAACCGAGACGAATTTGGACCACACTCAATAGAATAAGGACGAACTGTGGCAGATGTTCCGACTCACTTTTTAGATGGAGAAAAATACAATCACCAAATTGCGACTGCGGCGCCGAAAGGCAAACAGTAAAACACATGGTAGAGGAATGTCCGATTAGATCCTATAACGGCAATCCTTTAGATTTCCTGGCTGCTACAAAAGAATCAATCGAATATATTTATAATCTAGATGTTTGTTTGTAGAATAATATTTTTGTATTTACTGTTGTTTGTAATTTATATAATTTATATTATATGTATATATATGTACCTGTGATGTAGCCATACGCTAAATAAAATACGGTTACATCATTAACAATAACACCTTCTGTTTTCTCCATTAGGACTTTTTTAAATATTTCTTTTGAATTCAATTTAAAGAGTAAAATAGCTAGTATACAGCCTTGTCTCACTCCTCTTTTTATATTTATACCATCCGACAGGTCTTACTTAACTTCTATTCTTGCCACTTGATGCCAGTTTAGATCTGTAATTATTCATATATCTTTATTATCCAATCTCGCTGTTTTCAATATTTGTAACATTTTGTTTTATCGGACCTTGTCAAAAGCTTTAGCAAAATCGATGGCACATATGTATACATTTTGATTTATATCTTTGCATCAGAACTTGGATACCGAATAAGGTTTCTCTCGTACCCAAGCCATTACAAAATCCGAATTGAGTATTGCTAATGCTCTCCTCTTATGTGTAGATATATTCTGCTATATATTACTTGAAGGAAGAATAAAAAACGTGACACATCGGACTTATTGTCCGATAATCACTGCATGTCTTTGCATGATGTTTCTTTGGTGTTGTGACAAAATGTCAACTTAAGCCAATCAGTTGGTAATATCCCAGTGTCATAAATTGTGTTGAAGAGACCACACTGTGCTTTAATTCTCTTTGCTCCCACAAACTTTAGTATTTCACCTCTTACTTCATCGGGGCCAAGTGCTTTTCTATTTTTTGCTGTTTGTATTTTTATCTGTTATAGCAATTGTTGTATAGTGTTCTATTCTTTCATCTTCAAATAATTCAGAAATGTACTTTTTTTATTCTTTAACTGTTTATTGATATCTAATATTCTGTGTCAGTTTTTGTCTTCTACACTTGGGGAGAGTTACTTCTGTTTGATTCCAGCAATGTCTTTATTATCTTGTGCAATGTATCGTTTTTCTTTTCATGTTGTTTAATTCCATTAAATTGTCTACAATGAAATTGTAATTTCGCATATCTTATCTTCTGTCTGAGTATTGCTTGGATCCTCTTACATTAGTTTTATTCTTATTTCTGATTTCTCTTCTTTAATATATGATTTTTTTGTTTTACGGTATCGATTGACATCTTTTCTCTATCAATAGTAACTGTTTGCTTTACTGATTACTTCTTATAATTTTTTTTAATATCAGTCTTATTTTTCCTACCAGAATATTATGATCTGTTGGTACATCTGCAGTTGGATACATTTTGACTGCTATTACTGAATTTCTGTATCTTTCATTTATAAATATAAAGTCTATTTGGTTACGAACCACACGTTAAGATATATCTGCTGGTGATCTCAATGTATCAAGACGACGTGACGCTTTGGAAGTTTAAATCTACACAAAAAGGTGCCAACATATCTCCTCTTTCAGGTTGTATTCCAGGACCATATTTTCCCATGATATCTTCCTGTTCTCCTTCACCAATCTTCGTATTAAAATCTCCATGACAATAATGAGTTCGTGTTTCTTTATATATGTTAATACTTTTGTTAATCCTGATAGAATTTTTTAATTTATTTTTTTTGCAGTCTGGTGTGGGTGTTGTATGGGATATTTACATTAATTGTTTTTGTTTGTATTTGTAACATTAGTATCCTGTCTGAGAATAGGACGATGTTTTTTACAGCTTTATCTATTTCCTTCGTTGCTACACCATTTTTATGTTTTGAACTGTCTTCTCCTGAATAGTATACAATGTGATCGGCCATAGTCACTTTGCCTGGCCACCTTATTTCATCATTATTCTAAGTATATTTATATTTAGGCGCTTTATTTCTTTTATGGTATTGTGAACCTTTCCTGGTTCGTACATGCTTCTTGTAAAATGACATATATTTAAGCGGAGTAATATCAAGAACATGGATGAAGTCGACCTTTATTGCTTTACCAAAGAAAACCAAATCTGTATCCTGCAGTGATTTCCGAACCATCAGCTTAATAAGTCATATTTTAAAATTATTTCTAAAAATCATACATCAAAGGATATATAGACTATGCGAAGAAAAAATCAGCCGTACACAGTTTGGTTTTCGGAATGCAGTGGGTACGAGAGAGGCTCTCTTTAGTATACAAGTGCTATTTCAACGATGTAGAGACGTGAACTGCGACATTTATGCGTGCTTCATTGACCATCATAAAGCGTTCGATACAGTAAAGCACGACAAGCTGATGGAGATATTAACCAATATTGGAATAAACACCTATGATTTAAGAATTGTCAGCAATCTGTACTGGAATCAAACATCATCTATTCGGACAGAGGCAGGAGAATCCGGTGATATCAAAATCAAACGTGGCGTCCGTCAGGGATGTATACTATCACCACTGTTGTTTAACATATACTCTGAGGAAATCTTTCAAGAAGCAGTGGGTGATGTTGAAGCCGGAATTCGAATCAACGGAGAATCTATCAATAACACTAGATACGCGGACGACACGGTAGTATTCGCTGACAGTTCTGAAACCCTCCAGAAGTTAATGAATAGAATCACAGAGGTCAGTCAGAGATACGGACTTTCACTACACTAAGAAAACAAAATGCATGATGATCTCTAAGAAGGAACAGCAATTTGGACAAATCAGTGTAAACGGTCAACAAATAGAAAGAGTAAAAACATACACCTACCTTGATACGAACGTCAATGAAAATTGGGACCATTCCATAGAAATCAAATGTAGAATAGAAAAAGCAAGATCTGCATTTCAAAAAATGGCTAAGTTATTCAAATGTCATGATTTATCAATTCCCATAAAAATCAGGTTACTACGATGTTACATCTTTCCTATACTGTTGTACGGAGTTGAGTCATGGACTCTCACAGACGCCACCTGCAAGAAAATTGAGGATTTTGAAATGTGGCTTTATCGTCGCATCCTGAAGATATCGTATACTGACCACGTTACTAATAAGGTTGTTCTGTTGAGAATGAAAAAAGAAAAAAAACTGTTAACCACAATAAAAACAGCCAAAATCGAATACCTCGGTCACATCATGAGGAACAGCGAAAGATATGGACTGCTGCAACTAATCTTGCAGGGAAGAGTAGAAGGAAAACGGGGACCAGGAAGGCGAAGGATTTCCTGGCTGAAAAATCTACGAACGTGGTTCAACACAACAACCACAAATCTTTTTAGAGCAGCAGTGTGCTAAGTGCAGATTGCCATAATGGTCGCCATTATTCGAAACGGATAGGCACTACAAGAAGAAGACATGCTTCTTACATTCCATGTACCTATTTTTTTATCAGAAAATCTATTCATGCTGCTAGTTGATCAGGAGATTCTTAGCACCCCTGCTCTATTTAAGGGGCGCGCCCGTACTCGGGGTCGTTGTATTTATCCGTTGTTGTTATGATCCGCTAGATGCATGGTATAAGGGTATGAGTATTGATACACCTTGTATTCCTGCTCATACTTCGGAGTTTTCACTAAAAACTGTACGACTCGTCCAGCATGCCATAGCATGGAGCATGCTATGTGTAGGAATGCTTTCTTGAGAAAGCACATGATTAGTTTTAGTTTTATCCAACTGCTCTAGATACCAACCTTGAGATTTAAAATTTCCTTAATAATAACAAACCTTCTTAGTATAGATAACACTTGGCGAAGAATAAACAAGTATCTTCATGTCAATGTTTTAAAAACAAAGTCTTCTAGTAAGTTTCAATAAGTTTTGAGAATTTATAAAAAATGATACAGCGTTTTAAGTAGAGAAGAGGTAAGTATATTAGTTTAATATAATTTACACTTGGTTTGTAATAATTGAATCGTTCATGAAACATCTATCATCATCTCTACCCAGTGTCCCTGAAGAACAATAGATGAATAAAGCATATATATTGTAGATTGGTAAATCTTATGATTGGGACTGTCTAGAATTACCTAGCCTAGGTCTATTAGAGAAACGTCTTAGATAATTATCACTAAACTGGATATCACTACAATTGAAATTAGCTATTAGTAATGTTCTATTATATAATATTGTATAAATTTATATAGGTATTATGTGGGATAATATATACTGAGAATGATAATCGATTTTAGATTAATATTCAATTAATTTTGGATCATGTTTGGTGTGTTGTAATGATAAGATGGATGAGTTTTCAGAAATATTTTTATGCGACAAACTAAATAATTGGGTGTTACTATACGACAAGTTTTACTAAATCTCTTTTTCTCACAATACCGTAACAATTATTATATTCTCCTTAGGAAACTCTTTTTTATTTTAAAAGTAATAGATTAATAAGTTTCATGTGTCCTACTCAATATGTAGATTATTCTCGTCATCTTGTCTATTCTTTACTAGAAATTGGTTCCTCTTAAAGCTTCATGTTCTCACTGAAGGTATATATGCTAATCTTAATCTTACTTCTGTCTGGTATAAATGTTTAGTTTTTGTGATCCTAAACCAATCTCCACCTTGTTCATACTACTCTTTTTTCTTCATTGACTCTTTTATTTTACGTTGTGATATCATTTTTAAGACACTTTTTATTTTTAAGGTTTTTATTAATTGTTTTTGTGTGTGATGAATATTACATAATGAATATAATAAATAATTCAATAATTAAGTATTACATAATAAATATATAAATTTGGAATTTTACATGCATAGTCTTTAATTTGATTGGTGTATAGTCAAAGTCAAACAATAAAAATTGTACACAATTTTCCCCTTGTTGCCATATTTTAAATTTGAACAAATAGATAGGGAATAATCAGATTTTCTTGACATATCACTCCTATTACACCGAGCATTTCATTGGCTAGAACTAGTGACGAGTTTATATGACGTCATTATTAGATGAAGTGAGAATCGTAAATTCTACCTGACGTCTGTCATAATATTGGAATCAAAAAAGAATAAGAAAAATTTTTAGGTTAAGATTATAGAGGCGCAAAATTTCGGGCCAATGCTTTTTAAATGCATTAATTTTTTCGAATCCTGAGAAAACTAATAAGTATTTTTGAGAAATTTTAACACAGAATGAAGGACTACATTATTACCGAGGGCCGAAATCCCCTGAAAACTTCTATAATGTTTATTTTAAAAAGTTACAGTGGTGAAAAAAAGAAAGATAAAATTTAGTGTGATTTTTAATTACAAATATCTCATTCAAAAGAAACTTTTTGTTGATTCTAAGGGACTTTCGGCCATCGTTAATAATCTTTCGTTCTATTTTCAAATTTTTGAAAAATATTTATTAGTTTTTTCAGAATTCGAAAAAAATGAATGCATTTAAAAAACATTGGCCTGAAATTTTATGATACACTGATATTTCTATGGATCTAAAATAATCTTTTTATTGTGGAGCTTAAATATGTGAAAATATTATTTTCAAATTATATTTTAGACATTTATTTCTTAAGCAGTTTTTCTCCTAGTTTGTGGTGTGTTCTTAAGTTGACAATGTGTGAACATAAAAACAGTAATATTGAAACTATGGAAGCAAAATGAAATGCTGCATTATGATCTCTTCTCCCTTTTTTTGATTAATATTACATAAACATATGTTTTACAACTATGCTTAGAAATGAAATTCACAGTTATGTTTTATATGTATATTTACAAAATATTACAAACAACATGATGACAATACAAATATATATTACAGTACATGTATTTTGCATTACATATATGGCATATACTCTACACATTGAACAAAATTTATTATAGGAATATCTATGGGCAAGTAGAATGTGAATAAAACCTTTTAGATTTTTTTACTTATCTGTTTTTTCAAGTAATGTTTCTACTAAATGTTTTAAGTTATTATATCATATTTATTTCCAAACTACATACAGCGAGCCTAATACTTTTGATTCTTCTTTCATTCTGAAAGTAATATCTAGAAAAGAATATTCTTAAAGGTATTTTTTCATATATTTATTTACCCTGTCAGATAATTAACAAGATCTTCTGTTTTCCAAGATTTTGCATTTATAACTTATTTATTTATTTGTCAACGAGCAGTTGCCCAATTTAAATGCAATTTTGCAATATTATAATACTAAAATATAAAATTTTTAAACCCCAATTTATTACATGTCATGAAATTTAAAACTAACAAAGACAATATTTAAAACCAACAAAAGAAAGAAACAATACAAAATAAAAACCAGGTCACAATTTAAAATTGATTAAACTAAATTACACAGCTAGTAGCATCAAAGAATCAAGTGCAAGATATTAATTGCACTTTAAAATACTTTGCTTTTCAAAGCAATCTAACCTGTCTGTATACTGATTTGCAAACCTAGCAGACCTAGATAGATAAGAATTATATCCGTAGTTTGTTCAATGGTTGAACAAATTCTAAGTTTTTACTTCATTGTACTTAAGTTTTTTATAACTATGGTATACAGCCAACCACTGGGATTTTCACTTTTATATTTTAATAAAATTATTGGAAATAAAAATACTTATTTTTACTGATCAAAATTAAAGTCTTCATCAGTGTCACTGTTTTCGCCGTCTTCATTAAAATTAATAACCACAGGTGCAATGTCATCAATATCAAAACGTACCTCTCTTTCCCAAGAGTCATAAATGATTTTGTCCACATGTTGAATAGTGTTTGACCATATTTCAGGAGTAATAGTTAATAATGCTTCTTTCCACATAGCCAAACAGTCATTTTTTGTTGTTACGTCCCTACCTATGTAGATTATAATAATTTTTTGATATTCCCCAAATATGTTCAATGGGATTAAACATACAGTGATATGGAGGAAGACGTAGAACTCTATGACCAATATGTTCAGCCAACTGATCAACTTTATAAATTTTTGGCGGTTTATTTAAATTTACAATATTCAACATTTCTGCTTTTAAAAGTTTTTCATCGAATGGTAGTTTTTGTTCCATAAGCCACTGCTGAATCTTGGGCTTGAATTTGGTTTGAAACCAGTGTAAAAAATTTTCTTCGTTCTTCTCACCATGGTAGTCTGAAGTCGCATCTTTTGAACTGAATATTAATTCAGCATCATGAATAAATCCATTTACATTACCAGCATGAAGAATAATAGATATATCTTTTACCATCAACTTTGGTTGTTTTCAAACTTTTTTTATCATTATCTTGCCAAGAATGTCTTGATTCAGTCATTTTGGAAAATTAAAGTTTCGTCTAAAAACACAAACTGATAAATATCTTCCTCTCTTAGTTGTTTATATGCCTTTAAGTATTGAATTCTTTTACAAACAATATCGGGAAGTTCTAGAAGGCCCCGGCTTGGATTGTCTTTCTGCCACTTAAATCCAATTTTATGCAGTACTCTCCGTAAAGATGATTCACTACCTTCAAATAGATCTCCATCTTGTAAAACTGCATGAAGAGTTTTAACAGTTATATGTTGCTCTAAAAGAAAATTTAATCTATAGTCTATAATATAATTGACAACAAAGTCTTACATGTGTCAATAAAATATTAAAATATACTTACTTTTTTCATACATTTCGTAAATTACATTTCGAATTAGAGGTGCATTATTGCAATTAGTTATCGGTTTTACAGGTCTCGGTCTTTCCTTAGGTGGAGAACATAAAGGTGTATTCTCTTTTGCGGATTGAGAAACTTTGCTGACAGTAGAAATACTCAACTTAAACGCTGATGCAACTCTCTAAAACAGTATTTTTAGTATACATAATTGTATTATCTGTTCTAAATAAAATACTTTCTAAATATATTTAAATAATAAGACCTACATACCTCTATAATTGCTTCTTGTGGTAATAATAGACCACCGTTTTTCTTCTCCCTTTCAAAATATTCAATTAAATTTGCAATTAATTGCTTGCAATGACTGGTCAAATGCGACGGCATTTTTGTTTTAACACAATTAAGTTAAAATATCCAAAAAATTGAATCGAAATCAAATCGAGAAACTAAAGTAACAGAATTTGTTTTGTAGACAGTTTATAGGTTTATATTTTAACCAACTTCACAACTATAAACAAATCTTACATAACCTTCTATAGGACAACATGGGTTTGACACTTACAGTACATATAGTTATCTTTGTTTCACACTCTTAAATGACAAAGAGAAACAATGTAGCCGGTAGTTGCTGTGGTAAATACATATATGTTTTTTATTTGGCAACAGCGCTTTCCTGCAAAACTTAACGGTAGCGAAAAAACTTATGAGGAAAAAATTGTTGAATTTGTTTGCCGTCAAGTTTGTACCATTGAGTTATGACGTCATTAAATCTATGACGTGCACCGCTAATTGTTTGCCTTTGAGTTTAGTGAACCTTCGGATGTTGGTGACCATCATGGCAATCTGTATTTTGCAAACTGCTGTTCTGAAAAGATTTGTGATTGTAGTGTTAAACCACGTACGCTGGTTTTTCAGCCAGGAGAGCCTTCGCCTTCCTGGTTCTCGTTTTTCTTCTACTTTTTCTTGTAGAATTAATTGCAGCAACCCATATCTTTCATTGTTCCTCATGGTGTGACCGAGGTATTCGATTTTGACTGTTTTTATTGTGGTTATCAACTCTTTTCCATTTTGAATTCTTAATAAAACGTCCTGGTTAGTACTCGATCTAGTTCAGATCTTCCTCAGTGCCTTCTTTTGTAATTGAAGCTAACACTAAAATAGTATCTGTGACATCAATATATTTTATGTTTGACATGTTTGACGTTGAGGTGACGTTGTACTGTACACATAATAGTGTAAAAAATGATATAGAAAGTAGTATATACTAAAAGATTAAGCTGAAATCCCATGAAATTGAAGTTAAAAATTGATTGGGTAATGGTGGTTGCCTAATGACGGTAGCAGACCTGGTGTGTAGGGTAGGGTGGGGTACATTGGTACGTGGGGCACCATGGGACAATTCGAATTTACCGCCTTAATACAATCGAATATTTCCAATATTTTAGTTATAGGCGCGCTGTCAGTCAATAAGAAGCCATCATAGCTCTTGTATGAGTAGAAGTGCATATAAACATTTTGTGGCCAGCTGAAAATTTTAGGCGTCAAAAGCAAGTTTTTTAACATTTCATCATATGGTAATTTAACCTTCAAAACAAAGAGTGTTGCTATTCGTGATTAAATGTAATAATCTAAGATGTTTATAGGCTAACTGCCATATTTAGTCACAAGGTTAGAGTGCATTGTAAACTGGCGACGTAATTTTTTCGACGCCAGGGTCGGTTGGGGCAGATTGGACCAAATAGACGGGAGCAGATTGGTACAGTGTACCAAACTGCCCCACGTGTGGTATATTGTACCAATCTGTTCTATTTATTAAGTTAAAACTCTAGTAAAAATGTTGGTACAGGTTTTGTTTTTTTTTTTTTACAGATGGTAAGAAACTACAAACGAAAAACAAATCGTGCAGATATAAATGCTGGAGATATAAAGAAAGCCGTATGGGATGAAATTAAAAATAAAACAGCAATTAGAAATGCCGCTTTAACGTTCAACATATCTAATACCACTCTTTATAGACATGTGAAAAAATTAAGGTCTCAAACACAACATTTTCAAATTGATGATTCAGCAAATGAATCACTTAGTGAAGGCGATTCCCCACATATGCCAAAATATGTACAGAAAAGAACAGAATGTACATAACACTTTAGTACTCGTTTTCTAAGATTTGGGCTGAGGTTCTAAAACATAATAATTGTTTCATATTATTAAATACACTCCTTCAAGGCTCTTTTACAAGGGCAATATCAAACGTCCTCTCAGGCGCTACAAAGGCTGTTAAGGTCTCCTGGCAGTGTCAAAGGTTAACCTGAACTACCTTTAGGTATATCTTTCTTGGCTTGCAAATCTCTGAAGGTTACCCTACCAAGTCTATAGTAAGCTTTGTAGTTTTTATCCTTCCGATCTCTGCAGGATTCTTCATCTATAGAAAAGGTCAGGAGCTCTTCTCTATTTCCTCTATTTTCTTGCACTTAACACAAACAAAATAGTTTTGTGACCTAAGCATCTGATTCAGATGTTACAGGCGCATCCTAATTTTCTGTGTATCTATGTATTTTTGTTCAGGGATGAAAATCCTAGTACTTTAATGGTCTCCCTAAGCCAGTTTTTACGACTTCATTGGCGCAGGTCAATGATGACACTTGCTGCCGAAGGGACACCATACAGTACTTCCAGCAGTTGGCTTTGTACCAAGTGTGTGTCTGTTCTTGGCTTAATGTGTAATCGGGATGGCGTCTGTGTATCACTGCCATTCTGATGTGCCTCGCCGCTTCGTTGTAGCTCACCCCTTCTGAGATATCAGATTAAAAAAAAGAAAAGTATTAACAAAATATACGAAGAAGGTTGCGTTTCGATATTAACAAAATAAAGAGATAAATTTAAAAAGGACCAAGTTCGATTATACATTTATGACAAAAGATAAAAGAGATAAAAGATTACCCAAACATTATATTTTTATTTATAGTCACCTATATACTTGACTTAATTTTTCTATAAACTTCTATAAACTTTTCTATAATTTTTCTAAAGTTTCTATAAACATTTAAATTGCAATTCAACCCAGACTACAAGACTTATAAAGTTTTTATGTCAGATGATTGACGAAATACTTATTTATGAATAAAAAAACAGAAGGAAATTGTCATCACAACATTATTAGTATAAGTACATTCATACAGTATGTTTATATTTTATAAATATATTTATATTTACATATTCATATGTCTACTTAGCGTAAACAAGTTTTAAAAATGATTTGATTTAAAATAAAAATCTATAATATAAGTATTTTAAGTCACTAAAAAATTGTTTAAAATCCTTTATAAAAGGTATATAAAAAATGCCCCAAACGGGCTATCACAAACACATTGCAAAACGTTTTCGGATTGATAAATCCATCATCAGTGCAAACCTGAAAGTATATAACCACTTTAATTAAAAAGAACGTTAAATTAAAATGTTCACAAAGGTTAGAGCAAAATGTGGTTAATATTTACGGTTGTACATGCTAGTAGCCACCAAAATATATGGGTCAAAACCCTTTAAATGTTTTAAATTTGTAGTTGTTTTACATTATTAATAGTTATAATTTGTGATGTTTAAGTTACCGTTGGATAGGTAACATGGCGGCGTATGACTCTACATAAGTAAAATGGTCCTGAGACGAAGTGTCTACGAGGACATGTTGATAACAACTGATCAAAATGACATTGTTGACATGTTAGGACGGATGTTGTGTCAGAGCAGTCAGTGTAACTTACGGTAGTTGTCTAAAAATGACAGATGTCAGCCTTATTTAAAATTGAAAAAAGTTAAAATTATAATAATGTAACAGTATCAACCATCAATATTGTAATCTGTATTGTAAATTAATCAAATGGCTATATTTGAAACATTGAAAATTGGTTTTTTAAAAATTAATGTGGGTCAACTGGAATTTATGAAATTTTGTAGGATTGATAGGCAACCAACAATACATGTGTAAGGATCTATTTATTTTAAGCTAAAGATTTTGTCAAAAGGCCCTGTATGTTGTGAGACATTTGGTACATAGAAAATGGTAAAAAGGCACATGTGGGAAGATGGGTCCTAAAAGATTTATTATTGAGTATTGATGTAGTAGGTGGAGGTGTGTTTAGATATGTTGTTGAGCTGAAATGTAAATATGATAAGAATGTGATTGTAATGTGGTGTTCGTGTAGTACTCAACTTAAAACTTAAGTATGGAAGGCACTCTATGTCAAAAAACCACATTTGATACCTAGTAAAGATAAATAAAATTTTTTTTAAGTTATAAGTACATGAACATGAATTGCTGGTTTTGTGTGTAAAGTAAAGATGGTAGGTTGTTTATGTGTGTGGGCAAGTATGCCAGACTAACAGAAAATTGATGGCTGAAAGATGGTTAGGTGTGATATTGTTCCTACAGTGCTCAAGTCATAACTCAAGAAAACAAAAGGCACTATATGTTAAAAGGAACATTTGGTGCCTAAGAAATATAAAAGTAAAAAGGGATGAGTTATAGGTTAGAGTGTAGGTAGGTGTAAAGTTAATAGGCTTATGGAGTGTATTGTGACAATATGTGAAACTGTAAGAGTAGTTGTGTTTAAGGTGGATCTATCAAGTTTACTAAATATGTGTGATGTTTAAATGTTATTGTGAAGATGAAGGGGAAAACTATAAAATACTGAAGACCCCAGAGACCCGAAAACCAAACCCTGAGAGAAATTGGATGAGTAAAAAGAAGTTGTAAATGAAAATGAAAAACGCAGTATGAAAAGGTAAAGATATGTGGTTGAGTGGGTGATGGTGTATATTAATGAAAAATTGTTTTTGGAGAGGAAGTGGAATGAATTTATTTTGTTGAGAAGAAGCATGGAGAATATTGGGTATTAGGTCAGATTTGACGTTTGGATGCCTAGACAGAAGTAAGGAAAGAAGGGAAGTTGGATATATTGAACAAAGTTTGAGAGGGCTAAGGATGATTAGTAGGTGATAAGAGAAGGATGAGAATTTAAATACTAATGAAGAAGTAAAGTTTGAAAATGAGTTATGGGAATAATTGACGGTGGAGCGGAAGAAAGTCTCGTTTGAATGAAACATGGCGATTGACACAATTTGGACTTCTCTGTTTTTCTTTAATGATTTCTAGGTCTTCATATAGGTCTAGTTTCAGAAAGTTTTTTTGTGGGATGTTGTGAATAAGTGAGACGTCTTCTGGGATATTGAGAGTGTGGTTGTGTTCTTTAAGATGTCGACAGAAAGTGGAAGTATTTTCTCTTTTTGTGTGCTCTAAAGAGCGTGAAGACAATGATCTACATGTTCTTCCTATGTAGGTAGCATCACAATCAGAACATTTTAATCTATACACACCAATACGGTTCATATAGTTGATGGGGTCTTTGGAATTGGATATATACTGACCCAAGTTATTAGGTACTTTAAATGAAACATAAATATTTTCAACCGAACGTTTGATTAGATTTCTAATATCTCCAGAAAGACTCTCATGTTGATAAGGGAGTGAAATATAATTGGGTTTGATGGTAGGATCCCTGGGGAACGCAGTCTCCTGCAAGTTCCTACGACGTTTTCTATAAATGAGTTTATTGATAATGTTATGATCATAACCGTTGTTGACTGCTATTTGTCTGAAAATATTTAGTTCTTTTGTGTAGTTTGAATGAGAAAGTGGAATGGTTTCCAGGCGATGGATGTAACTGTGAAAAGCAGCATATTTATGAGACATGGGGTGGTTGGATGAGAAGGGTATTACGTGCTCAGTCTGTGTAGGTTTCCTAAAGATACTGAAGTCGAAGTGGTCATTTAATCTGGTAATGGTGAGATCAAGAAAATTAATTGACTTGGAAGATTCTAGTTCCATGGTGAACTTGATATTGGGGTGAATTTAATTAATTTTAGAAAGTAATAGTTCAGCTGAATTGGAGTTACCTGAAATAAAGACTAAACAGTCATCAACATAACGAAACCAATGGAGTATTTCAGGATTTGTCATAATCTGTGTGGATTTTAAATGATCCATAAATACATCAGCTAATAGGGGGGAGAGACAGCTACCCATGGCTAAGCCATCAGGTTGTCTATAATATTTGTTGTTAAAAACAAAAAAGTCTTGGTCTAAGCAAAGTTGTAATAATTGGATAAGGGAGTTCGTAGTAGACTGGGTGATGGAATTGTTTCTCAGAAGAGAGTGAACCAGATTAATTGTTTCTTGTTTGGGGACAGAGGTAAATAGATTGCTGACATCAAATGATAGCATAGTAATGTTGGGGTGAAGATTGATCTGTTGTAAGTTGTTGACTAGATGACTAGTATTTTTGACTGAGAATCGAGGGGTAAAGTTTGTCAAGTTGCTGATAAGATTCAATATGAATTTTGATAAGATGGAAACTGGAGTGTTTGTGAAACTAACAACTGGACGAATAGGAATGCCCTCCTTGTGTGTCTTAGGTAAACCATACAGTCTGGGTGTTAAAGGGTTACTTGGAAATTTGTAATACGGTGCGAAATATTCGGAGAAGAAATCTGTGAAATGTTTGATGTTATCTTTTAATTTAATTATAAACTGTTTTGAGGGATCTGTTGTGAGTAGAGTAAAGTTATTATTATTAAGGAAAGTAGAAACTTTATCATTGTATAAAGGTTGATCTAAGATCACTAGACAGTTACCTTTGTCAGCTTTACTGATGATTAGGTTGTTTGATTTGATTTTAGTTTTGATTGATCTGAGGGTTTTTAAATGTTCATTGCGTTTATTATGAGAAAATTTGGGAAATTTAGATGTTAAATGGCTATTATGATCATCATCATCATCATTAGCCATTTTGCGTCCACTGCTGAACATAGGCCTCCCGTAAATAATTCCATTGCATCCGATCTTGAGCAACTTGAATCCAGTTAGACTGGATGCGCTTTAAATCGTCCGACCACCTTGTTGGAGGAAGTTGGAGTATTGTGATGGGTGGAAGGAAAGTTGATAGATGAAGGGGTGTTGGTATTAAAGACTGTTGAAGAGTTAGATAAAGAATTTTTATTTTTAATTTGTTAATAGTATTAAAACAGGAGTTTCTAATTGAAGTTTTCTGATTTAAAGGAATAGAGAGGTTTTGAATGATGATGTCTAGCTCATTGGAGAGACTTTGAAGGTCCTTTTCCGAAACCTTACTAGGAATGGAGTATTTGAGGCCTAGATTAAGTAGGTAGAGTTCATTATTGTCAAAGGTAACTGAAGAGAGATTTTTTAATCTTGGGTGAAAAGAAAAATTAGAAAATTTGGTGTTGTTACTGTTATGATTTGATGAATTAGGTTTATTTTTAATGAGATTGTTTAATTTTGATTTAAGTTTGTTAAATTTGGTAGAAGTTACATTGTCCAATCTGTCCTGAACATCATTCAAAAAATTATTTAAGTTATCAAATCCAATAGAATTAAGTAGAGAGTCATACGTTACCTTAAGTTTACAATCTGTGTAATTAAGCTTACTATAATGTTTACAGATCTCCTTTTTTAATATTTTGAAACGTGTTTTTTAAGTTGACTGGAACATTTCCTGGAGTTTTGATTCTACAAAATGTAGGGAAGATCTGGTTGTTAATACACTGGGATATGAACCAAATATCCAGCTTCAACGTACATCTTCTAGTGGCTAAGCGCATGTATTGAAGAGCCAAGTTGACGATACCGTCAAATATAAAATTCCACTAGGAAATTAAGTTCCTGTAGCTGGCTGTATACCATATATCACAAAAAATTGTTTAAAATCCTTTATAAAAGGTATATAAAAAATGCCCCAAACGGGCTATCACAAACACATTGCAAAACGTTTTCGGATTGATAAATCCATCATCAGTGCAAACCTGAAAGTATATAACCACTTTAATTAAAAAGAACGTTAAATTAAAATGTTGACAAAGGTTAGAGCAAAATGTGGTTAATACTTACGGTTGTACATGCTAGTAGCCACCAAAAATTTTCTCATAATAAACGCAATGAACATTTAAAAACCCTCAGATCAATCAAAACTAAAATCAAATCAAATAACCTAATCATCAGTAAAGCTGACAAAGGTAACTGTCTAGTGATCTTAGATCAATCTTCATACAATGATAAAGTTTCTACTTTCCTTAATAATAATAACTTCACTCTACTCACAACAGGTCCCTCAAAACAGTTTATAATTAAATTAAAAGATAACATCAAACATTTCACAGATTTCTTCTCCAAACATTTCGCACCATATTAAAAACTTCCAAGTAACCCTTTAACACCCAGACTGTATGGTTTACCTAAGATACACAAGGAGGGCATTCCTATTCGTCCAGTTGTTAGTTTCATAAACACTCCAGTCTCCATCTTATCAAAATTCATATTGAATCTTATCAGCAACTTGACAAACTTTACCCCTCGATTCTCAGTCAAAAATACTAGTCATCTAGTCAACAACTTACAACAGATCAATTTTCACCCCAACATTACTATGCTATCATTTGATGTCAGCAATCAATTTACCTCTGTCCCCAAACAAGAAACAATTAATCTGGTTCACTCTCATCTGAGAAACAATTCTATCACCCAGTCTACTATGAACTCCATTATCCAATTATTACAACTTTGTTTAGACCAAGACTTTTTTGTTTTTAACAACAAATATTATAGACAACCTGATGGCTTAGCCATGGGTAGCTGTCTCTCCCCCCTATTAGCTGATGTATTTATGGATCATTTAGAATCCACACAGATTATGACAAATCCTGAAATACTCCATTGGTTTCGTTATGTTGATGACTGTTTAGTCTTCATTTCAGGTAACTCCAATTCAGCTGAACTATTACTTTCTAAAATTAATCAAATTCACCCCAATATCAAGTTCACCATGAAACTAGAATCTTCCAAGTCAGTTAATTTTCTTGATCTCACCATTACCAGATTAAATGACCACTTCGACTTTAGTATCTTTAGGAAACCTACACAGACTGACATGTAATAACCTTCTTATCCAACCACCCCATGTCTCATAAATATGCTGCTTTTCACGGTTACATCCATCGCCTGGAAACCATTCCACTTTCTCATTCAAACTACACAAAAGAACTAAATATTATCAGACAAATAGCAGTCAACAACGGTTATGATCATAACATTATCAATAAACTCATTTATAGAAAACGTCGTAGGAACTTGCAGGAGACTGCATTCCCCAGGGATCCTACCACCAAACCCAATTATTTTTCACTCCCTTATCAACATGAGAGTCTTTCTGGAGATATTAGAAATCTAATCAAACGTTCGGTTGAAAATATTCATGTTTCATTTAAAGTACCTAATAACTTGGGTCAGTATATATCCAATTCCAAAGACCCCATCAACTATATGAACCGTAGTGGTGTGTATAGATTAAAATGTTCTGATTGTGTTGCTACCTACATAGGAAGAACATGTAGATCATTGTCTTCATGCTCTTTAGAGCACACAAAAAGAGAAAATACTTCCACTTTCTCTCAACATCTTAAAGAACACAACAACACTCTCAATATCCCAGAAGACGTCTCACTTATTCACAACATCCCACAAAAAAACTTTCTGAAACTAGACCTATATGAAGACCTAGAAATCATTAAAGAAAAACAGAGAAGTCCAAATTGTGTCAATCGCCATGTTTCATTCAAACGAGACTTTCTTCCGCTCCACCGTCAATTATTCCCATAACTCATTTTCAAACTTTACTTCTTCATTAGTATTTAAATTCTCATCCTTCTCTTATCACCTACTAATCATCCTTAGCCCTCTCAAACTTTTTTCAATATATCCAACTCCCCTTCTTTCCTTACTTCTGTCTAGGCATCCAAACGTCAAATCTGACCTAATACCCAATATTCTCCATGCTTCTTCTCAACAAAATAAATTCATTCCACTTCCTCTCCAAAAACAATTTTTCATTAATATACACCATCACCCACTCAACCACATATCTTTACCTTTTCATACTGCGTTTTTCATTTTCATTTACAACTTCTTTTTACTCATCCAATTTCTCTCAGGGTTTGGTTTTCGGGTCTCTGGGGTCTTCAGTATTTTATAGTTTTCCCCTTAATCTTCACAATAACATTTAAACATCACACATATTTAGTAAACTTGATAGATCCACCTTAAAGACAACTACTCTTACAGTTTCACATATTGTTACAATACACTCCATAAGCCTATTAACTTTACACCTACCTACACTCTAACCTATAACTCATCCCTTTTTACTTTTATATTTCTTAGGCACCAAATGTTCCTTTTAACATATAGTGCCTTTTGTTTTCTTGAGTTATGACTTGAGCACTGTAGGAACAATATCACACCTAACCATCTTTCAGCCATCAATTTTCTGTTAGTCTGGCATACTTGCCCACACACATAAACAACCTACCATCTTTACTTTACACACAAAACCAGCAATTCATGTTCATGTACTTATAACTTAAAAAAAATTTTATTTATCTTTACTAGGTATCAAATGTGGTTTTTTGACATAGAGTGCCTTCCATACTTAAGTTTTAAGTTGAGTACTACACGAACACCACATTACAATCACATTCTTATCATATTTACATTTCAGCTCAACAACATATCTAAACACACCTCCACCTACTACATCAATACTCAATAATAAATCTTTTAGGACCCATCTTCCCACATGTGCCTTTTTACCATTTTCTATGTACCAAATGTCTCACAACATACAGGGCCTTCTGACAAAATCTTTAGCTTAAAATAAATAGATCCTTACACATGTATTGTTGGTTGCCTATCAATCCTACAAAATTTCATAAATTCCAGTTGACCCACATTAATTTTTAAAAAACCAATTTTCAATGTTTCAAATATAGCCATTTGATTAATTTACAATACAGATTACAATATTGATGGTCGATACTGTTACATTATTATAATTTTAACTTTTTTCAATTTTAAATAAGTCTGACATCTGTCATTTTTAGACAACTACCGTAAGTTACACTGACTGCTCCGACACAACATCCGTCCTAACATGTCAACAATGTCATTTTGATCAGTTGTTATCAACATGTCCTCGTAGACACTTCGTCTCAGGACCATTTTACTTATGTAGAGTCATACGCCGCCATGTTACCTATCCAACGGTAACTTAAACATCACAAATTATAACTATGAATAATGTAAAACAACTACAAATTTAAAACATTTAAAGGGTTTTGACCCATATATTTTGGTGGCTACTAGCATGTACAACCGTAAGTATTAACCACATTTTGCTCTAACCTTTGTCAACATTTTAATTTAACGTTCTTTTTAATTAAAGTGGTTATATACTTTCAGGTTTGCACTGATGATGGATTTATCAATCCGAAAACGTTTTGCAATGTGTTTGTGATAGCCCGTTTGGTTCATTTTTTATATACCTTTTATAAAGGATTTTAAACAATTTTTTGTGATATATGGTATACAGCCAGCTACAAGAACTTAGTTTCCTAGTGGAATTTTATTTTAAGTCACTGTCTCATTCCCACATTTTCTGTTCTTCCTTATAACATGTTTTCGAAATATTTTCCATTTTTTTTAAATATTGTAGAATATCTCTCATATTATATATTATGGTATTTCTGATTGCCACCAAACACCAATAGGGTATAGTTCTCAGTGGTAGGAAGTTAGCTGAATATTCCACAATTTCGAAAATATAGTATATTTGAAACCGATATTTGTGTACATTCACCTTTTTTAAACAAAATTTTAAACAGTTTTTTCTTGTCTCCAATAACCACTGAATTATTTAAGCTTTTTTCCAAAGAGTTGTTTAGGCGATTTTTTAGATCTTGTTCAATGAAATAGAACATTGTACAAAATACTTACGGAATCTGTTGAAATTGTCTTAACCATTTGCTCTAAGTATTCCTAAATGGGCTTTATTTTGTTTAAACGAGTGAACTATTATTTCATACAATTTCTGACCGGACATGGTCTTGCACATACGCTATCAAGAAAATCAATGATGACATATGCTCCCATGCAGCGAAAGTGACGACGCTGAACATTGCATCTTCTGATGTAATGTTTTGCCCCCGAACAAAATATTCTTCGTAACAGAATAGGGTTGACAACGCCCAACAACATTAAACAGATATCTATGATCAACAAGGAGAACTTCGAAATCATAATAGACCACATAACGGAGATCATGAAAAGAAAGACCATACTTGAAAGGGTTGAACAAGCCGAGTGGGAGAGGTTTTTTCTCACACCACACAAGGGAATAGCAATTACACCTGTTATCTACAAACAACCTTTTTCCTAATTCTCTCCCACTTAATATACACAGAGTAGTTACACCAGTTATATACGTAACACATATAAGAATAATAATCAAATATACAATTAACACAGGTTATTCGAAAAAATTTCCCCTTTTCCTTTCGAAAAGGAATCAGTCCCTCCCCTAGGTGTGTGCCGTTATTAGGTATACATCGTAGGACAAGCCCTAAGACCTTCCACAAGAACACCCTTCCAGACTGCGCGGAATGTCCCCATGTTTCGTTCTCTAATGAACTCGTCCGGGGATATTCAGCGTCAAAGAAGGGGTGGTTTTAGTTGGTAGGCGACCTGACAGGGGCGCACGATGGGGGCCCGGATTTCGTTTGAACTCTGTGCCGTTATCGTGTGGTCCTGCCTTGTTGAATCCAACAGTACTAAGGAGACCTTCCTTAGTCGGTTCCAAACTTTTTTACCTCATTCCAAAAAAAACTATTTCTGAAAGAACTTTAGCATTTATACCTTCGTGACAACTAAGATATTAGTAAACCAACAATCCTAATCCGATCTGCAGTAAAGATCTACATATGTGGTTTTTTATTTTTATAATTTGTATCTCGATTTAGTATTTTTCTTTTGCCAGAATGCAGTTTTATTCCCGTAGAAATTGTACAAAAAGGGTGTACATATGTGGTAATTATTAGTATAATTTCCGTGTATCCCAATAAAATTAGGATATGTAGTAAAAGGTATACAGACAATAGCAAATTAAGTTTATAGAAAGTCTTACCAATATTTTTTCTGCTCCACACTCTCACGGTTGTTTCCGGTCTTCACTCGTGGTTATTCTTCACCCGCGAAATCTGTCCGATGCACCGGTTTCTGAACACGTGTTTCGCAAATATATCACGATATAGAGCACACTTTGTGTGAACACGATTTAATACAGTATTTTCGATATTTCTCGCGTAACTAAGGCGAGAAAGAGGTAATTACGATAGAAAAACAGCCAAAATAGATGCTGTTCTTCTTGATAAGCGAAGAGAGAGAGAGAGAGAGAGAGAATGAAAGAGAGAGTACGACTGGCTCTAGCGGTGGCCAGATCAAGAGAGAGGACGTCTGGCTCTAGCGATGGCCAAACTAAGAGAGTTCTGTCCTTATCGACAGCTGATAATCAAGAGAGCATCTTTCTCCTTTGCTATCTGTCTGTATTTCTAATGGAGAGGGGGTAAAATGTAAGTAGGGAGGGTTATTAAGGGTGGGACTAAGATAATGATTATAAAATTGTGAGAAAAGGATAGTTAATAATACAGCGAAAAAATAACATGATTTTTCGCATGTGAAAAAATTGAACAGAAATTAACACCCGTCTTGGAATTTGATGTTAAACATGAGCATTTTCCAATAATATTTTTAATATGAATTAAAATAATAAGAAAATAAAATAACCAAGTAACACTGATGCTTTATTCCACCTATTAACAGAACTATATACAGTCATGTTATTAGAATAAATTTATTATAACCAAAAAAAGAACAACTGTTTTATAACAATTATAGCAAACCATTTTTTCTTATTGTCGTAAATATCAACGTAATTTATCTAAGTATATATTACATATTTATAGTGATATTTTTATAACACGTGTATATATAGAGCTCCTTAATACTAAATTATTGTCTAAATTACTTTTATGATCATTTTAATAATTTTAAAATTGACTAAGTGTAATGGCAAATTACAAAATATGCATGCCTCAAAATGTTATTCAAAAAATATGTTATAATAAATTAAAAATAAAAATATCTTCTGTTTTACAGTTTCTGCTGCTAGGTATGATTTTATTAAAAGAAAAATGTAGCTTAGTAATTCATGTAAAATGATTATTGTTGTTAGTGTAGACTGTTGCCAAGGGACCAGCAGAATATTTTTACACGCTAGGTTAAGGCATATTGTAGGTTACTCAAATTTTCATGGCAGATGAATGTCTAAAAAAACTACCAGATTCTACTGGGATCACCAGACCGTATAGCAACAGGTAATAAGCTGAATATCCAAAATGCGAGTAACCAAACTTTAGGAGGTAGAAACCAATTATGAGTACACCCAATATCAAAGTAAATACCCCTAGGAAAGTTATTATATAACCCATAGGATATTAGTGAAAGGACAGTATAAAGGCCTCAGGACCGAATGCTAACGATAAGTATTTAGTGTTTCACCAAGTGTTGAACCAAGAAGAAGAATAGAGGAGAGAGTAAACATAATTATTCTTTAATGATTTTTTAATAAAATTTCCTGTTCAATACAATTATGGAGTATCAAAGATTAGAAGAATTATAGTAAAATCAAATAAATTGAATTATAGAATAAAAGAATATTTATCTTTGACTCCGAATAACATTAGATTTTCATTTCGATTAAATTTTGCTTAGTCTGATGAAAAGAAGATGCATATTTGTAAATCTGAAGTTTAAACAGGAGCAAGTGAGTCCGTTAAGAAGGTCAGTCTGTTTAAACAATCATTATTATGATCGTTGCAGGTCAAGGTTTATGAGTGAACGTATTTTTTGTAAGAGTATATCATTTTATTTTGTTTACCAATAATATTAATGTTGATATATTTGTATACACTGTCTGTTAATTTTAAAACTTACAATGGGCTATATCTCACGAACCGTTTCTAGGATAGCACGGGCGAACTAAAATGACATGAAAAAACTCACCCCCATCAACCCTCTAGACCCCACCCACCACAACCAAAAAAGTTTAAATTTCAAACCCCTACATGTGATACATCATTGAAAAAGCTATAAAAATGCTATCCAATAGTATAAATAATAATTATACAGGTTGAAGCAATAATTGTAAAACTTTGTCTTGAATGGAAAATTTAATGAGGTTTTTTTATTCTGTTGATAACCCTTTCTAATTATTGTTTAATAATTATATAAGGTGTTAATATCAGCCGGCTTACTATGACTTTTGTATTTGTAACGCTATCTCTCGGACTATTATTTTTAATGATAAGTGCCTGTAGGATTTGTTTTTTGTTAAATAAAAACTTAATTTGCCGTCGTAAACAAGTTGAAAATATCTGTTTTTTTTTGTTCTGTCAGATTCAATAATTTTTGGTTTATATAAGAATTTTAAACGTCATTCTTTTTCATCATTTGTACGACCGGTCCTGTTATTCAGCTGTAGTTGTCACGATGGTTTACAGTATACCTGAACGCGTGGAGATCATTTTTATATTTGCTTCCCAGAACGAGTGTTATTTAGGAACAGCTCAAATATTTCATTAAACGCATCTGGACAAAAATCTCGTGTACGTCCGCGATTTAGTTGAAAAGTTTATGAAAACGGGATCAGTGCAAAATAAAAAAAAAGGATGTCCCAATATTACTGAAGGAAGCATCTCAAATTGGGGTCATTAAAAATTTTGCAACAGAGTCTACTGCATCAATACGTCAAGTATCTGAAATGTCAGGGCAAATTCTTCAAGAACTAGGCGATGATGATCTAGACCGACCAATTGAATTTTGTGACCTCATGACTGAAAGAATTCGCGTTGAATCGAGACCGTTAAAAAATATTTGTTTCACTGATGAATGTACTTTTGTGCTAATCGTAATGTAAATAAACAAAACTGTCGGTACTGGAGTGATGCGACCCCGTGTCGATTCAGAGAAGGTCACACTTAATATCCTGAAAAACTGAGTATTTGTGCAGGAATATTAGGCGATGCCATAATTGACCCCTTATTCATACCAGGCAATTTAAGTGGCGACATTTATCTGGATATGCTGGAAAATACAATCGAACATTTAATTGTGAATAAATTAGAGAACCCAAAGGACGATCAAGGCAACCTAGCTCTAGACGAAGATTTGCTGCACTTTCAATAAGATGGGCACCTCCTGACTATGCAGCTCCAGTTAGGCACTGGTTGGATACTAACTATTCGAATAAATGGATTGGAAGGAGAGGTCCTATTGAGTGGCCACCGAGTTCACCACACTTACCGCCACCTGAATTTTTTCTATTCATGAGTTCTATTATGAGGGGTTACCTCAAGTCAGTTGTTTATAAAACTCAACCTGCGCCACTTAAGGAATTGCGAGAAAGAATTACGCAAACATGTCGGGCTATTATTAGAACAACATTTGCCAAAGTTCGTGCAAGATTTGAAAAGAGGCTGTATTATTATTTACAACAAAACAACGAAACCCACTTTGAATATTTACTTAATTGACATTTTTAACAATTGCTTCGCCCTGTACAATTATTATTTATGTCGTTCTATAGCATTTTTTATAGTCTTTTCAATTATGTATCACAAGTAAGGGTTTGAAATTTCAACTTTTTTGGTTATAGTAGGTGGGGCCTAAGAAGTTAATGGGGGTGATTTCTCTTTCATGTTATTTTAGTTCCTCCTTACTATCCTAGAAACGGTTTCAAGAATTTTTCGATATTAGCTTTTCTCCGTGAGATACAGCCCATTGTAAGATTTAAAATTGACACACTCTATAAATTACAACAAAATGTTTTTAACTAAGCCAAAATATAAGTTATGGACTTAATGTGCAAGAAATGTAAGATGCTTCATTTAATAGCTAAAGCCCTTTAAAGAAGTGTCGAAGTGTTAATAGTGAATAGAATTCTTTTCAAAATAGTTTGATTATAATATAATATGACATATTATGTCATACTACATTTATCAAGTGAACGTTTCATCAACATAATATATGTATTTTAATGATGCAATAAAGGTCTCGTTTGAGTAGGTAGATGTTAACAACATCTAAAGTGTCTCTATATCCGATAAATATCTGAAGAGTGAATAGTGATGATGTGTACATATTATCAAATTTTCAACTGTTTACACTAATTGTATTTTTGAATATTTCGACAAAATCAATATAAATCATATACCAATGCCCTCTGTGTAAAACAATACTTAATATTTATCTGCGCCATGCATATTTTTATTAGTGAGTGAAGGATGGATCTTTTTTCTATACTTACTAATTGTATAGAAAATCATATTATACAAATATGTACTTTTTTAATATACATAACTATTGACAATATTGCCATAAACTACTACTTATATATATATATATATATATATATATATAATATATATATATATATATATATAAACCAACTGAAGCATTTAATCAGTAATATTCTGCAATTATGAAGGGTAGGGTTAGCACAAAGGTTTTCTACATTTTGATACCAGCAAACATTTTAATACAAAAAACATTTTTCAGTAAAGTATTATATTTCAGAGGTTAATATAAAGTTTTGTGGATATAAACATATTGTTTCGAATATTCTTCAACAAAACCAATTATTTCAACCAGTGTTTGCTTTTTCGCTACTGAATCTGACATTTATGTTTTTTGTCACTTTATTGTAAAACAATTTGACTCCACATATGTACGATAAGAAAAAACAAGAAACAAATAAACAGAACAATTAAGTAAAAACCACATTTGTATTGACTGCGATATTTTCTTTGTTTGCTACGTTCTGCAAATTTCGAAACCCACAATCGATACATTTGTACGAGCCCATTCATTGGGCAATTAATTTTAAAGAAATTTGGGTTTCTATATCTAATTGTGCAGCACACTTACAATTTTTTAATAAAACTCAGTGTGGTCTATTAGAATACCCACATGATTATTTCGATTCCCATTAAAGTTAGTGGTTTATTATATTTTTCTAAATCAGATTTATTACGTATTTGTGGAATTTAATTGGTCTACTGAGTGACAAAAAAGGTAAACGCCTAATATATTTATCCGATTTTAATAATTTTTGTTAAAATTCAGTGGCCCTTACTAGTAAAATGATTAAATATTTAACTTAATTCGTCATCTTACTGCTAAAACTGGTTCAATATTGTGTTGAGAACCCACGATTTCTTATAACACACGCCTGTGCATTGTTCTGAGCAGTATCTCATTCCAGGCTACAACGTGAATGGGGAAATAGATATAGATGCATACAGTAGAATTAAGGTTTGTTAGATGAACTGGAAGAAAACGAGTAGTGTGCTGTGTGACAGAACTTTTCCAATGAAGCTAAAGTGAAATTCTATAAAACAGCTATAAGACCAGCTTTTATGTACGAAACCGAATGTTGGACAGTTAAAAGAGGAACAGCGAATGTGTGTCGCGAAAATGAGAATGTTTATAAAGATGAGTGAAGTGACGAAAAAGAATAACATGAAAAATAAGTATATTAGGGGAAGTCTAGGGATGGCAGAAATTTATGTCAACATAAGAGAGCATATTATTATGTAAAGATGGTTTGGTCATAACATAAAGAAAGGGAAGAAAAACGAAAACCTATGGAGCAGGGGAACGCTTGGACAGGACATGGCGTAAAGGGGATTGATATTGATATGACTTACGATAAAAACTTATAGAGAAATGTAATTAGAGAAGCTGATCCAGCAATAGTATAAAGGTAAAGAGAATGATGAAATTTATTCTATGTAGATTATAAAAGTGAAAAGAAGTGATCAATCACATTAAGAACATTAAAGAATATTATGAATACAATGTCAGTGTTTACGTATTTAGAATTTTAGACGGCAAGAAATCTTGAGACTAATAATGAATCTAATATCTAGTAAAATGACAATTATGAATATTTAAATGCCTACCAAGTTAATGGTCAGCTTTTTGGGAGCTTAACTCAACTAAATAACAGAATACTGGAATGGAAAATAAGAAAAGTAAATTGCAGAGAATGGGAACTATGAGTATTGTATATAAAAATAAAATAAGATCAAATCATAGCTCAATAATATTTTATAAACTATTTAAAAACTGCCCAGAAACAGATCAAACTAATCTCTTCAATCTCGATCTTTTTTTCTCCTTTTGCCCTTAAACATTGGTTGAATAATATATTATAGACGTTAATATTAATTTCCCCTCATAAGTAAAAATATATTGCAGTTTACGGCTGTTTATGGTTAATTAGGGTATGCCCAGAAAATTTCCATTTAAGTTATACTATTTGAGTTAAGACGTATTTTACTTTGGTTCTACTATGAATCCAGCTATGTCTTTTTTATCTGACATATCATGATCAAGAACTCTCGTTTTTAGGTCACGGGTTTTTTTTGTTCTTAAATATATAAGATAGTTTACCAAATGCTACCAAAGCTAATCTGTTTCTTCTTTTGATTTCCTCCTTTAATAATTTTTTAAAAATCTTCTTGTTTACTAGATATGACCACGATGCCATCAGCATATTGCAAATAGTTCAGGCATTTGCTGTTTATGTTAATACCACAGTTTTTCCAGTCTAATTTGTAAAATATCCTCTGCTTGTTTAAACAGTTTTGGTGATATGATGTCTCCATGTCTGACTCTTGGTTTATTTTAATTGGCTTCGTGTGTTACATAAACCTAAAAGATGTTGTTGTTTCGTCGTATATAACAAATATTAAATCTATATATCTGTAACCATTCATCCATTGTGTCAGGCATTTATTATTGATCAATACTCTACTGTATCGAATACTTTCTCACAACACACGAATACAACATATAGGGATAGTTACATAGTTAAGAGATAATCACTTGTACCTAATTCTTTTCTAAATATAGCTTGCTATTGTAACTGGTAGTTGTCTAATTTTGAAGTTAACCTCGTTATTAAACTTTCAGTTAGTAGTTTATACATAATGTTTAGTTGGTTTATAGATCTGTCGTTCTTTAATTTTTTTCTACTCCCTTTTTTAAATAATAATAGGGTCACTCTTTTATTCCAGCTGTTATGTATCTTTTTCTGTGTGATAATTTTATTGATTAGAATGTACAACACTTCAACTGTTATTTCTTCTCCATGTTTTAACATCTTAACGGTAATGGACCGGAACACCGGTGGCTTACCCGATAGAACAAATTATTTACATTGGAGACCGCGGTATCATAATCGTCAAAGAAATATCACCTAATGTCAATTACCTAGGTGACCTATGTCTAAAGACGGATATTCTCGGCTGATTAGTTAAATAGATATATAGGTAGTTCCTTTTTTTTCTTTAAGTGCTCTAAATATATTTTATCCATCGAAGATGCTGTCATTAACCTTCTATACAGTCACAAAAGAGTCCATATAGCGCTATAGAGAGAGAGAGTGATTCCTGATTTTACGAGTTAATCCTCCTCGCTCCAATGAATTGTGTCACCCTGTTGTCATACTTAAGGGGTGTGCAAGTGTCTCAGGCTGGGTTAAACCAAATAATATAGACGCTTAGCGTCTATATTCTTTGGTTAAACTATTGCTTGCTTGCTGTAGGGTATATCTTACAGAAATAGTTGTTGTACTTTAATTAAACTTACCGTGTGGCTGGATATTTGTTTTCTTAAAAATTGTTAGAATTTGGAGGTGAGCCAATGTTGCGGTATTATGCTAAATTCACAAATAGTGTTAAAGACATGTTTTAGGGTGTCCATGTGTTTCTCGTTGAACAGTTTTATTACGTTTATTTGAGAATTGTCAGATTCAGGCGGTTTTCCATGTTGCATATTATTCAAAGTATAATAAATTTCCGGTTTTAATATATCCAGATTTGTTTCTAGATTTTAATTTTCTCTATTGTTGTCTTCTTCAAATAAATCTTTAATATATTCTTCTCTATGTTATCTTCTTTTAGTTATATATGCAGGAATATATACAAATTTATTAAATTTTACATTTCCTGTTAGGTCTTTCACTGAATAAAATAAATTAAATGTTGTATGTTCATTTTAAAGTTGTTTTAATTATTTTCATCTTTTTGTAAACCAAGTCTTATGACTGTATTTTTTAAATTTGTTTTATATTTTCTTCGAATATCCATGAATTTTATAATATCATCTATTATCTACTGTTTCCACTGCTTTATTGACTTTTTAATGCTTTAGTTAATGTTCATATTTTGTTCATATATTGTATGAAAATAATAGACTTACTGTTTCATCTAACTTCATACTATTTTCCAATTAAATTAATTTAATTTAAGGTGGTTACATATATTTTCTCAGAAGTTTTACTATCTGAAAATAGGTATAACTGGATTTTCTTGATAATATTTCCATATCTAATATTAATCATCAAGGAATCTGTTTGGTTTTGTACTATTTTATCTGCAACACATTGTAGCGATTTAAAATCTTTATTTTGAAAACTTATACATTCGAAATTACGATGTTCTTGGCATGGCAGACCTTCTGCCAAGAATCTATCTTTCTTATTTCTATCTATCTTTCGTAGACCTACGGAAAGTCTTTGGTTGAATTCAGCTGGAGGATGTTATCGAATTATTGCGTAGCAGTAGAATCCCGCATAACTTAGTCGGACTAATTTAAGAATTTACAGAGAAAATACAATTAAAACGCAAGTAAATAAGGAATTTACGGTATAAATTGGACGTTGACGGAAAATAAAAATAAACACAGACTCTTAATTATCTAAGGATCTGCTAGAGGTATTAAGTTCGAGTAGCACCGAAAATGAAGTAAGACTCCAAGCTACAGAAGCTAATAACGTAGCAGGTTGTCTAAATGATATGATTATTAGGGTATACAAGACAACAATACGCCTTTTTCTAACGTTTACTGCAAAACAGGGCTTAACACAAGTACTCGTATAACAAAGGAATAATGGAAACAACACAGATGAAAACACTAAGAAGGATAATCGGCAAAACTTTAGACGATAAAGAAAGAAGTGAAGACATTCCAAAACAGTGCAAATTTGTTCCAGTTAACATATGTATACAAAAAAGAAGAGTATGAAGGAATAAACATATTGATAGAATGGTGAAACAGGCAAATAGTAAGAATATCTCGAGACAAATCGCCAATAGGTGGAAGAACTGAATACTCAGAAGAAGAATTTAACTTTCTAAATAACGCTGGAATGACTGTTTTGAAGATACCGAAGATTAAACAAGTATTTTGTCTATTAAAACGGAACGAAAAAGAAGATATTCTTGGTAAACTTGAATTATATTATTGCCTCAATTATTACGTTTCAAATCAATGATTTTCTACACCGTCTTCTATTTTGCCTTATCTACAATAATAATTGTAAGGGATATAAACAAAAACTTATATAGTTCACCGTACTCTCAATTAAAGACCAATTATGCAACAAAGATGTAGGCAAAAATCCTTTAACCTAGTAAATAGTACAATAAAAGTTAAATCATGGTTCAACTACACTACTACATATTATTATTACTTACAATTGCCATATTATTCTCACCAGTCGTAACATTTAGCGATGATTTCTTCTTATAGTGGTAGTACATAGTCGACGGTACAAACATTTGTGCTATTTTATCACAAGTTTATCGATTACAAAACTGAATAAAATCAATAGTGAACACTGTTTCCTTTCGATATTATTGTCGAATTTTGCATAAAAAGAGGCAACCCTAGAGTGTAGCAAATTTCTACTAGAAAGACAACTAAGATAAAAAGCGTTCAGAATATGTTCAGAATTGTTTAAATGGAATAAGTTTTAAACTGAAATAGCTTCTTAAAAAATCATTAATATTGTGTATGGAATTTCAGGATATTGCATTTTGTAATTTTGCCGATCAAAAATAGTGGTTTAGCTTCAACAAGATTTATCCAAGTCCGCGTAATCTCAATATAGCGCAGATATCGGTCAGTTGCATAATTAATAAATTCTCTTAGATAACTGAAAGCTTAGCGCTAAGGCTTCGTACACACCATCGTTTCCGATCCGCTCTCGATATAGGTATTAGTCAGGAACAAATTTCAATATTATTTAAATCAAAATGTAGATTTTGCTTGATACAAAATCATCATTATCATTATCGTCATTCATCATTCTATTTCCCTCTTATCCTTATGCGGTGTCGGCTTACCTAATTACGTTTCACCATAAGTTTCTGTGTTGGCTTATACCAATACCAATCACCTTTACCGACATGTTTAATGAGAAAAATAAGTGAATATTATTATAAATCGTTGTTAATGTTTCTCCTGCTCTCAAAATCATAAAAATTTCTATAATTTTAACTATTTTCTAGCTGTCAACGTGAAAGTAAAAAATTTCAATAATGCAATATTTCTAGAACTCTATTTTGTGTTGCACGTCACTGTAAACGATCACATATTTACCAAAAACCAGAAGTGTTTAAATAAATGTATTAGAATTTATTATTTATTAGTTTTACAGTGATTCGCAGCATTGACAAAACACTTTGGTCGAGCGATATTGGCAGGTAGGATATAATTAAAATTAAATATTATTTTTGTATTGTCTGATTTATGATTAAATTTATTTCTCCTATGCAAACTTTTGATAACCTTATAACTGCTGAAATAAAGATATACTGCTCCTCCATATAGTGATCTTGTTCTGGTTGCTTTTCACTTACATAAATCACCACCTTTCAAAATTCTTCTTCTTTAAGTGCCCATTTTTAAAGCTTGGGAATCATATCGACGAATTCTGGGAACGCTTAGTAATTAATGTGTATATATACGTCTGCCCATTTTCTTAAATTGTTAAACTTAAGAGGAATTTGATAATTTTTTCCCTGTCAATCTTGGTCACAATGCTTCCCCCATTATGGCAGTTAGGAAAATATATAGTTAGATTTCAGTTTTTACTGCGTATACCACCAGGTCGAAGAGAATTTATGTCGAGAGTGAGCAGTCAGATGTACATCATTATTTCTACCAGAAGTAGATACACCAAAGATAATAAGGAACTGGCTCAAAGGCACGAAACCACTGGACATACAGAAGATATTTGCGCTTATGTAGAATTAGTTAAAATGTCCTTAATGTAAAGGAAGTGATGTGAGAAACAAAGAAAGATTAAGTGGAGTATTATGCGCTTGTGCCTTTTTTTTAAGTGTAAGATGACTAGCTAATCGGGTCACTGAATCTTATTTATTCTATAGATACACTCTGTACTAGTTTCTTCCATTCTCTTCCATTTATTGCACTGTTTTTGACTTCACCCCAACTTAGTGCATTTTCTTCGTATTCTGTGGTTTTAGTTTGTCCAGCTGTTGTCTGGTCTTCCTCTCTTTCTTTTTCTTATAGTTTGGTATTTAAATGTTTGTCCTCGCTAAGTGGTTTTGATCTTTCCTCAAGGTATGGCCATTTCCATATTTTTACTTGATTGTAGTGGATGTTAGTTTGTTTTGTTATTTGCCATATTTCTGTATTAGCTTTTCTGTGGGGCCAGTATATTTTCAGCATCTTTTTTTTACTCTTTATCATTATAGCATTATTAAAGTGGTTATTATTTTTTTAATATTTTATACTGTCGGATACTATTTGATACTGTCGGAGTACTGTGTCAACTAGTCAATTTTTGTTTACATATATGATTCCGATGCTCAGTTAGAAGGCAGATATCATCTGAAAATTCAAGATCTTCGAACTATTTGAATAAATTCCATCTTAAATCTCTTTGATCATCAGTTATTTTTTTATTACCCAATTTATTATAATCAGCAATAGTACCTATAGGCGAAAGTAAGCACTCCTGTTTGACCCCAAATTCTATGGCTATTTCATCTGTTATTTCTTCTAAGTGTCCTAGTTTGGCTTTTTATCTATTATAGAGAAGCTTGATCAAATCAATTATTTTTTGTGGTATTCCATATAGTCTTAACTTTTTTACATCTACACCTTATTTATACAATCAAAAGCCGATAAATCGATAAATAGTCGAGAAATTTTCCATTTTTTTTTCTATTCATTTGCTTGTTTCAAAATAATTCTAAATGTCTAAAAGTCGGCTTTAAGTAGACCTTGTTAAAGATGCAAAAATACCGTAGTTCTCAAAGATTTTAACGACAAATGCGGCAAAGGACACTGCTTGAATATTGTGGGGGGTTATGGTTTGGGAAACAGAAATGAACGAGGAGATCAAGTTGTCCAGTTCTGCCAAGAACACAATTTCATTATATCGAATACTCACTTCAAATTACCGCCGAGAAGACTCTACACCTAAAAATAAAGTGCAGAATCAGAAAATAAAATTATTAGGATCCAAATCGACTGCATTCTAATAAAAAATCGATTTAGAAACTCTATTAAATTAGCTAAAACTTATCCAGTTGCTGACGTTGGGTCTGATCACAATCACATAGTAGCTGTAAGCCAATTAAAATTAAAAGGTACTCAAAAAGGAGTCTCGCAAAAATATTGATATAAACCAACTACACGATGAGAAAGTTAAGGAAACGGTTCAAAGACAAATGAACGAAAATTTAGTTTGGGAAAATATTGGTGAAAATGTCGATAAAAGCTAAGAAAGAAGGTTTGAATGACAGAAAACATATTGCATTTAATGGAGTTACGGCGAATAGCAAAAAACAACAAAAAAATAAAAAAAAAAGAAATTTGACGTAAAATACAAGAAGCACAGAGTCAACATCCAGCCAAACAGTTTCAAGAACTTAAGGAATGGGAAAATTACATTACGAGCATAATCGAAGATAGAATTAGTTCAACTCCAGATATTACTAACTGCGACGGACCCTTAATAACATGCTCTGACGTACCACAAACCATACAATCATCAAAAAATTGCAAAGCCATAGTCATCACTAGTTATCACAGTTATCATCAGTTATCATCAGAAAGCTCATCGCAATGGAAATCAACGCGGTTTAACCCGAAAGACTGGTGGGTGTAATATTAATTTTTATAATAATATTAATCTTATCTCTAGGTTTGATTGTACTTAACCTAGAGCTAAGATTAATACTATTACAGGAATTCATATTATGTAATAGCATCAAATGTCTCTCATCTTTCTGTGTCTTTTCTTCAGTTGATAATATCTAGTTATCACAGACTGCCTTTTATATTTTTTCTCAATTTTGTTGTCATTATCCCTCCTTCCAATGTACAACAATCTTTGTGTCTCTTTTACTTATTTTAGTATCTGCTTTTTGACAAAAGTTATTATTGTATAGTTGTTATATAGATCCTGGGCTTTCGGTTCGTTTTCCCCAGCTTTTTCTGTTTTTTGTACTTCTCAAAATATCGCTTAAATTTTTAAGCTCCTATCACTAAAGTTGTTTCTCTTTGGTTTATTAATTTTCTCTAATTAAATGAGCTTAACTTTAATAAAATCGTCCCAGGAAGATAATAAAGCAAAACATTTTATTACATACCTATTAGGTTAGAAAACTTATACTAGTAGGTTTCCTATCATACCAATGCTAGGAAATGTCCATGCAAGTTTTGCATAATTCTTAAATTATTGGTTGTAAAAGTACTCTCGAAAGGATATGACAAAAATTTATCTGATGTGGAAATAATTAATAAAAACAACAATTATGACTAACTTTTAAACTATTAAACCATTTGCAACTGTTTTATAAAATAATTATAAAAAAACACAAAAATCAGCTTTAAGTAGAAATTATTAAACATTGTTAATCATATTCCTTTATAATATGCAATTGCATAATATGATTTTCACGAAATCTCGTTTACAAAAACTCTAAGGCTACCTCTGAATTTTTAGCTTAAAATATAAAAAATAAATAAATAAACATATTATTTCTAAGACACTATTTTTTCAAAACTAAACTTAAGTACTAATTTTTTATACTTTTTAAATCTAATTAGAGGCTTTTTCTTATTCGGTGTTTTCAAAAAAGTTTAATTTTTATTGTCGTATACGCAAACTAGAAGCTTCAGTCTTAATAATAGGATAAAACATAATTACGAGATCTAATGAGCTATTAAAAGTTCTTGTAAACTATTTAGTCTTTTTACTTACGAAATAAACTTTTTCAATTCAACTCATTCTTTCTAGGATGATAGTTGCCAGACTCACAGAAAAATTCTGTTTTTTACAACTAAATATCTTAATTTTTCAAAGATGTGCTGTAACAATATTATACGGAATAGCTGACCAATGTGTCCCGAGTTAGAAAGACCCTTTCGTCAGAAAAAGAGAAAGAAATAACAAAATGCCAAATTCATATATCAACTCTATCGTCACTGTCATATCTATTATTATTAATACTCTTTCTACTTACCACTAATGTAATCTCTATTAACTAGAATTGGAACACAGTGCTAAATGATAGATTATTCTCATTATTGTCAATTTTCATTATTCAATTCAATTTCAATTTCAATTCAATTAAACTTTTTTGAAAATATTGATTGGGTACTTGAAGTTTTTCTGCAATTCCTTTAATGATTAAATATTTTAATTATTAAAAATAAATTCTTGATATGCACATCTTCTGATATTATTCTGATATGACAACATATTTTACCATTTTATTGTGTAATGATATGTTCATTAAATAAAGGAGATTTTCGACTAAATTAGCATTTACGTAATATCTTACAATAATGGATACTACAACTTTTTTAACGCATGCTATTATTTCTTGGTATAAATGAAGTTTCTGATTAAGTCACCAACATTCTAAAGAACTGACAGACATTCTGACGAAAAACGCCAATTACGGTGATGTATTCTCATTCAGGTTTTAGAAAAATCCATTCTGGTTAGTTTAGGTGCCAGGCGACATACTGTATCACTCATAAATAACAAGCCACAATTTTCAGGATAGTTTTATAAGACCTCGACCCCCAAATATCTCTTGGGATACTTTCTGTACCGGGTGCACTTTCTCTCCAGATTATCTAAAAGTGGTCATTTTGAAGTGATGTATCAAATTTATTAATAATTAAAATGATTTTATGATGATAATAATTAAAATGATGAATTATAATAAAAAAGATTATTAATAATGTATTGCTGTTAAATGAATTCAAAAGTTGACTTCGTGAAATATCCGAAAAAAATCTTTTCCGACAAAAATTTTGGTTCTATAAGGGAGTCCACCAAACTAAACATGCCAAAAAAACAACTTCAAAAAATTTGGTAATAATAAGTTTATTTTCTCTGTATCGGTCAAAAATAACGTGAAAAATACTATTTTCACATTGTCCGACAAAATGTACTCGCCGATTTTTCGTCCGACAGTGAAAATATGCTTTTCCACGAGTCTGTGAAAATTTATTAATAACGTTCATTTTTTATGATTTTTATTTTTTAAATGAAGAGTACAACTTAATGAATGAATTGTCCGACAAAAAAATGTATAAATATAAAAAATATATAGTCGAGAATACTTTTTTATAGAATGTGTAAGCATTAGAATTGTAGATACATCCTATTTATAAATAAAATATATTTCGTCGTACCCTTCACTAAAATTGTATATATAAAGTAGCCTTAAAAAAGAATTGGTATTTACTAAATCTTTGTTCTGGCAAAACTAATCTAATCGGTCGCCCTATTTGCAAGCTGCAAGACTATAACTTCCTAAATATTGCCCAATTTTACCTTGTTACACCTTAGTTATGAAATCCCCCATTACATAGTTCTATAATGAGGTTTTGTTGTTTTTATAATATTTTCTAAGCTATTATAAAGTTCCTCAATTTCTTATTCGTTTTTGTCTGCTATTAAAACGTATAAGATTTATGTTTCATTTTAGTTTTAAGTTTAGTGTCATTAGTCGATCTGAGAAATGAGTTAGGTTACTAATATAATATTTCCATTATTTTGATACAATGACTCAACTCCTTAGCGATGAATGTTATTATTTTCGACATAATAAAGCATTCCATAATATATTTTCTCGCAAAAAGATAATGGTATCACAAGAAAAAAAGTGCAATGAGCTCATTATAAACAGAGCAACATATAGGACAAAGTATACGACGTAAAAATACGCTAAAGTGACCATAAATACGACAACATGAAGCAAACAGTAATAAATTAAATAACGAAATTATTTATTAAAATTCATATAAAACAAGCAAGAAACAGAAAAACTAGGAATTGAATCGTTTACCCATTAGCAGTTTTCTTCTTTCCACGAACTCCCTAAAATAGGTAGTTCAAAAGTAAATACAATAAATCGACTTGACGTGTTTGAAATGTGGACATTTAGAAGATTGTTAAGGATTCCATGGGTAGATAGAGTCACGAATGCAGAAGTGTAAAGGAGAATAGGCATTGAGAGGGAAATAGAAAATACAATAAAAGAAAGGGAATTGCAATATCTCGGACATGTAATGAGAGGCGAAAGATTCAACATCTTGAGACTTATAATTCAAGGAAAAATAGAGGGTAGGAGAAGCATAGGAAGAAGGCGCGTTTCCTGGTTGAAGAACCTGAGAGAGTGGTTTCGTTGCAGCTCAAGGCAATTGTTCAGAGCAGCTGCCTCGAAGGTAAGAATAGCCATGATGATTCCCAACCTTCGTCGCGGAGATATGGCAATGAAAGAAGAAGCAAAGTAAATAGATTGATCCTTCGTAAATAAAAAAAAACTAGTCTTCTTTGATACATAAGTTTACACCACCCAACTTTTCAAAAGGACTTTAACCAGACCTTATTTTATTAATATGTAGTAACAAAGTTAGCGATTAAATTAAATATTTATTAATTCCTTTATTCTTTTACTCCCACCCATCAGTGGGTGGTTCTTAGAACTTTAATTTATTAAATTGCTCGTTCGACTCTAAATTTAAGATCGCCATCTTAATTTCTTAAGCATTTTTCACCAGTAGCATCAAGTTTTTTGCACTGTATTTACTTAAACAACATTATTTAAGATGTAAAAAACATTTTCAATGACGGATAATATTAATGCTATATGACTTAGCTGACAATATCTGGATAAATATACTACTATGCTAATAAAATGGTAAATACTTAATATAAACAAAAACTATTTCCCTACATGTGAACTTGTATAATAGTAAACTCCAAATACCCATTGTCTTTAATTATTGTCTAAATAGACCTTTATTGTCTTTAAGTCTCTTCATCGTCATCATCATAAGAATGCATCGTGGGACAGCAAAGTCCTTCAGACCCGTCAGCCCTTATACAGAACAGCAAAGTTTCTGCCGTTGTCACTTCATGGGGCATGATGCCGTGGAAGTCTTTCAGCTCGTTTGCGGGGAACCAAGCTTTTTCGTTGTCGTATATTAAAACATATCCAAAAAGCCTAAAAAGAATCAGTCAATTACAAATAAATTAAAATTAATGTTACATAAAATAGATATTAAACAGATTTTAAATATATATATATATATATATATATATATATATATATATATATATATATATATATATATATGTATAATATATGTATATATATATATATATATATATATATATATATATATATATATATATATATATATATATATGTATGTATGTATGTATGTATAGGAAGCCAATTTACAATAACGATTAATTATTTTCAACGGAGATTGGTATCAAAGGCAACACAATGTTATTGAATACAGATTTACAAATATATTTACAACTTGTTACCCAACTAAACAAAAAAAATCAAGGATATCTCTAGTAGGAAGGGAGTGAATCTGACCCTGATCCCATGATATTACCGCTAAAAAATATTCCCTACAAGGAAAATATTTTTGAAAATAAATTTCTGAAGAATTGAGGGTGGGTCTTTTTCAATTAAACACGTTGTATAAATAAGAACAGTGTGTATAATTTAATTGTATTTAATCGTACCTTGCAATAGCAACACCAGGTATCCATAACACGGAAGCCAACACCAACACGGTAATTAACAAGATAGCCCATAGAGGCCAGGGATGTCGTTCAGTCTCTCCTCTCGCAGCAACCCAAGCCGCATATCCAGTACCGTCTACTGCAATTTCGATAAAACTCGCTACTAATATGGATAGCATCGCCAACGGAGAGAGGTATTTCCAACATATTAACCAGTATAGACCAGGACGGGTGCCAGTCATCATTTCTATGTCGTCGGCGAATCTAAGACATATACAAATAAAATAAAATTAAAAGGTATATTTAAATATTGTTCGATATATAATCTAACTCTGAGCAGACAGAATAATAATGAGTACCAACTCTCACAAAGCCTTAAGATACAATTTAATTGATGCGAGAATCCTAAAACGTCTACCCAGGAAAGATGTTCTCATGATTACTATATTCTATAATAGAATTCTGCAGTTAAGCCATATTTCAATCCAGTGGAAATATGCCTATATTATAATGATTGGAAAGCCAGATAAATTGTCTACAGAACCTTCTTCCTATCGTCCAATATGCTTGTTACCCTTGATGTCCATGATATTTGAAAGACCTCTGCTAAATAGAATAAGCGAAACAGTACCACTCAAGAACATAATACCAGAACATCAGTTTGGTTTTCGAAAAAAATATTCAACAATATAACAGTGTCATAGAATAGTAAATAAAAGCAACAAAAGTTTGTAAGAAACGAATGTGTGTATCTCAGTATTTTTCAATATTCATGTGCTATATAAATTAAAATCTTTACTGCCTAGCGGTAAACACCTTAGCCAGAAGTACTATATTAACGAACGTTTGTTCTAAGTAAAAATCAATAATGATTTTTCAACCTATCACTCAATCCAATTTATAGTTCCTCAGGGAAGCGTACTTGGTCCTTTCCTGGACCTAATCTTTATTGCTGACATACCTATTACAGATAATGTCACAGTGGCGCCTTTTGTTGATAATATAGCCGCTTTAGTTTTAAACAAACATACTGTCAGACATAGCATCTGAAAAGGTGCAATATTACTTGCATACATTAGAGAATTGATAACGAAATGAAAAATTAAAGTCAATAATGAAAAATCAGCTTAAATCATATTTACAACAAGAAGACGCACTTGACCACAAGTTAGTCTAAATAATGCCCCATTGCTGCTAGAGATGTGAAATATCTTGGGATGCATTTGGATCGAAAGCTGACCTTAAAGCAATACATTATGGGCAAAAAAACTCAGCTCAATATAAGATTAAAACAAATGAGTTGGTTACTTGGCAGAAAGTCACAACTGTCATTGGAGAACAAAACACTGCTTTATAAAGTCATACTGAAACCAATATGGATTTACGGCGTAGAACTCTGGGACTGTAGCAAACCTCTGCAAATTTTTGCAGAGCTTCCAATCAAAAAAACTGCATATGGTATCTAACGCCCCTTGGTATATGAGCAATGCAACCATTAATAATGACCTAGGAGCATTAACCGTAAAATATGTCATATCACTTCACGTCAACAAGGCCAAAATTCATAATTTAATGGACCACAGCCAAATTATCAGTGATTTAAATCAGCCAATAATCTTTATTGTTTTATTTTTTTTATGTATTCGTATTTTGTAGGAACATTTTTACTTTTCAATATTATATTTTTTGATTTTTAGATAATTTTGCAACCCGTTGTTTATACACTTTAGCTTGTTTTATACAAGGTTGTTAATAATAATATTAATGGATTTTTAAAACTTACCTTCGTAAACCATAAACATACGCCACACCTATACATTCAAAAAAGGCAATAATGAGCAGCGGGTAATTCCCGCAAAAGTTATCAAAGAGCACGAAGACGTAGCTTCCAGCACCATGAGCAAACGCCATAGATATTAGGCAGCATAGAGTACACAGGCTTCCGGTGAGAATCTCTTTAGGCAGGTTCGGGAACAATTTCATATCGACCACTGATGTAACGACACCTTCCAATGTTCCAAACTGTGAGTCTATTCCCAAGGTGAAGAGCATAAGGAAGAAGAGAACGGACCAAAACTGAGCACCAGGAAACTGATTTATTGCTTCCGTGAATATGATGAAAGCCAGGCCTGTTCCGGATGCCGACTGAAAATAAAACTCAATGATTAATATTTTTATATATAATGTGGAAATCACCATAAAATAGTGTGTCCTTATCTTAAAAAATTATAAAAAACGCTGGGACTCATCAACTTTTAAATTTAAATGTGCGCTTTTAAGACATAAACTATAAACTTAAACATACAGCCATAAACTTATAATATTCTAAAACGTCCTTAACAACATTATCTCAACGAACTATATTATAAAGGGCCTATTATCAATAATACAAGATGAAATTTTTAAATTATATATAATTTTTGTCAAGACCTTAAATACATAAAATTTTAAAATAATTAATAATTTATCACGCTTTAAGTAATAGTATTTTTTAATTAGCCGAATACATACCTACATCAATTTTCTTAACTGGGTATCAATATATTGAGTTTTATATTTAATTTGTTGACGAAATTTATACAAATTTGAAAATTCCACATTGTATTATTTATAATATAAATTAAACTGGCAATGTGTATGTTCTCAAAATACTTGTTAGCGTGTAAAAGTTTTTAATAAAATCAGCTGAGTATTTTCGACATGTAACATGCCATCTTCAGAGCTTCCCATAAGGAACAATATTTTAATCCATTAACGCCTACAGTCGCCATATGGACCCAGCTGTAAAGGTATTGTTTAACACGTAGAGTAGTGATTTTAAGAGTAAGGTTTAACACAATAAAATTATAATAAAACAGGCACCCAATATTACATTTACCGCATGTATACTTTATTTAGACTTGTCTAAACCTGCGTTGATGAATACTCATCAGTGTTTTATTAGATTTCACAAGTTAAGGAAGTTATAAAATCGTGTTATAGTAAAAAGTGTTTGATAATGGACATCCGATTTATATAAGTAACCGTTTTTTGGGAATACTAGGATCAAATCAATTTTACTTATTTTAAAAGATCTTAAAATATAGCGTAGTGTGCATATTTTTGTATAAAAATTACAAGGGGCAGTTAAAAATGTACATTGCCAATGTATTGCTATGCCCATATGGACCCACTAGGCGGTTATGTATACAAAACATATCTTTTTATAATTTCAGTGGAATTACACTACAGGAAGCTTTAGATATCGCATATGAAGAAGATGATGTAACAGACATTTTTATTGAGCCGCCTGAATCACATTTCCTTACGGATGAGGATTCAGGTGACGAAGACGAAGGTGGTGACCTGGATAACTTGAATCCTCGTCAACTTCGTCCAGGTGAGGAAGTTTTATTTGCAAACTCTGAACGTCTAAGAGGTGTCCAATCAGTCCTAGAAGCAAGCTATGACAAGGATTAGCAGAACGTTAATGAAATAAAAACTAATACAAATCCCCGAATGGTAATTGATCTGCTAAGAACCTACAACTTATATTGACGGTGACCGAATTAACCGATTAACCGAACCCTAACGTGACACTTCTTGAATTGAAAGTATTTATGGCAATTCTCTTAGTAAGCGGATATATTAAGCTACCATCTAAAAGAAGCTACTAGGGAAGAAGCCCTGACATGCAAAATATTCTAGTGTCTGATGCCATGAGACGTGACAGGTTTTTACAAATTTGTCGTCTACTTCATTTTGCAGACAATAATAATATAGATAAAATGACAAAATTTACAAACTAAGACCACTTACAGATATGTTAAAAAAATCGTTCATAGAGCATTTTGTCCCAGAAGAAAATATAGCTTATGATGAATCGATGATAGGCTTCTTTGGGCATCATGGATACAAACAGTTTATCAGAGAAAGTATGTAAGGTTTGGCTATAAGGTGTGGTGTATGAATACACCTAGCGGATATTTGATAAACTTTGAAGTATATCAGGGAAAACATCCTAGATCTAATGAAGAGTATCTAAAATATTTCGGAAAAGCTGCAACTCCCATGGTACAGGTGATCGAAGAATTGGGTGACAAAGGATCTATGAGATACAAGTTTTTCGTTGATAATTTATTTACCAGTACAAACTTGTTAAGTACTCTAAAAGCTAATTGGTACGAGGTTACAGGTACTGTGAGGGATAATAGAATTCCTAGAAATTGTTCACTTGTTTCCAAAAAGACAATGAAAAAGAGGACACGAGGGAATATTGTTCAACATTAAATAAGGAGACTGGTATTCAATATGTTCGCTGGAGGGACAACAAAGTTGTAACAGCTGCAAGCACATGTTTTGGTGTTCAGCCGGTCAAAAATGTGGAAAGATATTCCAAAAAGGATAGTAATACAATACAAGTATTAGGCCATATCTTCTTTCGCAGTATAATAACAGCATGGGAGGAACTGGTCTCATGGACAGTAATATATCTTGGAGCAACATTTATATAAATGAAAATATATGGGTAATTTTTTTCAGTTACCGAGCCGGCATACGTTCCAAAAAATGGTACTGGCCAATATTTACGTACCTCATAGACGCAGTTCTTCAAAATGCTTAGACGATATGTAGGAAATCCGGGAAGAATATTAGTCTCTTAGAGTTTAGAAGAAGTATTTGTCAGTCGTATATCTTTAAATCCTTTCTCGCATGGATGAGTATGCTTTGATTTTTTTTTGAAAAGTATGATTTGGGTCATGATTTGATCACTGTTTAAAAACCTGTGGACCGTGAGCAATTTTCTATCATTATGAGATTATCTTTATTTAGTGAACTTATATTATGTTGGTTGCCCTTTTAGTCAAAAGCAATCTTCCTAGTATAATCACAAATGCTTCCTATGGTACGTTGGATTTAACAATCATCTTTTATTAATGTAATACTGTTTGTCTATTTATTATTGTTCTGCTGGTTGTATTTCCCGTGTCGATATTAGTTTCCACGAAGGAGAAATTCTGAATTAATTAAGGACGTTTCATTTCTTCTTGAAAAATACACTCGGGCGGGGATAGCTTTCAACTTCAACACGGTGCTTCCCAATGGCTGATAGGGAACGTTCCAATACATTTGAAGGACAGGTGAGAATAAGGCTTTGCCAAATAAATACCTGCAGATCAATTAAGAGCATGGCATAGCAGCAGCTAGGCAATTATCTAAGATGAGATAAGATAAGATGACCATATCTTTAGTATACATACTACTCAGGTGAAAACAGTAATTATTATTATGCTTAAAAGGAATTTAAAAAGGTTCTTTCTTGTGGCATGTTTAATTTAAGTACTATGTTTATATAGTATTAAGCCAGATTTATTGATTGTAATAAAAATTATATTTTTAATTAACAAATGTTAGACGTTTCGATTTCGACTCCGGAAATCTATCCGATTCTGACATTCAAACATCCCTCATTATTCCATTTGAACAATAATGATCATAGAATATTTTTATTCACAGATAAAATGACTTGTTTCCACTGTAAAAAAACCTGGTCACATAGCATCAAATTGCCCCACCCCTGAATCCAATTAATAAGAAAATTCAAACAAAACATCTCCCCTTCCCTCTAATATTTCCCAAGCTACAAGTCAAAATACACTACCGGTGGTTCAACAAGACGATAATTACACGAATTGGAAACAACTAATGACACGCGCAAAATTAATATAACTTCAAAAGGTGAAAAGAGACCAAACTCTTCTCGTAAAACTGTACCCTGGTGGAATACTGAATGTAAGAAAGCTATCCGAGAAAGCAAAACAGCGTTGAATAAATATCGTAGAACCAGAACTGAGGCAAACCTGATTAAATTCAAGCAACTAAAAGCTATAGCGCGAAGAGTGATAAAACAAAGCAAGAAATACTGTTGGAATAAGTACATGTCTTCCATATCTATAGACGCCCCTTCCAGTCAAGTTTGGAATAAAATTAAACAAATGCACGGGAAAACAACACACTTGTCAATTCCAGCGCTCAGTTATCACAAGTCAATGGTAACTGGGGATGATCAAAATGCTAAAATTATGGCAACTCATTTTCATAACAATAAATTAATTACTGATCCCATAGATCTACTTCAACATTGGTGAAACTACACACAGCAACTATACTCAGACACAACTAGAAGAAACTCTGAAAGTGAATATAAAAGTGAACCCTCCCCCAAAATATTGAAGTCAGAAGTTGTAAGGGCAATCAAACAGAGCAAATGGGGAAAAGCACCAGGACCAGACAACATATACATAGAGGTTCTAACAATGTTGAGTGAAGATCTTTTTAATGACATTTATAGGTCCGGTCAAATACCACAGGACTAGCTTCAATCAACCTTTATACCAATCCCAAAAAAGCCAAACGCTAATAGTTGCGACCAATTCCAAATGATCAGCTTATTGAGCGAGGTCTTAAAACTCTTCGTAAAGATAATTCACACAAGAATATAGAACAGATGTGAAAGAGATCTTAGGCCCATACAGTTCGGTTTTAGACAAGCATTTGCCACAAAAGAAGCACTTTATAGCTTAACTGTCCTACTTAGATAGATATGAATGACCTTAAAATCACAAAGAACCTGTATATTATTCAAGTGACATCTGTGAGAGTAGGACTGGAATCTACATCATATTTCTCAATCGAAAAAGATGTACGATAGGGTTGTGTTCTGTCACCCCTCCTTTTTTAATCTTTACTCTGAAACGATTTTAGATAGAGCCTTAAGTGACACTGAAGATGGAATCAAAATCAACGGACAGACTATAAGTAATCTTCGCTATGCTGATTATACAGTCATAATAGCTGATAGCCAAGAAGAAGGTAATGGTGGTTAGTAGAACTCAACTCCAACTTAACGCTTCGATATCATACTGCTATATGGTGTAGAAACCTGGACCATAAAGGCCATGGTGATGGACCGATTGGAGGCCTTTGAGATGTGGGTATTTAGAAGACTTCTTAAAATTCCCTGGACAGATCACACAACAAATGTCGAAGTATTAAATCGAATGGGCAGAAAACGAGAATTGCTGCGAGTAACAAAAAGAAGAAAAACTGCTTATCTGAGTCATATATTTCGAAATTTCAAGTACCAGTTATTAAAGCTTATTATGGAAGGGAAGATAGAAGGAAAACAAGGCATCGGAAGATAGAAATACTCATGACTTAAAAACATAAGGGATTGGACAAACCTCGATGCCCATGCACTTTTTAGAGTTTTACACAAGACCGAGAGGAGTATGCCAGAATTATCGCCAACATCCACTAATTATAATATAGGATAGGGCATAATAAGAAGAAGATTTTTATAACAAAAGCAACAACGACAACTACACAAATACTCTGACTCAACATAAAGTTCTTCCTTCTACTACAGATCTCTCAGATAACCTATCTGAGAGAAACCTCTTCCTATTTAAACGCACCTTTTACTTTTCAGGAGCTTTCCTTTCCCGATTTCTCAAAAATTTAGCCATCAATTGACTCACAAAATTACTTTCATTTCATAATCTTCTTTGGATCAACGAAAAGTTTCCCAACCTGAGGAGACAATCCATCATTCTTCCAATAAAAAAACCCGACCAACCTTCAATAGAGCCATTCTCTTATGAACCGGTCTCATTAACATGTTGCATGTGCAAATTAATGGAAAAACTAATCAATAATAGACTTAACTGGTTTTCTGAAAAGCGTAATATAATTAGCCCCGTTCAATCGGGATTCAGACCACATCGAAGCACAATCGACAATTTAGTATTACTACAAAACCATATAACCGAGAATTTCAAGGAGCAACATAATATAATTTTGGCAGCCTTCGATATTGAAAACGACTTCGATACTATTTTAAAGAATGTAATATTACAGAAACTTATCGATAATAATATTACAGGCAATATTTACACGTTCATAAATAACTTTTTATATCACCGTAAATTTAAATTTGCAGTAAACGGTAATGAGTCAAATTTTCTCGAACAACTCAACCTTATGGTATACCTCATACCTCAAGGCTCTGTTTTAAGTCCAACTTTCTTTAACTTACGAATTAATGAGATCTCTCAAGAAGTTCGTCAACCGGTAAAAGTTTTATTGTACGCTGATGATCTACTTATATACTCTAATGGAGCAAGCATATCCAGTACATTAAACCTTATTCAAAATACTGTAAACAATGTATATTCTTGGTCCATACAACACGGCATCAAACTTTTCAGCTCAAAATCTGAGTTACTAAGATTTATCAAAAAGCAAAGCGTTCAAAACCCGGAAATATATCTAAACGATGTTCCTTTACCTACAGTAAATAATCATAAAATCTTGGGGCTAATATTCGATCAGAAGTTAACCTGGAAAATACACTTAAAAAATCTAAAGGACAACTGTGCTGGTGAACTAAATATATTAAAAACACTTGCACATCATCAATGGGGAGCTGAAGAAAATATGTTACTGAGAATCTATAGAGCTCTTATTCACTCTAGATTAGATTATGGATGCATGTTCTATATGACCGCCTGTAAAACTCCTAAATTCGATACAAACGACCTCCTTACGTATATGCCTTGGTGCATTTCGATCTAGCCCCGCCAAAAGCATGTGCATTGAAGCTTTGGATCCTCCTCTTATATACGACGTCAGCTTTTACTCTCTTCCTATTTCACTAGAGTTTCAGCGAATCCAAAAAACCCAGTATTGTAGCTCAATAACATCCACCACGCCCCTGAAAATAAAGACAGATCTGTTTACCCCCTAACACAATTAGTAAATCCTTTGCTAGCAGCTATGGACCTGAATATAACTACCCCCATCAGTATAGCCAATAATCCTCCATGGACCAACAGCTACATGCTTTTAATAATAATCTAACTCGACATAAAAAAGAAGACACTCCTAACCACCTACTTAGACAATTATTTCAAGAAGTTATAAATGCAAAACAGTACAATCAAGTCCTTTATACCGACGCATCTAAAGATGAAAAGAATACGCGCTGTGCGGTCTGTACTGAAAACATAACCTTAGCTCTACACCGACTACCAACCACTTGTAATATTTACACTGCAGAATTATATGATATCCTTAAAGCTCTTGAAATAACTTCTCGTAATACAAAATCTCTAGCTAAATGCCCTGATTCTCTTTCTTCAGTCCATCACCAACATATACTCGTTAAATCCGATAGTAAAAAAAATTCAACACATCTGTCATCAAAACCACAGCAGAGGAACATCAATAATCATTCTTTGGACCCCATCTCATGTGGGTATACGTGGAAATGAGTCTGCAGACATCGCAGCAAGAAAAGCAGGTTGCTCTGACCTAAGCCTAGAAAAAATTTAACTTTATCAAGATCTAGCAGCAACCATAAAACAAAACACTTGCAAAACATGGCAAAATCATTGAAATGGACAAAACACAAAACTGCACATAATTAATCCCACTGTATACTCATTTAAGACACCTACAATGACTAGGATGGAAAAACTCATTATTGGAAGACTACGAATAGGACACACTCGCATCACTCATGGATACCTGATGACTTCCGAAAACCCACCTGCTTGTGAACATTGTGATTGTCTGCGCCTTACAGTAGAAGAACACTTACTCGTTCAGTGCAGGTATTATAGACCACGTTAGTTTCGACACGTTAATTTCAATAAAAAAATTCTATTTTAACCGAGTTGCTTAATGAGGTTTACAATTAAGTACAAACAGCAATTAAAGAAAATGTATGCAACAAGAAGGTTCGCTTGACGGCTGGAGCAACGTTCACAATGAACCTATAGGTAATAGGCATATGCGTCACCGATATAGAAAGTAAACAAGTGTATCTGATAGAGTCCATCGATACGAGTAGGAACAGTCACAATTTTAAGTATTTATTTGAGCTACTTTAAAATTCAATTAAGAAATGTTAAGAATATAATTGTAAGGTAATAGTATAGTGACAGACAACGCTGCAAATTTGATCAAAATGAGACGGAATCTGTTTGAGAAATTAGACAGAAAAGATATAATAACATACGGTTGTTCAGTCCATATATTGAACTTACTTGCTTAGGATATAGAAGTGTCAGGAATAAATGGTACAATAAAAAAAATATTTCAGAAATGTAAATTTTCCTTGCGCAAAATTCCGAGATGCTTATGGTTCTTCTCTTGTATTGCCTCAGGTTGTTTATTGGAATACTTTATTGGACTGCTAAGGAAGTTACATGCCAGTATTATTTTAACTTTACGCAAACAACAGAATAAGTATTGATAAATATATAATAAAGCTTGTAAATGATACTAGTTTAAGTTAAATAATACAAATGTCCAAGACTATCTATAAAAAATGAAAGTATATTGCAGTTCATTTTGGGCAAAGTTCAAAGAAATACTTGCACTATAGGAGGGGCTACAGAGATATGGCTAGAACTTCTGGAAGCATTTGAGTCAAATGCAAAAAATTTTGGTAAGTGATACGAATAAAATCAAGGAGCGTATGGTAATGGCGTTGACCATAGCTCATTTTTTGGCAAATTTGCTTGATCATCGCTTTAGTGGAAATAAACTTGGTCAAGAGTAAATAGAAACTGGCATGGAATATGTAGTAACTTATTATCCAGAAGCATTGCCAATTATTATTAATTGCCAGGCAAGGTGTGTACCCTTTAAACCAAAATATAAATACGACAGCATTAGAACTTGTTCACCTGCTTCATACAGCCATTGCATCGTCAGCCAACATAGAAATACTCTTCTCATCATAAGGTTTATTCCATTTCAAACTACGTAATCAGTTAGGCAATGTTTAAGCTGCTAAGTTGGTTTTAATTTTTTAAAGAGCTTAATTCCAGAACTGATATAGTTACTGATCAGATATCAGATTAATGACTTGGATTACAAAAATAATATGAGACTTAAACTGTTTGAGAAATTGATTAACTCTTGTATGCAAAATGTTTTAAGTTTCCAATTTTTGTTGTGTTCCTATTATTAATAAATAAATAATATATATCAGAAAGTTTGTTTAATTTATTTTAGAATTTTTCTTATGATTAATTTATTATATTAATAAAGAAAACAAAAAAAACGACTGTTTATTTTTTTTCACACTTCATGGTTCTGTGCGTCTTATTGCCATTTCTTGGATATTCGTTTAATGTCGTCCATTCAGCGTGTTGGTGGTCGTCCTCTTCCTCTTCGTTCCTCTTCTGCGTTTGTCTTCTCTTGGGCGCCAGTCCATTAGTTTTTTGGTCCATCTTGAGTCTTTTAGTCTTGCTATATGATCTGCTCAATTCCATTTCAGCTTGGCTATACGTTTGACATTAAATGTGTCCAATTTATATAACATCCAATGTGTCCTGTTTGCATCCAATTTTTATCGATCCGTTTTATGTCATCAGACCATCTAGTTGGTGGACGACCTCTACTTCGATGTGCTTCTTGTCTCGGTCTCCACTGTATTATTCGCTGTGTCCATCTGTTATCCGACATTCTAGCTATGTGACCCGCCCAGTTCCACTTAAGGGTCATAATTCTTTCTATGGCATCTGTCACTTCTGTTCTCTGTCTTATTTCCTTTTCCGTTTTATTATTATATAAAATGAATTTCCATCAAGCAACAGTCGAATTTATCACTTGTTTAACATAAGTGTTTAAAACATATTTTATACCGTTTTATACCAAAAAAACTATTTTAAACCTAAATAAAAGTTTAAAACATATTTAAAACAGTTAACTAAATCAAAATATTTAAATCGAAACAACCTTGCTACAAAATCAAGCATGGCAATCCATCAATTTTGAAAAGACATAACCTAATTACATCTTGTTAGTTAGAAAAGTAGAAAAGAGAAACGTCAAACATTAGTTAGTTAGAAATGTAATTTCCACTACAATCAATAATTGTGGCTTAATCCCATATAAACATAGTATTTAAATAAAATATCTAGTGGAAAACTTACCACAAGCCAATATTTGTAGATCGCCTTAACTATATTTAAACAATGTTATAATTTGAGACAAAGGTATATAAGAAATTTTATTTAAAAAAATAAAGTGTTATTAATTTTCAAATCATGATTAATTATATACTTAATTAGGGATATGATACAAGTAAGCACTTGGATAAAGGCAAGCTTAAAAGTAAGGTATCACAATCAAAAATGTTAAAATGCTATAAAAGGAAGAGATTCAAATTTACACTGCTCTTATTTTTATTTTTTTTTGAACCTATTCTCTATCCTTCCATTGTTGGATATAGGTCTTCCCCAGTTCTCTCCATCTTTTCCTATCTTGAGCTGTTATCTGCCATGTGGGACCTCGTTGTTTCCTGATGTCATCTTTCCACCTCATCTGTGGTGTACCTCTTGATCTCTTTGCATTGTATGGACGCCACTTTCCGATGGCATTGTTCCAACGTCCGTCTTGGAGACGTTCATTGTGTCCAGCCAATTTCCATTTCAGTTTTGCTGCTTGTTCTATCGCGTCTACTGTCTTTTTTCTGGTTCTGATCCACTGGTTACGTTTTCTATTTTTAAGTGATATACCCAACATTTGTCTCTCCATCGCTCTTTGTGCCTTCCTTATCCTATCCAAATTGGCCTGTGTAAATGTCCATGTCTGTGCTCCGTAGGTGAGCACCGGTATTATACAGGAGTTATATACTTGGCTTCGTAAGTATAGAGGGATTGTTTGATTTTTTAGAATATAAGAAAGTTTGCCGAACGCTGCCCATCCCATTCTTAATCGTCTCGATATTTCGGCTGTTTGATTTTCTCTGTTAGCTCTGATTGCTTGTCCTAGATAGATATACTCATTTACCTGTTGTATTTTTTCTGTTTGTATTTTAATTGCCTCTTGGTCTTCCGTGTTTGTCATTACTTTTGTTTTGTTGAAGTTAATTTTTAGGCCTTTTTGCAGTAATTTTTCATGAAGTTCATTCAGCATTAATTCCAGTTCTTGTCGTTCCGAGGAGATCATCCGCATGTCTAAGGTGATTTATGTATTTTCCGTTAATACATATTCCTCTGTTTTCCCAATCTGTTGATTTTATTATGTCTTCGAGGGTCAAGGTAAACAGTTTGGGTGAAATTATATCGCCTTGTCGGACTCCTCGTTTACCTTTTATATTATCCATTATTAATTTGTCGTCCAGAATTACGGTCATGGTTGCGTTTTGGTAAATATCATGTATCAATTGTCGGTATCTGGAATTTATTCTACCATTGACCAGAGCTTCTTCAACCGCCCAGTGTTCAATGCTGTCGAAAGCCTTTTCATAATCTACGAATGCTAAGTACAGCGGAAGGTTGTATTCATTGGTTTTCTCAATTAAGATTTTAATCGCATGTAGATGGTTGATTGTGCTGTATCCTTTCCTGAATCCGGTCTGTTCCACTGGTTGGTAGTTATCAAGTTTATAGGTTAGTCGGTTGTTTATTATTCTTGTGAAGGTTTTATATAGTTGTGACAAAAGGGAAATAGGACGGTAGTTGTTTAGGTCTGTTCGGCTCTTATTTTTATACTTACATATTTAAAATTTAATTTAAAACGCAATATAAAATAAAAAAAAAGTCTCACCTTGTCCAACTCTTGTTCAAGATCGCAAAATGGTAATTCAGGCATAATTTTACTTATGATCTCTCCACCCACTGTAAAATTTATTAACGTCCCTGCTTCAGGAAGATTAGTATCATTGTATAAACCTCCAAAAAATTCAGTCAATGTTAAATTCCTATGATCCAAACATCTTTCGTAAGTCATAGTCGCCTTGAATCCTATAATGGAAAATACAACGATGCCAGCGAACATGGAAGTAAAGCAGTTGGTAAAAGACACCATAAGGGCATCTCGATAGCAGTTATTATTTACAGGGTTGTACGAGGAGAACGCTATAAGGCCACCAAATGCAAGTCCAAGGGAGAAGAAAATTTGCGTTCCCGCCTCGAGCCATACCACTGGATCCAAGATTGTATGCCATGTAGGGGTAAAGAGATGTCGGATGCCATCCCCAGCACCTAAAAATATTTATAATTTCACAATTATAGATCACAGATGATTTATTTTTATTAAAAAGTTGGGACGAGCAAGAACAAAGTCAAAAAATAAACTAAAGTAAAAAAATGAAAGAATGGGCGCTTGTGTTCAACAGAATTAACGATAAGAATGTAAATTATATAAATTCAGTCAAACTGTTATCATGGAATTCAAAAACAAGTCTTAACAGCAACACAACTAGTGAAATTAGGACGTGGAATTACATAGAGAGATACCGTATCTTCAAAATTGTTTGATTAGTCATTGGATGATGGCTTTAGAAAACTAAATTGGAAGAAACAATGTTTTATTCTAAAATTTCTGAAGTATTGCTATATCACTTTTCTTGGCACACCCCAAGAGTTGGCTACCATAAGTCCAAATATGTCGTAATATTTGTTAATAAAGTAAAAGCTTATTTTATATAGATAGAGAGGGGACTTTCTTCCAAACATCCAATACATTTTTTTGTATCTTATGCTAAGTTCTACACTTTTTTTCTTAGCATAAACTTTCCAGCGTATTTCTACATCTAATTGGTTATTATTAATTGCAACTAACATATTTTTTATCTTTTTATTCCTTAAGTTAATGTGGACAGATTTATATTCATTCAGATAGTATCGTCAGCAAAGCTGTATAGCAAGTAAAGGATCGGACCCAAAACGCTACCTTGCGGAACTCCTGCTCTAATTTCTCTTATGTCTGAATAGGTGTTTTCCTTCATCATCATCTTGGTGCTACAGCCCTTAGAGGGCGTCGACCTTCTCAAGCTTTCTACGCCATTCTGTTCTGTCCCTTGCTTGCATTTTCCAGTTGCCGACTCCGATCTTCTCCGCATCTTGTGTTACCACATCCATCCACCTTAGCTTTGGTCTACCCTGTCTTCTCATTCTCACGGGTTGCGCTGTTAGAATCTTTTTTATCATGTACGATTCAGGGGCCTGGGCTACATGTCCTGCCCAGGCCCTGCAGTTCAAAGGTATATCTACGCCTCCATATTCCGTTCTCACAGACCGCTCCGAATATCTTGCGTAGTACCTTTCTTTTAAAAATGGATAGAGCGGACTCATCTGTTTTCGTTAGCGTCCATGCCTCTGATCCATATGTGAGAACGGGGACTATCAGTGTTCTATACAGCCTTATACGAGTTTTTTGAGACATACGTTTATAAGCTAAGTACTTTGATAGACCGTGATAACACCTGTTTGCAATTATTATTTGCCTTTTTATTTCCTCAGATGTGTTATTATTGGGGTTAACCGATGTCCCTAGATATATGAACTCTTTGACTGCTTCGAAGTTTTGGTCATTGATGATTAAATTTGTGTCAACATTTCCAGCTCTTGTGTTTGTGTTAGTCGCCATGAATTTGGTTTTATTTTAATTTATATGTAACCCCATTCGTTCTGCTGCTGCTACTAGCTCGGTTAGGATTTCCATAGTTCTCACCCTAGTTCTTGTTATAACGTCCACGTCGTCTGAATATGCTAGAATTTGGACTGATCTATTAAATATTGTTCCCCTGCTATCTAAATTAGCGTCTCGTACAACTTTTTCTAAGGCTACATTAAAAAGCTGACACGCCAGCGCATCTCCCTGCCTTAACCCCCTATGTATTTGAAATGGGGTTGATGAGTCGTTTTGAATTTTTACTGCTGATAGCACCTTCGCCATTGTCACTTTTATCAAACATATGAGTTTTTTTGGAATTCCTAACTCATTCATATTGTTGTAAAGACTCTTAAGACACTGTCATATGCCGCCTTTAAAATCGACAAAAATGTGATACATGTGCATTATAGGTATTTTCCTATTTAATTCTTTTATTAAAGTGTCTTTCTGATATATTAGACTCTAAAATTTGCAAATATTGCTTGGGTATGCCTATATGTTTTTAGCTTACATATCAAACCTTCATGTCACACTTTATCGAAGGCTTGAACAACAACAAGAAATATAATAGAACTCTTTTCTTCTAATGATTTTTCAATTATATTTATGATTCAATGTAGTTGATCAATTTCTGAAGACAAATTGATGTGTCGTAATTAATTTTTTTGTTTCAATAATTATTTTTTATTCGTTTGAGTAGGATAATTTCAACTACTATTTCACTATTTTCCATAATCTGGGTACATACATTAACACAAAGACAGCATTAATAAGATTAGTAAGTTTCACAATATCTTTACGGGGTAGGTTTTTTAGTACCTCACCAGAGAATAAATCATAGTCTGGAGATTTTTTGGGTTGATATTTTCGTTTATATCACTTATTTCTTCTTTAGAATATATTGGTCTTATTACTGTCTCTATTTGAACTAGTTCTTTTCAACTTTACTCATCTTCTTGGCATTCATTGGGTTTGAATGTATTTTCAAGATGTTTAGCAAATCTGTCTGCTTTTCCTTCATGCTCCTGACCCAATTACCGTCCTTTAAGGATAATTGGTTCTTTTATCATCCGTTAACTACATACATTAAGTATTTATTAATTGTTTCATTCTTTAGTTGTTGGATATCTCTTTTGAGTTTTTGACTCACATTGTTTAATCATGTTTTATCTTGATGAGACATGGTTTTTTGCCATATTCTTCTTAGTTTTATTTTATCGGCTAATAATTTTCTTATTTCCTTTGGATAATTATTTCTCTTTACCTTAGGTTTTAACACAGGAGTGTTTCCCACGCTGTTTGCTGGATATTGTGCACAAACAGTTCAGCTTTCTCATCTAGCTGCTCTGAGTTTTGTAGCGGTACTTCTTAATTTTCGTTGATTTTCACTTCAAAACATAGTTCGAAATTTTACCCATCCGATAGATTATTAGGTAATGTTAGAATATTACCTTTTTAATGATAGTATCGCTTTTAATGCATGGGCGAATGATTCGAGTTCATGTTCCAACCATCATCAATATCTAGGTAATTAACTAAAATATTTTTAATTACTAAGAAATCTATTAGGTCAGGAATTTTATTTCTATATGTAGGCCAATAGGTTGGTTAGATAGGAAATATTGATTCGCATCTATGTTCGTTGATAGCCAATATAAGCTCCTGTCCTTAAGTGGTAGTTAGTCTAGAGCCCCAATGAGTATTCTTTGCATTAAAGTTTCTTTCTACTTTATATCCCTCTTTTAAGGTATTTAAGAACTTATTATATTGTTCTTTTTTAATGGAATGCCTAGGAGGACAATAAATTAAAGTTAGATATTGATATTACAGTTTATAGTTCAAACTCATGTAGTAGTCGCTTTTAGATGTGCAGTTTTACACTTTAACTTTTTGTGATGAAGGATATTATTTTTAATCACTATTGCACTACCTCCATTGACTGCATTATTGGGGTGTATTTTGTGGTACTATCCTTTGAATTTTATATATAACCGATTTCAATCAGAAACCTGAAATCAGGAACAATATATTTCTCTCAATAAGTTCTGTATTAAGGGAAATTAAGGGAAAAAGGGGTCCGGGAAAGCGAAAATTCTCATGGCTAAAAGTTTTAAAAATTTGACAGGTAGACATAAATATTCACTATTAAGAACCGCAAAATATAAAGATTAATTTTCCGAGAATAATGAAGAAGGCACTTAAAGGAAAGGAAGAATAAAACAAAGAAGATAAAAGATGTTATAACTGTAATGCAATCGGATAAAAACGATATATATGAAAAAGGCTATAACGATATAAGCCAAATAAAATAATGACCTCTAACTACTATTTATTCTCTACCATTAAGTAAGGTTTTTTTTTCGGAAGCCGGTTGTTGTTATAACCGGTCGTAAAATTTCTGCTGTCTGCCGGGATCGAACCCGAGCAATTCGGCTTGGTAAGCCTGTACCTATCCAATAAGCTATAGCGGCCACTACGTTGAAGGTTACATAGAAAACTAGAGAATGCGGCTAAAGGTTTAATGATCTCATACAATGATTCTGTAAAGTGAACCCTTACCTTTGAGAGTGATGCCTCTAAAAAAGAAAATAATGAGCACAAGGTATGGAAACGTTGCTGTAACATAGACGACCTTTCCCGAAGAAGCGATTCCTTTTATCATACAAAGATAAACTAGAATCCAGGCGACGAGTAGAGCAAGCGCTATTTTCCAATTAAAACTTTCTGGAGTGTTTACGTCTTCTGAGATCATCAGTGTGGTTCTGTACCAAAAGTATTGCGTTGGACTGCTAACCTGCAAAATAATTTTATTTTGTAAGTTATTAATATCCGACAGTATCATATTATGACAAACATTGTGTATTTGTCTAAATAAAGAATCTATTCAAACTGGTATATTAAAACAAATGTTTATGCTACAGATTAAAATAAATATAAGAACTTTGTATTTTCTGCCAATAATTTTTCTTTTATTTGGGGAATATATTTTTTTGATCTTCATACTTATCATTGTCATCAAATGACAAAAGCCACCTATAAGTTGGATAAAGTCAAAAAAAGACTTTGCAGAACTTTGCACATTTAATTTTCTGTGAAAATAATGCTCCAACTAACAAATCCATATTAGGTAAAATTGGCAAAATCTATAATTTTCCTAAAATGAACCTTGAATTATTCCGAAAAACATTAAAAGATTTTAATTTTCTATAAACTAAACGATGTTGGAATTCCTTTTTAACAGGTAATGAAGAGACATTATCATGGCGACGTAATTATCTACGCTCCATTTGAGAATATCGACAGGATTGCGAGTACCTTCACGTAAGGATCAGCGTATAATTGTCGTCCAAATTGGCAGCGATACGGTTTTTCTGAAAAATGATGCTCTTGTTCTTATATCGGGGAGACAATTCGGGGACTATCATGAATACATGAACTCCATATGCTTCGAGAAGTAGTTCGAGAATATTCTCCAGCATGTAGATAGTAACATCATATCATAGTATTAGATTATGCATAATATCACAGCCGTCGTGTTGAAAGGATTTTAACGATGACTTATAGAAAAGTCGTCATGCAGAGTTAGTTACGAAAAAAATGTATTTCATTTTCAGAGGATAAATGGTCATAATTTCAACATCTTTAGTTCGTCGTTGACTGGCCTGGCTCTTAAGAAAGTCATAATTTGAGTAGCTATTTGACAGGTATAAATGATCGTGGTTTTCTTTGGATAGTCGGATCAGAACCAGCCTGTTTTCTAAGACCTATGCTTTTCTGCCAGAATAGCTAACGTCTAAACTTTCAGTAATATTTGTCCATTTTATCTCAAGGACAACGTTGAGGCTATCGAATCTTATAAGCTATGTTGGGATCTTTGTTTGTTAAGTGGTTCCAATATGGAAACTTATTTCTTAGATAGCAATGCATATTATATATATATATATATATATATATATATATATATATATATATATATCAAGTGGTAATTCTTGAAGATGCAATCAGTTTGTTTGGCGCACAAGACAAAGAAAACTCCTTGACTTACTGTCAAGCATTTTATTTCTTTTTCAACACATCTGTTAACAAAGAAATATAAAAATTATCTAGTTCTAATTGTTAATTGTTATACTTACTAGTCGTGGGATTACAGTTTAAGTTTAAATGTGTAATGATTTGTTTCATACTATTACACATATAATAAAATTCAAAAAAATTGTTGTTAAAATAACTATATTGTCATTACACATGTCATTGTCATGTTGGTTTAACTAATGTACATATATGAATGAATGAAAACCAGTAACAATAGTTTTTATTATTATTAATTTGATTGTCGATAAAAAATATAAAATATAAAATAATAAATTAGTCCAGTCAGTTTGACTGGAGAGCATATGGAGAAGAAGCGACAAATGGAATTGGAAAAGAAATAATCGAAATATGTGAAATAAACAGACTGAAAATTACAAACAAATTCTACCGCCACAAGGATATCCACAAGTTCACCTGGACCGAAACAAGAAACCTCCGAGCTATAATTGACTACTTCATAATGAAAATCGAAACATCGATCAGAGTTACAGATGTCAGAGTTAAAAGGGAAGCGGAATGTGGTTCTGACCACAAATAATTGATAGCAAACATGTGATTCTCTTGGAAAACCACAAATTAATAAAAAAGAACAGTGATAAATGAAACTTAAACGAAGGCCGAAACGAAGTACAAACTACACTTGCTAAGAGAAGAATCCGTGAAAGACTTGTACAGACGAAGGAATGGTTAAACCAAAAACTGGAAGAGTTTAGTTTTGAGAACTTAGACGAAACATATGAACATATAAAATCCTGCATAAAGGAAGCAGCAGCGGAAGCCTTAGGTTGCGAGGAGAGAAGTACAAATAAATATCGACAACGTCTATCAGAAAGCACGAAAGAATGTATTAAGCAAAAGAAACAGTTATATCATAAATGGTTAAGCTCAAAAGAACAAGTGGACCTAGAAAGATACGGAGAGAAGAACAGAGAGGTAAAAAGATTAATAACAAAAGATAAAAATGGTAACTGGGAATCAACATGTATGAACATCGAACAATACATAGGAGGTACAACGAACTCAGAATCCTGGAAAGTGATAAATAGTCTGAAAGAAAACACACAGGAAAACACATTTTACTTTCATAAGCGAAAAACAATGAAATATTTACCTCCAAGAACTCCTGACAGAAAAGCGAACAAAATTCTTGGAAAAAGAACAACAAACAACAAATACAAAGCAACAACTAAATTTATCATTGGGAGAAGTAAAAAAGAAAAAATAAAACAAACAAAAAATAATAAGTCTGCAGGCCCCGGAGGGATAGCACCCGAGCTAATTAAATACGGCTCTGAAAGATTGTTCCGTATGATACATACCATGTTTTAGAGAGCCTTGGACACCGAACAACAACCTGAAGAATGGTCGACAGCCCATATTATCTCTATTTTCAAGAAAGGGGATAGAAGAAAATGTAAAAATTACGGAGGCTTAAGCATTTTACCATCTATGGAAAGATTATATGGAAAAATAATAAAGAAAAAAATAGAAAAACAAATCCAAAATCAAATAGAGGACGACCAGGCAGGTTTTACAGCTGGTAAATCATGTGTTGACCACATCTACACTATACAACAGCTAATAGAGAAGAATATGGCAAAGAACAGACCAGTCCATCTAGCCTTTATTGACCTAAAAAAGGCATACGACTCTGTGCCCAGACAACGACTGTGGGAAGCCATGCCACAAATAGGAGTAGACGATAAGCTGATCTATGTAATAAAGTCCATGTACACACATAATAATGTTACAGTGAAGGTAGGTAACAAGTTTGGAAAACCATTTAAAACCAGGAAAGGTCTCCTACCGTGCTGCTCGATTTCACCTACAATCTTTAAAATATTTCTTCAATACGCCCTAAAGCCATGGAAAAGGAAATTTGAGGGAATGGGAGTACCCATAAGGAACGACCATCTGTATAGCCCCAGTTTCGCCGATGATCAGGTCTTAATAGCACAAGACGAGGACGATCTAAGTTATATGGTTCGAAAACTAGAAGAAAAATATAATATAAATGGACTGGAAATAAACATTAACAAAACAGAATATCTGAACACAACACAAGAACCAACAGGAAACCTGGAAGTGGATGACGGGCGTAAAATAAAGGGGGCCGATAAATTTATATACCTTGGGTTTATTATATCAAATAAAGGTACTAAAGAAGAAAAAATTAAAAATCGAGTGGGTCAAATCAGAACCTCTATAAGACAACTGTGATTCGCAGTATTCTAACATATGGAGCATAACAACGATGATTCGCAGTATTCTAACATATGGAGCAGAAAATTGGGTCTTAAACAAAAGCAGCAGAAACAAAATAAACGCCACAGAAATGAACTACTGGGGAAAAAGCCGCAGAGTTTCCAAAATGGACAAAATAACTAACGACGAAATCAAAGGACGAATATTGTTCTGAAGCTATTTTCTTGTGGCATTGTAAATTAATTACTATTAAACTGGGAATAAGCCACAATTAAAGATAAAAATACGTATATTGACGTTTCAATTTCCACTTCGGAAATCGTTCTTATGATAAGAAAATTTTAAATTTTCTTATTATAAAAAAAAAGACGACTGGAGATAAAGAAAGACACCTTAAATTACATTGAAGAAAAAAGATTTATGTAGTACGGACATGTCAGACGAACAGACCCAAACCGATGGATAGGGTGGAACCCCATATAAAAACGCAAGAGAGGCAGACCAAGAAGATCTTTCAGAGATGATTGACTAGGAAATTGTACTTGGTTTGGTATAGCTATTTGGGTTGGAATAGGTATTTGGTTTAGGCATGACATTTGATTTGTTATCTGGTTAGATGATGTTTGAATAAAATACAAAAATGGTACTTGCGGTTTTGCTGCTGTTTGGTTTGACTGGTTCTGGTTATTTATTGTTGGGACATCCTCTATAGTATTTATTTATTATTTATTATATATTAAAATTTAAAAAAACAATTTTTTTTAAATTTTAATATGGTTCGTTTCATAAAGTTAAACTTAAACTGTAATCTCACGACTAGTAAGTAAGACAATTAACAATTATAACTAGATAATTTTTATACGTCTTTGTTAACATATGTCTTGAAAAAAATTAAAATAAAATCGAAAGCTTGACAGTAACTCAAATAGTTTTCTTTGTCTTGTGGGCAAAATAAACTGACTTGCATCCTCAAGAATCACCACTTGATATGTAAATCAACAGTCAAGACTACCACTATCTTATATTCTTTTCGGAATGTTCTAGAAAAGTATTTTTTCTGCTTTTGATATCACTACACCTACAAAGCTCCAACATGTAATTGCACTGATGAATAGGTAATTTAATTCAGCTGTCTTGTTCTTTGGAAATGATTTTATTAATTGCGAGCGAATTAATTGTACAAAAAGTTTTAAAATCAAATTGAATCAAACTGTGTTAAAAAAATTTAGAACTTGATTTTATTCCTGGCCATTCCTGATTTTATTCTACAATAAAGACAAGAGAGGTTTCAATTAACAGGAAATACTAATCATAACTTTTGTTATACATAATAAAGTTGGACAGCCCGAGGAAAGCTCAACTTGAATGGCTTGCGAAAATTTCTCAGGCATGCATAAATTAAAACTTTTATTGGTAAAAAAAAATCCGTAGTCTTTTAAAAACTTTTAAATTAGAAACCAGATGGGTTATTTACAAACTACAAACGATTTACATACTCATAACACACTTTAATTTTTGTAACGGGTTACAATAAAATGGAGAAAAAATGAGAAAAATCTTACAAATGCTCTACATTTGTTGGATAATTGGGGAAAGTACGATTATTAGTGGGTATCGTGAGTGATAAACAAAGTGATATTTTAGAAGCCTTAACAAAGTTCAATATTAAAAATTTATTATTAAATTCAGCTTATGTTTGGGATCTAAATAATACCTGTATTTCCAACAGGAAACTTAAACACGGGAAATATAAGTAACTAGATAAAACAGATATTTTCTAATATAACAAAAACAAGTGCCCACTAGCAAAACTTTAAAATTAAAAATAAAACTAATTATACAGTTATACAAGTTAAACAAACTAAATTTTGCTAAGAATGTCAATTTTGCTACCCCAAAAAAGATACAAAAGAGTTTGCCGCTCCTACTCCCGGGTTTCCTCCTAAAACTCCTCTCATAGAGCGGAGAAGCAGAAATCATCTATTTACCAATTGGTCTTACTAATCTGTAAGCCGTAGAAAAAAAAATGTTTAAAACAATAAATGTAGCTAAGATAATTGTGAACAAAAATCTTTATTAGCAATCTTTAGATTTTGAATGTCAGTTAAGCACACAAAATCAATTTTTTACATAAAATTTGTATTAATTCGATGGTAAAAATTCAACATCTTTTGATCAGAGTATCCTATCGATAAATATCAAAACGAATTTTAAAGGTGAATAGAACAGCTTTCTTACGTTATTTCTGAATTTTGTCACAAATTTATTAAATGAGTGATAATTTTAGATAAGGCTTCAAAAGTAATTTTGTGGACATTCTGATATTAGAAATATATAAAATTATTATTTGAAAATACAGATGACCGCTTCTGGAACAAAAATGGGTAAATTTCGATGTTTGATCCAAACGTGATGGTAGGTGTCTAAAAAATTGTATTTGAAAGAGTGAACCCTCTGTTTGGACCTAACTTAAAATTTAATGCTTATAACATTCATATAGGGAATCAGCTGTTTTAAATGAAAATTCCAATTTTAAAATTTTTTATTCAAGTTGCATTAGTACCTACCTACAAAGCAATTTATGATTGCATTATGTTTTTGTACCACTGCAAAGTACCATTCTCCCTCTAATTTACTCGAAAATGTTTCTCAACATAGGTCCTTAACCTTTTCTATTTTTAGGGTCACCCCAATACGAAGTTCTTTTGGGTTGATCAGTCCAATAGTGCAGTTGGTCTTACAAATTTTCCTCTCTGCACCAGTGTCAAGGTTGTAAGCCATATCTGCTTTCACAATGATGTTTTCAAATTTAGTTTTCCAAAGAACTATTCGTCGGCAGGTGGAAATTTTGAAATGAAGTTGGGCTGCTATTTTCATAAAATTTTCGATTTTTTTAATGTTTTCTCTATCATATAAAATACTCTGTCGACAGGAAGGAATAAGTGCCCTGTTACAGGAAAGATTGTTCAAATTTTTCTTATACGTGTTGAATTACAGCTATCCAGAAACTTGCAGCACATAGTTAAAACATTTATATTCTATTTTTGTCTAGCACAACCATCAGACACCAAACGAATGGAGTCATATAATCATTACTCAACCCATTAAATACAATGGAAGCAACCTCGTTGGATGATTTTTTTGCTTCGTCTTCTGTCCAGGTGTAAATTGAGACAGTACTGGGATTCAGGGATTCATTTGACAATCATTTTACTACTAAAAGGTTATAACAGTAAAACTGTCATGAATAGTATACACTTTGATCAGTTACTTTTGGCAGAAGGTTCTTCTGACAATCAAAACTCAAAATAAAACATCCTTGTGGTTTTCCCCGCAGATGTTGGAAGAAGACTGTTTCTTTTGTAACTCCATTTTCATTTTTAGACACTTTTTTTCTTCCACCGTTTTTTCACTTGGATAAGGTTTTATAAATTATCCAAGTACTACATTTGTCCATGATAGGGTAAGATAATCCAATGTTGAAATCTCAGCATAATATTTTACTGAAAAATTCCTGAGTAACCTTCTCAGATTCTTGTTTGCCATAATTGAACATTTTCCAAATTTTTTGGCGATATTCAGGTCTGATGGTAGGTAGACACGTGATGAGTGATATCGTGAATAATGCAATTCAATAGCTTGAAAATTACAGATGAACTTTTTTACTTCTTCTCTTTTCGGAGCAAACTTAGCTTCCTTGTGGTTTCCGCCTCGGGTTTCTACTGGGACATGAAAAAGACCGTTCTTGAATTTTTGGAACACTCCTATATTTCTATGCTTAATAATAATAGGCTGGAAGGAAACTATTATCGCCGTTGAAAAAAACAGGAACAATTCCATAAGAAACCACTACTAATTAAATTTTTTTTTTTATTTTTGACATATGTACGTCTTTGATCTGAAGCCACTCAAATAAAGTTGTTATTTGAGTGGAGAATTTTTTCGATTCTCATGAGATCAATAAAATGTATAACTTCCATTGACTGGTCGCTATAGAATTTTCATTTACTAGAGGCTCATTTTCAAAACCTATAGCATTAAATTTCGATTTTGAGTTTTGGCATCAAATAAAACGCTTAATTTAAACTTTGACATTACAAACAATCTCGCGTCTTTGAAAATGTTTCCATGAAGACGGCATTGGGTGGAGTTTGTAGATGAAGTTATGTAGGCACAAAAAACATAATTAAAATCAAAATGTTATTCTATGGGTTTTGAAGATAGATCTCTAACACTGGAAATTCCATTGTGAGCGGTCAATGGTTTTGTTAATTTATTTATTTAACAGCTTTATAGGAAACTGACTTCACTACGTTACAAAACATTTTGATTTGTGTGAATAGGGCACTCTAATCAAACGATATCGATCGAAATCATTTTCGTCTGTGACCACTGGAATATTGTTTTTTTATTGTAAAGCCCTATTTTATGTTAGAAAAGGTTACTTTAAAATACATCCCCATATTATTTTATGATCGTTTAAAGGGAATCAAAATAAATATCACAAATGAAATGGAGTTAATTTAATAATTTAGAAATTAGATCAAATCAGATCCAAAATTTGTTTGTTTGTTTTTTGGACGTTTAGTTTTATTAAAATTCTATATTTTTAATATAAACACAAAGAACTCAAAGTAAATAGTACATGTCATCTGTATCAGGTAAAAAAAAAGATACATTGAAATTCCCGGATATAAGATTCATAATTAATAAAAGTGTTAATAATAATTTCAATCTCCTAAAAAATTTATTCAAGTTTCCTTACTGATAAAGAAGTTAGAATATAAATAGATTATGTAGGAATATTAATATAATTAAATCTTATTTTTATCATCATTATCATCATTAATTTCATCAATATTAATAAGAGTGCAATTTGATGTTTTAAAACCAATTCAAATTTAGTTATAAAAATGCCATATAAAATGATACTGTCCATTTTAAGCAGAATGTATATAAGTAATTTTCTAAAATAAACACAAAAGTTTTTGAAATATACAAATGGAATACTTTCTGGACTGCCTGTACATCGGGTGTTTTTCTGGATTTTGTAATGGCACTAGGTGATGAAATTCTTTTTGACTGGTAGCTGCTGATACAGCATTAGTAAATTTACTATAAGTATTATAATAGACATACTATAATTATTACTCTCCTTTTTATGATGTACTATCATGTCTTTATAATAATCCTTAAATCTACTATAATTTTCAGAAACCATATTTTACGATGAAATTAATTTTTATTAAAATTATGAAATAAAAAAAAAATGAAACAACGACGTCGTCAAAAAATTCAAAAAAGTTCAGTTCAAAACAAAAGTTCAATGCTACAGTATGGTCAATTTTGTCTCCTGCCGTTGCCCACAATGTAGCAATTTTAATCACATGACATGACAATCACATGTTGTTTGCGAGATACACTGTGAAGTTGTCTATATTGAATATAAACAACTTTACAGAGTAGTTTCTAGAATAGTCAGGGAGTCAGATTTTATTCAACGTTTTTCGAACGTCTAATGTCAATGGGGAACTTGCATAAAAATTAAATTTCAGAAATATTACTGATAAACGTTATTTAATACTGTTAAAAGAACCCCAGATTATAAAAAAGTCATATTTTATTATTATGAAATAAATATAAGCAATTAAAAACTGCAGAATTTAAATTATTCTTTCAACGCGCGGAATCGGTTGTGACGTCATACTGCTCGTTGGTCATCCATATAAACGGGTAAAAACGATAAATATTGCAACGCTGCAACTGCAATGGTATTGCATTTTCAACGATTACATTTTATGAGTTTATAACGTTTCCATTGCATTATAGCCTATTTTAATCAAAGTTTTAAAACTGTTAAAGGCTTTAAGTGTGTTACATTTTGTAAAATAAATTTTTTAAAATGACTGACACCGGGTTATGGTGACGACTTACTACATTAAAAATAGCGAAAGTTTTTCCCTTGCTGAAGTTCGAGGTGTTAAAACTAACAGGTAGGATATAAACCATAGTTAATAGTTCTACGTATAATATAAATCGATAAAAGTATTTTTCATACAAGTAAAAACGTCAAAAAATTTTCATCAAAATTTTCGATGTATCTTTTATATCTAATCATTTTTTTCGAATCCTGAGAAAACTAATAAGTATTTTTGAAAAATTTGAACGCAAAATGAAAGATTACTTTATTATCGAGGGCCAAGAGTCCCTTAGAATGAATAAAAAGGTTCTTTTAAATGAGATATTTGAAATTAAAAATCAATCAAGTTTTCAGGGACTTTCGGCCCTCGGAAATAACGTAATCTTTTATTCAGCGGTTATTTTTCAAAAATACTTATTAGTTTTCTCAGGATAAAAAAAAAATAAATTTCATTTAAATAGCATTGAAGCCGAAAGTTCGTATGCATCCCCTTAAGGCAAAATTTCACGTCCATATTAGTTTGAAATACATTAATTTTTTTCGAATCCTGAGAAAACTAATACGCATTTTTGAAAAATTTAAAGGCAAAATGAAAGATTGAATTACTACCAATGCCGAAAGTCCCTGAGTACTTCTATAATGTTTATTTTAATAAGTTACGGAGGTAAAAAAAGAGAAAATTTAAATAGTGTGATTTTTAATTATTTATATATATATATATATATATATATATATATATATATATATCATTTAAAAGAAACTTTTTGGTTATTTTAAGGGACTTTCGGCCCTCGGTAATGTCATCTTTTATTTTTCTTTTAAATAAAAAAAAATACTTATTAGTTTTCTCAGGATTAGAAAAAAATAAATGCATGTAAAACATATTGGCGCGAAATTTTGCGTCTACGCCCTTAAAGTATAACATCATTATAATAAGTTATGTGAATAATATGGATAATGGAAATAATATGCAATAGTATGAAGTGTACATGACAATATATTTTTAGTTACTTGAAACAAAAATATTAGGCACAAAAATACTTACATCTACATAGGTATCTACTTATTAAATATTTCTACTTAGTTACAGATCTCCTAGGCCTTCTTATGGGGACTCTACTATTGGATAGGTGCAAGTTCGAAGGCATAAAAATGTGTGCACAGTTAAAGCTAAAATGACACCTGAACACAATGTGAGGAAAACACAATATGCTGTAACTTGCAATATTAATGAGGAATGTGGAAAGGTGTTAAATATTCAGTGCCATGACTGTGCTGCCTCTTCAGGTAAATATTTTTAAAATGTTAAAAAATGTACTAGGTAAATATGAGATTAGTTTTAGTCGTGCGTATGTATATTGAGATTTTACGATTTTAAGACTAAACAAATCTTTTATATGTCTTTTATGCCATTAAAAACACTGTTTATGTTTATGGAATGTCTTCTTTACGTGCCATCTCCGCGATGAAAGTTGGCAATCATCATTGCTCATTTTAACTTTTGGCACTATACAGCCCGAAAGAGTTCAGTTGAGCTGTATCTAATTCATTCTTTGAGATTTCTCAGCCAGGACAATTTTTTTCTACCTATGGTGCGCCTTCTTTGAATCTTTCCCTGCAATATTAATTTTAAGGGTTCATATGTGTCATCACCTGCTGACCTCCCTGACCCAGACACAGAATTGAGCATTTCCCTGATGATTTCTGTTCTTCTTAGTACTTCTTTATTGGTTATTCTGTCTATCCAGGAAATTCTTTGACATGGCCACATTTTAAATGCTTCTAATCTAATTGTAATATGGAACTTACAGGATAGCAAATACATACTATAAAATAATATTAATTTTGTGTATAATTTATAAGTATCTATAGCATTTACTTTGTTTTAGGTAGGTATAAGCATTCCATAGCACTCTTGATGTAGCTTCACAGAAGGAGTGAAGAACCTTTTCCAACTGAAGTTGCTTGTTACTGGGCAAAGAGTAAACTTTCCAAAGTTCGAACTTCGGTTTAATATCTAACTATGAAGGATTTTGGAGCTCAAGAAGAACTGAGCTTAGATGAAGAAAGCTCACTTTTTACAAGAAGTTGTGAACCAAGGACTAGAACATAATGTTGAGAGTCAGCTATTGAAACACTTCAAGCCTAACAGAATTTTGCAACATCTTGGACTACATCAATTGATGTTAAATTTTGTTAGCAGAAATTATTTTTCGGAAATGGCACTGAAATTTTAGAATGTTGTTATCTGGAAATGGATCCCCAACTATGTTCTGAAGCTGCAGCAATAACGATTGAACAGTCTAATTCCGGTTTATAGTTTGATCTGCGATATGCAATAATAACTGCATCAAAGATATATGATGCAGCACACTGCAAAAAATCAGGTGGTTTCTTGGTTAACCAAATACTTAGTATAACCAAACTTCCTGCTACAGAAGCCGTGTCTCGAGGATACTGTAATTAAAGCTTTAGAAAAAAAAATGAAACATGAAACTTAGTTATATTGGGTTACAATTAAATCACAGGCATCCAATATTTGGGGCTTTTCCAGATGCTATATCTGAAAAATTTGTAGTTAAAATAAAATGTCCTCAATCTGAGAAAACTATTTGTGACTATTTAACAAACAATATGGAAATTACAGCAACAAAACTCAACTGCAGCTACATATGTTTCTATGTAAGAAACAAAAAGCATTATTTTGTGTTGCAGATCCTAATTTTGAGGAAAATTTAAAAAATTTTGATAAATGGGTACTTTATGATGAAGAATACATAAAGACGTTAATGGATGCTGCAGACAACTTCTGGCAATATAATATATTTACACATTTATATAACTCATTCAAAAAATCATAGTATATTTATATACAGCATGACCAGTTTCACTTTGTATTTAAGATTTGGATGTGAACTGGTGTTGACATTCAGTTTTTCCAAATTTTTGAAATTTTATTTTGGTAACATCTCGCCAAGTAAAATGCCCAGACGCCACCAAAATAAAATTCAGAAAATATGGAAAAACTGAACATCAACAACAGTGCACATCAAAATCTCAAATACAAAGTGAATCTGGTTGTGCTGTATATATATATATATATATATATATATATATATATATATATATATATATATATATATATATAAGGATCACTCAGACGAGTGGTGGGTTCTTATATCAATCTCAAAGTGGAGAAATAAAAGACAAAGTTGATAGGCTACTTTATCTATTTTGAAGACGTTTTGCATTCGTAATCTGAAAGCATCATCAGTTCATCTAAAAAGTACAATATGAGAACCACACAATCATGGAAACGATGTTAAAAATGTTACCTTAAAAAGACATGTAGCAGTCAAAGATATTAACAAGTATGTGAATATAACTCAAGTAAATGGACATTATACGGTGATATTGTATAAACAATCAAGTGACTAACAACATATAGCAACTTATAAAAAATTAGCACAGCAAATGACCAGTGGATTTCAATAAAGTGGAGATTCTTGGCACTGAACGCAATCTAGTTAAAAGGCAGTTTTTGGAAATGTGTTCAATTCTTAAACATTATAATGCTTTAAATAAGAGAACTGACATAAGTAACTTGAGCCAAATACATCATGCTTTAATTTTGCAGAATTAGGCTTTATGATCTTTTCACTATATAAATGTCATGTAAGGTGCACTTTTTGAACTCATTTTTTATTAAATAATTAAAATATACATAAAATAGAAATAAATTAATAATAAAATAAAATACAATAATCAAATATTTTTTACTTAACTCACTGTAGCATATGCAACTTACATTGCACATTCTTACACCAATTCCCATACTTAGATTAGTGTGAACAATTTTCTACTTGATTAATATAATACAAATATTGTAATGGATTCGTAGAATCCTTTAAACATTACAGTTCCAAGAGTTTGAACCTTGGGCTGTGGAAATTATCTTTTCGTTAATCACCTGTGGCGGATTATCAAGCCATAATGTTTATTTATATATGAGGTTGAATGAAATTCTCCTGTTTGTGAGTTCTAGACTGGCTAATGCGAGGAATTGCTATTACAATACCAATTTCTTTCATTGGTTTGTCTCTTACAAGCGGGTTGTCATCCAAACTCATTTAAACTTTTAAATAGACCGCCCAATTATTTGGGTTGGTACCTCTACCTTGTTGCTCTGTCAAAAAAAAATTTGTTGACCTCAAGGTTGGCTGTCTTTTCACGATTTAGTTCGGTCTGTTTCATTTAACGCCATTTTTCCGGCGACAGCTGTAAGGCTTTGATCGGTAACTTCATTTACACTACTTTTTAAAATTAAAAAAAAAAATAGTATCAATAATATCAACTTACATGTAGGACAGAATCTCATTGAACGAGTACAAAATTACAATTACCTCGGAACAAATATTAACGAGTCAAACGAATACACCAGAGAAATAAAAATAAGAATAGAGAAAGCCCGCAGTGCCTTTAACAATATGAAACAAATGTTGTGTAGCCGAAACCTATGCCTAAAGCTGAAAATACGAATGCTTAAATGTTATGTTTTCTCGGTCCTGTTATATGGGGTGGAGGCGTGGACACTAAATAAGCAATGTATGGGTAAGCTGGAGGCATTTGAGATGTGGGCATACCGAAGAATGTTAAAAATCTCCTGGAAGGATAAGATATCTAACCAAGTTGTATTAGACAGGACGAATAAACAAAAGGAGGTCGTATTGAGTGTTAAAATGAGGAAACTACAATACCTGGGACATATTACACGTGGAAATAAATATCAACTGTTACAACTAATTATGCAAGGAAAGATTGAAGGTAAGCGCAGCATATGTAGGAGAAGAATGTCATGGTTGAGAAACCTCAGGGAGTGGTTTGCTTGCACTTCCATACAATTGTTCCGAGCGGCAGCCTCCAGGGTCAAAATTGCCATGATGATAGCCAACCTTCGTAGCGGAGATGGCACGTGAAGAAGAAGACGTTTGTTTTCATTTTTTTTTTCTGATCACCCATTTAACATAGTTCTCCATGTCTTCTTCAAGCTAGAATAAATAAATAACTAAATAAGCCATATAAAAATATGTGTTATTATGAATAAATATAGTAACAATTAAAAACATAAGGTTATTTATAAATCAACGGTAATACTATTCTTAGTAAATATTACTGCATTGTGTAGCAAAGAAATAAACATAAAACAGCTATATGTATGTATGTATAATAATATGTAGATGATTAGATTAGAGTCTGATTTTTATACTCACATTAAAATGATCCTCACATACGTAGGCTGTAGTTTTCTGTGAAATATCTGTGTCATTTTTTCATGTCTTTAACCATTTTAAACGACGTTTTTGATCTTGAGGTACACGAATAAATAGTTTTCCGGGCGTTTTATCAGTGGTGTTGAAACAAATGGGAACTATGCAATTGTAATGTTGATTTTATGTTGCTTCCATTATTATTATTGATATTATTACAAAAACCTTCAAAACATAATGTTTTTACAGTTGACAGTTGGTGGCAGCAGTGTTGCAAGTTCGTTGCTCTTGTTCTGGAACGAGCAGCGTGACGTCACATAGCTTGTCGTGTTGTTTAAAATGGAAAGCTGGCGAGCATAACTTTAAATGTTCATTCTAAATTAAATATTGCAATTTGAGGGTTGATATTTGATAACCGTTATTTCTAAATGTAGACAAATATAATAAATAAATAAAAAAAATTGTCAAGTTACTTATTGCTAGTTTTTTAATTAATAAATGTGTGAGTATTGCAGTCATTATGTTTATTTTGCACATGGATTCTCTAAATTCCCGAATTAGTAATTAAAGATAATATTATCCGTTAATATTAACTAAGTAGACTTTACCTGGACTATTGGAAAGAAAAAACCTACCTGTACAAGTATAGTGGTGAGACTTTTACTATAAGAGAATAATGCAATTGACTACTTTTAATGTACTTGTTCTGATGTAATTGAATTACCACTATGTATCTCTTCCGAAGAGGAACAGGTCGAGAAGAGTATCTGGAAGATCTGAGTGAGCTTAAGCCTGTCTGGTTTGATGTTAAGTTGCAAAATTGAATATTACAGAAACTGTTAAAACATCAGAGACTGGAGAAAAAATTGACAAATAATAACTTATTTTTTTGAGTTACGAATATTAAATTGTACTGAAAATTCGTTGTTGTATTAATTAAACCTTACTTTATTTTTTTTTTGAAATCAAATATTTATATTTTATATATATTATTTACAAAATAGTAGTTTTCAGTGTTTTATGTTATATATAAAATGTTTGTTGAGTATCATTTGGCTCCATCAAGGGTGCTTCATATTATATTCAATACTATACTATCGCAAACGAGTTTTTAAGAGGGTTAAAGAAGCTTTGGAAATGTTTCTCAATTCAAAGTTGTTTATTCAACTCCGACAACATGCCGAATCTTATCATTTTCTTTTTCCTTTTTCGTCTGATCTAAAACCACTCATGTACGATCAATACATTGGTCAACGTTTACTTTTGCCGAAATTCTCTAAACACCTTTGAGGGATTACGCTTCGGCAGTTGAGACCAGTCCCAACGTTTTTATGAAGGAATAAAACACCGTCGCAAACCCGCACGGTTTTTATTGCAATACGAAAGGTGTTTTGATAATCTTTTGGTAAACAAGCACATACAATTTTCCGACAAAGAAATTGATTAAAAATAAATATTTGCTAAAGGTACAAACGCTATGGTATAAACGTGACAAGCTGTTTGATTATGAAGTTATTACATATTTTGACATAAACACAAATAAAGTTACAGATAACGTAAGTTCTTCCTCCTTGTCTAAAACTCTCATTAATCCATACCACGCAAGTTGTTTGCATTCTATTTTTCAATGCAGGATTCTTTTATTGGTACCATATCCCTTATATGTTTATTTATTATTCTATCTATAGTGGTTTTTTAGGAGGCTCATCCCCAAAACATTATATTGGTGGCGTTTATTCTCTCATATTCTTTCTTTGTAAGTGTTGATACCTTTGTGCTACATGTAACGGTACTGTAAATATATCTCCTTTATCATTTTAAGGATATTCTTTCTTGTGCTATTTGTAGAATCTCTAATTGCTTCGAATTTTTTTTCTGTTTTCCTGATTTTTTTTTGTATTTGATAGACAGTTAATATTTGATTTCACGTATAGTGCTGCTTTAATTTGCTTATACGTATTATCATACTTATTCTACTAAGGCGCTCTGATGAATCCTGAAAGGACGAAGTGGACGAAACACGGTAAGGATTGAAATTGTTGCAAATGCGATTAACTATAATTTATTTATTACAAAATTTTTTCGTGTATTCGATACTTCTCGAGTTAGGGGAAAAATAGTGAAAGGAGGTGGAAGAATTATTATCGAATTATTATTGATTTTACGGCATAAGTATATCTAAACTAAAATAGAGAAAAGTTACCGTACAAGGTAGCCGTGTAAGGTAAAGGAGCCTTATATAGGAATTGGTTTTGTTTAATAGCTTGGCCGTTTTAAACTTTTTGACAAAATGGTGAGAACTTAAATTGTTTACATTTCCTATAATTTCTGTTTTGCAGTTTTTTTCATGCGGTCTATATTTTCATAATTAAAAGTGAAACTGGAACAAACCATGAAGTGGAGATATCCACGTGGTGGTCGTGTGTATTAAGGTATAAAGAAACATCCACCACCACGTGCTTTTTATTTTCATAGTTATATGAGAACAAATCAAACAAATCCAAATTGTATAAAATATAATTCTCTTTAAATTAATATGGTGGCTGAGTAGGAACTGGGTCGCGATTTGAAATTTACACTACTATTGACCCCTCTAAAAATTTAAATAATAAAATTTGGGGCAGCTTGCCATACTTGACAGAAACTTTACTAATATATTATAATTTCTCTCATTTGCGTTAGTCCAATATAATTATCGCACAAAATATTGTACATTGTTTTATTATACAAAAGCAAGGGTATCTATGCTGCCCTTTATTTGTTTTAGGAACTCGGCGTAAGATTTTCTGCCTCCCTTCACGTTCAACTTCTGCATTCCCGCCCTATTTTCTACTTGTTCATACTTCTTCAGCACGAAGTGGAGGTCCATACCTCTACAGGTGACTTCAAGGAGCTTTCTGAGGATTCTACCTCTGTAGCCGCTTACTACTTTTAGGGATGCCTCTCTTATCGCTATAATCTCTATGTCTTCCTTCAATTTAGATAGAATTGCCAGTAGTCTCTTGTCCCCGACCATTTCCGTCTCCTCTTTTTCCACAGGGACCATAAAAATGGTCTGACGGCTTCCTCGGTTCTCGGTGGTTATAGTATTAAGTTGGAAATATTTCACTTGTCCTAATCTATATGTACCTTCAGTGCATATTTCCAGTTCCAGTTTTTTCTTTATCAGGTCGTGGAAATTTTTAACCTCACCAAAAAGTCCAGGCTCCATAACCACTACCAAGTCGCCTGCTGCTTTATTTCCTCTTCCCAGTTTGGTAACCGTATAGTGATCTTCTTCCCATTTAATTTCTATTTAAACCTATATAAAGCCTTTTTCCACTGAGTTTAAGACCTTTGTGATCATTTCTATCTCTCTTTCTCTAATTTTTTCGGGGGAAAACTCTTTAAAGTCCGCCTGTGTGAACACGCTTGCAGTCTACTTCATCGTGACCTTATCACCGTTTTCTTTACTAGATTTTTTCCTTTTTCAACGCTACCGAGCGCAACTTCTCTGAAAGTGCCCTCCATGTCTTCGCTGACCCTCTTAAGTTTTTTTTATTTCATTTTAAATCACAACCTTCGTGTTTGTGTGGTCGGACATTAGTTTCAATAAATTATTTGTAACGCCGGTAAGTTTTTTCATTGCTCTTACCATAGGCGTTATGTCAAAGCTTTCCTCCTCCTTCGCAGGTCTTTTCTCTCCAAGTGAGAAGCTCCTTTGCAAGTTTGCCTCCCTTGGAGGATCCTTTTTGGTCAGGTGCCGACCCCTGACTGGAGACCTTCCAACAAATTCTCTTTTTCCGAAGATCATAATCTTCTCCTTCCTATTTTCCTCTTTACTGATGACTTTACTCTTTACTTGTCTATATAATTCCTACGAATAGGAACGAAATTGTATTGTCCGTCAAGGCAGTGCGCTGTTGCCCACGCTAAGGCTTGAAATACAGCAGAGGTTCTCCGTTTGCGGCGGTCTGACGCTAGGCCATTCGCCACTTGGTCACGGATTGCCTGGCACCATGTGGTTGCGGATTTTTATCGAGGTTTACTCCTCTGAGCAGGAGTTTCGTTTAAGACACTGATACAAGGCAACGCCGCCCCCGTTGTCGGACGCGATAGTATAGCAGAGCGCTAGTGTAAAAAAAAAAGAACTTAGCCACCTTCCCTGAGTCCTATATAGCAAAGCAAAAAGGCCAAAAGCCGAGGAACAAATGTTTGTCCAAGAGAAGACGATGGGAAAGTTTAAAGTCACACTACACAAGGCAGATTGAAGCAAAGTCAAATGTCAAGAACAAAAGTCATCAAAAGGCGATCAACTTAGGAATAATGAATGGAATAAGATAGGTGGTTGGCCGGAAATGGGTCCAAGTGTGCAAAGTCCGGGCCCAGTTCCGCTCACCCTCCTTAGCATTTACTTGCCCCGTCGCGGTCGCTTTACAAGTTTTAGCGGTTGCAACCGGCCAAGAAAACTATTAACTACTAACTATTTTTGCTGACAGTTTTATCAAATTTTGGTGCATGTTTGCTACTTTTTGAACCTTTATCAGCCTTCTTACATCTGTACAAAGATTTTTTTATATTCTAAAATCCTTAAAAATAATACAAACTTGTCGTTTAGATTATTTGGAATTTCAAATTTAATAAGAGCTTCTTGAGCTTTCTTAGGAGACATAGAAAACAGGCAAGAATTTCGAATTTTTATATTGGCAAAATTTAGAAAAATCAATTTATAGTTTCTTCATGAATTAAAATCCGCTTCACATACATCATTTTTAACTTAAAATTTTAATATATGAAATCTTAACTGAAATTTTATTATAATCTTGTCACTCTGACATTGTGCGCGGGTTAAATCGATTAAGTATCTGGGAGTCTGGTTGTCAAAAGGACTAAAGTTCGGAGTACATATCCAAAAGGCGGTAGAGAAGGCCAACCAAAATCTGAAGGCGTTGATACGGCTGATGCCAAACATTGGGGGCCCAAGTAGCACCAACAGAAAGGTGCTTAATGAATTTTCCCCGTCAGTGGTAACCTACACTGCCCCCGTGTGATGTAGCGTACTAAACACTGCAAAATAGGCCAAGCTTGTGGAGATTTCGCAAAGGCGAATGCATTATATCTAGCGCATATAGGACTGTTTCAAATGAGTCTCTATATGTCATTGGAGTGGTGATACCGATCGTTTTGTTGTGCAAAGTGTATGCAAGGAGGATGGATGTAAATATAGACGAGAATGAGAGATAAAGAAGTAGAGTGGCAGAGATAATGGACGAATGATAGCGGAAAGGTGGATGCAGGAGCTTATTCCCGATCTGAGACCGTGATGAAAATGTAAGTTCAGGAGACTAAACTACTTCCTGACGCAGTTTCGGACCGGACATAGTAGTTATGGCACCTTAACAAATAATAGCAAATCTGCCTCGGCAGACTGTACTGTTTGTGAGGTACCGAACGCTCCCCCTCACATTTGTAACTGTCAGAGATGGGCAAATAAGAGGAGAGAAAATAAGAATGGAGAGAAGTAGACTGTCTGATTTCTAGGCTTGTGAAGAAAAAGTAGCAGGAGGACAGAGGAGAAAATTGAGCCAGAGATCTAAAATTTATGGTTAATATTATTTAATATTTTATGGCCTAACGTCTGAAACATTTTCTGATTTACGGTAATAGGTATGGTTATTTATAAATTTAAATTTTTTTAGTGTAGTTGTTCATTAAGTGCAAGACCACCTCTCTGGAACGGTGGTTAAGGTTTTAACCGGAACACGTTTAATCCAGCACTACCTGACCTGGGGTCTTCTAGCCCAGTAACCTACTTGGCCGAAAAATGCCAGGGTGTCTTGTTCCGTGACGTAGATGTCCAAAAAATCTGGCAATACGGCAATTAAAAAAAACCTTCATATATTACAATAGTTGCAACACTAAATATAGAAAATGTGTTACCCAGTTTGTACTAATAATTAATATTTTTGAAGTCCGATTTTTCAAAGCTCGCAAGTATTTTGTATAAAAAGTTCGTATTAATATGAACATTATTATTATACTTATATTCAGAAATAATAAATTGTAATTAACATTGCGGTTAATTCTCTTTAAAGATAGTAAATTCATATGCCTTTCTATACATTATTCACTTTTATATTTTTGTTAGTGGGCATTTTATATTGCAAAAATAATCAAAAGAAATATACAATACTCACTTCGCACTCCGGTTCTATGGTATAGGACCCATTAGGGAAATAAACATTAGGACACTCTGCCCAAGGAAGCTGAGACTGGAAGCTTTGAACGAAGTAAAAAAGACACCACGCTATGATGGTGTTATAGTAGAGAGCCACATTGAATGAAACCACGGCGCTGCTGATACCTATTCCTAAATATAATAAAAATAAGTTTTTATCTAAATAAACACTCTTCAGGAGTAATATTAAAAAGTTTCTTATCTTACTTACGCTGCATTTAATTTGCATGGGAAGCTGTTGAAGATTGCAATTTTGATCTTGGTATTGAAATACAGGTATCATATACTTTTTTGTGAAGTATTTTCTTATTGATGGCTTATTGTACAAATTTTTAATAGTCATTGAAATGTTATTATTTAATATGTTTTTTTATGCTTGCTTAGAATTTTTTTTATTTTATTAATTACTATCTACGTCAACTTTTAGCAACGGTATAAATATGATGGTTTTTCTTCATCCTTATCTTCATTCCTTTTTTAGAGCCATAATCTATTTTGACGTGTTTGCAGATGAGTAATTTTTTTTTCAAATTTTAAAGTATTATTTTCTATGATTTCTGAATTCGCCTCTTTCGTTTTAGACTCACTTTCGGTTATTACCATATTTTATTTATTTGTTTGTCCATCATTTTTAATATAAATTTAGCCGTTCTTTACGAAAGGACTAGTTGTAAATTAACATTGTTATATTTGAAGATTTCTTTACAAAACAAAACTGCTTACCCAAAAAACTTACCCAACTACTACTTGCAAAAAAAAGGTACCCCGCTGAAGGTATTTGTTTTTAGTGTTCGAGATAATTACAACAATTTTTATCTTCCTGCACAAAATAGATCCAGTATACGCCTTCCAGACTCTCGCCTACTATCTATATTTTATTTTAATATTAATTGCATAACTTTTAGTATTTCTTGTGACGTGATTGACTTATTTTAATCCTAATATTTTGATCATTTTAATCGAAGATTCTAGAATATACAAAAGCAGCAGAAAAACGAAGCATCTCAATAGTCTAATTTTTGCGTTAACAGCTATATCGTCTCACCTAAATAGTTTTGACATTGAAAAATAATGGCCTCGCTTTTTGTATTTGGCACTTAAATTGCATAGAATGATCCCCAACTTTAGCGATAATAGTTCCAAGATATCGTTACTCTTTTAAATCGTATTCCGTGTACATCTCTCCAATTAGATTTCTGTTTTCGGGGATTAGTAATCTTTTGAATATCTTCGTGACTCTCTGCAAAAATTACTGTACATAAAATCATTAAATGTTATGTTTTATGTTGTTTATTGGTCTCCCATTTACTATACTTCCGCTGCCTACCTCACATAATGCTCTTTGGAAGATTGTTTCTTCTTCTTTATATTCCTCTCCCATCTCAAATTGGATGTGATCAAGGCTATTCGAACTTTGTTTACAGGTGTTCTAAACAGTTCGTTTGTTGTGCAACCAAAGCACTCTAATACATTTGGGCCTTTTGTCCATTCGACCTAATACTTCCTACCTACTTGCTTTTCCACTTTTAGCATTTTTTAATGCGTTTTTTATTGCTCTTTTAAATATATCAGGTTCGGTTTCACTTTTTATTTGTGGAAGGTTGTTTCTATTACCACAAAATAATTATCTTTTCATCTCTGTCCTTAAATATACCTATTTTGCTCTTCTTCCAATTCTCTGATACCTGGTTATCTTTTTTTATATACTGAAGCTTATATATTTTCTGTTATGGTTTTCTATTTCTTCTCATTTGTTTTAATACGTAATTCTGTGGCATCTTTTAGTCTTCTTTTGACGTTTCTCTTGTTTTACTTAGGCTAATGTGTTTTTAATTCCCGCCTTTACTCCATCAACTTTGATATCTCTTGTATCATCTACATTTGGTTTATGTTTTTATTGTTTGATTTGATTAGGCATTTCTTGTCCACTGCTTGTATTGTTGTATATTTATCGATGTATATCGATTTTTCTCGATGGATACATACGAATACTATTTGATTACAATACGTATTACTTACATTTCTTAGATAACAACTATTTAATTAAATCTGATCTAGTATTGTCATTAGACTGTCGCGTTTTACATTGTCAAACGTTTTCTGATAGTCAATAAAGTATACATAATTGTCGTTGTTCAGGTCTTTGCAGCTTTAAAACAACACCTATACACAGAATACTTTTGGTTTATTTGTTCTTACTGAAATAGGAAATGCGATTTGTGTGCAATCTATATATTGGTTGCATGGTCCATATATTCTTTAATAAAATACTTTTAAAACGATTTTCAAAAAATTACTTATTATGTTAATATAAATCTGATATATAGATCTTAGTTCGACATTTCATACTTTCGAAGTCTAGTAGTATATATTTTTCATGTATTCACCGAACTACATAGCTAAGTAGCCTTTCTTCACATTATTTTTATTATGCTGACTATGTCTTAGGTCATCCCTGCCTTCTGCATACGCACACATTCTTATTATGTTGCTTATGGCGGCAGAATTAGTCTTAAATAAAAACTGGATCAAATCTTCTAGTACTTATTTTCATTCATTTGTTTTCTTTCTGGTATATCGTAACGTCCAATAATAATAGTCTATTCTTTTATAACTATTATGACTCCTAACCTACACTCATGCTAAAAAATTTGATAACTATTTTTATAAATACATATTTACCTGATAAAAATGGCGATACCTGGTTCCACACTCCAATAGCGCCTTTTCGAAGTCTTTGTCCGATTGCAAGTTCCAAATAGAAGATTGGTATTCCTTCTATTGCTAGCATAACGAAGTATGGTATTAGGAAAGCACCTCCGCCGTTCTTTTGAGCTAAGTACGGAAACCTCCAAACATTTCCCAGTCCGACAGCGTAACCGATAGTAGCCAGTAAGAACGTCAACTTGCTGTCCCAGGATTCCCGTTCGTCTTCTCCACTTTCAGGTTTGAAAATACCCTTGCCATCGGTAGAATTTCTTAAAATAAAAGACAAACATTAATAGTATATATGTATCTATATTATTAAACAAAATTAAAAACACTATCGATTGGATTTTACTAAGGATAATTAAACAAAAACGGTATTTAAAAATAGACCATAACGATTTAGTCCACACAATCGAAACTAAAGAATATGTAATCTGTTTCCAATCTACTTTATATCCTAGCTTATCTAATACAGTATCCTGGAAACTAATCATATCTTATTCTACAAATATGTGGGGTTGCTAGACCTCCATCGAGCACCTCCCCAGGTGAATAGGGGGAACGCCTCCCAGATATGCGTGGTACCACGAAAACGAAATACCTGGTCTAGACCAAAACTAGCACGCAGTATCTGACTCAGAGGTGACGGCTGCAAATAATGTCTGTGTCCACAGGATAAGCTAAAATACAAACCAGAAAAGACAACGGAAAACTATTCTGGTAAATATTTTTCAAGAAAACTACAATGAAAGCACAAACAGAAATGGCACCTATTTCGCGGCAGATCTTAGATGATCAAGTAGTGCGAAAAATCCTCAGAGGAGTGGGGAATATTTTAAATACGAACTTTAAGATTGAAACATGGAACGTTGAACTCTCTTCGAAAGAGAAAAATCTTAAACGCATGACACGAGATGAAACCTTTAAAAATACAGATATTAGTTATGAGCGAATAATATGGCCAGGTTCAGGTACAGTTGAAACCATGAACTTCTTCTTCTTCTTTTAGTACCGAATTTAATGAAGGTTGGTTATAATCAGAGTTATAGCAGAAGACCCGTTGGAAGGCCGCCAAAAAGGTGGAAAGATAATGTACAGTCAACAACCACTGAAACAGAATAAGAGGCAGACAAACAGAAGTAATCCTAGTCGCACGAAGAAGAAGAAGAAGAAGGTTATAACCATTGCAAATTCATGAACTTTAAAAAATTAAGGCAAATATCGAGCACAAATTTAATAATCAAATCTTGCTCATTTACTTTCGTCAGCGTCATCAGGGGCATTTCGTCAAATTTGGGCTGTCCAGCAAGCGCAGAATGTAATAAATATGAAATTGAATATAAATTGTACATAACACTACACTAACACAAGGACAAACAGTTTAAAATTATTTAAAAACTATTCTACGTTCTACATTCTTATCGGCAACAGGAGAGAGAATGAGGCAAATTCGTTGCTATCTTCTGCTTTTCTTAAAAACATCGGTCTGTTTAATCCGGCCCAGTCGTGAATGTTTTTCAGCCAGGATATTTGTTGTCTACCAGGACCACTTTTTCCTTCGATTTTACCCTTTATAATCAGCTGCAACTACTCTTACTTATCATTTCTAAGTATGTGCCCCAAATATTATGGCTGTCAAACTTATTAGGTATTTTTAAAATACTACATATCTTGTTAATCTGTATATTAATTATGTATTCTCAAAATTATCCGAAAAAGTTATATTTCAAAAGCTTCCAGCTTACTTATCAAGTTCACATTAACAGCGCAAGCTTTTTCACCATAAAGAAGAATAGAGTAGATATCATATTTTACAATCCGATATTGGATTTGCAGATTGAGTCTTTGGTTACTCAGAAATTTTCTTACCTTCAAAAAGGCTACTCTTGGTTATTCTATTTTTGATCGAATTTCTGATATTAGATTTAGATCTTCAGTACCTAATCTAGACTCCTAAAGTCCTTATTTTGTCCACTTGGTCAATGTCTTCATTTTTTATCCAGAAACAAAACTTCCTCTTAATCTGGTAATAATAAGCTGATTTATAATAACGGAGTTAGAGTAATTTTAGAAGACAAATAAAATAATGCTATCAGAAACTTTGTATTATTTTCTGATCGATGCCTACTTAATCTGAAAAGCCAGTGTAAATATTAACATTATTCAGACTTGTGTCCCTACTGCCGATATACCTATGCAGAAACTAGCACCGTGGCACGGTGAGGTAGAAAAACTTATAAAGATGACCAGAAAACAAGATCTAACTTTTATCTTAGGTGATTTTACCGCAAAGTTGGATAGAGGAAACGTTTCTGGACGGATTGAAGACTTTGGACTTAGAGTAAGGAACGACAGGGAATAGAGAATGACAGAATTCTGCCAACAACACAACATGGTAGCAACAAATAAACGCCTTAAATTACATCGTCGTAGATTATAGACCTAGACTTCATCACAACATAATTATAATAGGGTAATTCGTAACCAAATAGATTATAATATATATTAGTCAATAAAAGATATCACAACGATATCATCAAAACATATCCAGGAACTAACATCAATTCCAACCATAGTCTAGTTGTTGTAAAAGTACGCGCAAGATGGATACTAATAAAGAAACAAAAACCTCGAGACAAACTAGACATCCAATTATTGATAAACGACACCATACAACAGACAGTATATAAATATTTAAAAACAAAAATTTTTGAAATATTTATCACAGAGAAGAATTATCACTTCAATCAATCAGAAGAATTGGTTATAGAATTACCAAGTCCGATGACGTTAACGTCCTATGAAAAACTATTAAAGCGTAATAAAGAAGCACCTAAAAGTAACAGCCAGAAATAACAAACAGGAATAAATAACAGAAGAAATTTTACAATTAATGGACAAACGAAAGTAATTAAAAGAAAAAGATGACAAAGACAAAGAATATAAAAGACTCAGAATTATTAAAAAAAAATAACCGAGGTAAAGGAGAAATAGTTGGAACCAAATGCGTTGAAATAGAAGAACTGCTACAAAGGCACGATTTTTTTTAATCCACATAAAAATGTAAAAGAGTTCACATCGACCAACAAGAGAACAACCTTGCACACCATGCTAAACAAAGATAACAGTGATAAGATGAACTGAAATAATTGAAAAACTATTTCAAAATACTTTTTACCGGCATACGAGAAGAGCGAAGTAGATTGAACAGCCAAAACGAAGGATCAGAAATCCTGAAAAATTATAAATGTCTTATTCAAAATAAAATCCCAGGTCTAAATGGAATATACCCAAAGACGTTAAAATGAATTAGCAAAGAACACATCGATATATTTGGGCTTTTATTATATCGCATTATTGAAACAGGAGAATGCTCCAAGATTGGCTAGAATCAACATTCATGTCACTACCAAAAAAGCCGCCTGTTCCAAAGTTTAATCTAAGAAGCCCTATGACTTATGCAGTAAAAGTCCTATTAAAAGTTGTACATAACCGAATCTATAAAAAGTGCGAAACAATCACTGGAGACGATCGGTTTCATTCAGAGCCGACATGGTAACGAGAGAAGCCCTGTTCAGTTTACTAGTTCTAGTCCAAAAATGCTACGACCAACAGAAATGGTAATTTATTATGCTTCATAGAATTCGAAAAAGCATTTGAAAGAGTAAGACAAAAACCAGTATTAGGACGTTAAGTCGGTTGAGATGGAAAGGACATCAAAACTACTGAAAAACTTATGTTGGAACCAACATGGCAGAATCAGGATCAAAGGTTTCATGTTCGCAGAAGCAGAAATAAGGAGAGCAGTTAAACAAGGAGATGTTAAAGAGGCAGTGAAGGGTTTTAAGAATGGAGTCAAGGTAAGTTGCGTTAATATCAACAGCAGTAGCTACGCCGATGATACGGCATTAAGTGCGGATTCCGACTTGGGTCTATAAGGACTTATCGACAGGACCAACTCGGTCTGTTAGCAATTTGGTATGAAAGTTAAAATTAAGAAAACCAAAGTGATCAATCCGCAAATAAACTAAAATGTAGCTCAACCTTGCAAAATAAACAGGCACATTTCAGAACATTTTAACAAGTTTAAGTACCTGAGATATTGGATCGGTAGCAGCTTAAATTCTAATCTAGAGATAAAATCGAGAATAGAACAGGCCAGAAAGTCTTTAGAAAAAAATGAAAAGGCTGCTATGGTATTATCGTATAATAAATTGCTATCGAATGCTAAATTGTAGATAAATAAAATAAATAAATAAATTTTTTAGATGTGGATCTACCGGAGAATCCTCCATATTTCATAAACATGGCGTACTTCAAATGAAGAAGTGCTTCATAGAATTGGTAATAAACGAGAACTTTTCAACACAGTAAAAGTTAGAAAAACGTCATACTTAGGCTACATGCTGAGTAATAATAAGTACAAATATACTCAACTAATAATGAAAGAAAAGGTTTAGGCCAAGAGGGGACTAGGAATGAAAAGACTATCGTGGCTAAGAAACATCCGACAATGGACGGAGGTAAATTTTAAACAGCTAATAAGAACAGCTGAAGATGGAGAAGAGTTTGCAATAGGTAGCCAACCTCCATTGAGGAGAGGGCACTTTAAGAAGAAGAGGATTCTAATAACGGGAAATTGGTATAAAATATTCATTGAAATCTTTGGAAAGAATTAACTCAACACTGGGCCCTACCTGGTTTCACTCTCTAATGCAATGAAATAGATATTTAACTTGTAAATCAAAAAGACAATATTAATAGTGATTGATAGCTTATCTTGAGATTAATGATGTTAAATAAATAGAAAGAAAAAACTAATAAATTATTCATTTCATTTACCTTTTGCTGCTATAATTCGACTTGATCTTACTGCTCGGACTTGCATCTTCGACAAATGCGGCATTGGTGGCGCCATATGCTACACCAGTATTACCATTTTCGACCACTAGGCGGCCTCGCATTTCTCGTAGTTCTAGGCGATCTAGTGAGCGTTGAGGATTTAAATCGCGTGAGCTTTGTCTACGAACTAGATGTGCAGTGTTCGCCATAGTTGTAAGTTGGTGGTAGCCGTTTAGTTTTTGATTCTAGTGCATTTAGTCCTAGATAAAAATGGTGTGTTCCTTGGAGGTTTGCATGTTCTAGAAATAATATGTTAGCTTTATTATTGTTGATCTATTCCATTTACTGTTGTTTAATTAACTGACTAATGCTGAGGACATATTCTTTGTTATTTAATGTACATTGCTGAAAATTAGATTAATTGTAATTAAAATAATGTTTAATCGTTATTTAAAAATGTAATTTTCCTTATAATTAATTGTGGATTAATCCCATATAAACGTTATATTTTGAGCTCAATCGTACTGCTGCCAACTGGCTTATTGTACATCTTCCATTTGTGTAACCTTCTGGCTCAGGTTTTTGTGTTAACTGTGACTTAGGTAGCTGGAACCGATGAGCTTACGTATCCTCCGAAGCACGGTGGTGGCTCAGTTAAATTATAAATTGAAAAATGGCTGGCATTTATGCTTGGGATCGAATCAGGGCTGTTTAGCTTGATAACTACGGCCGCTATCTGAAGGTATGATTCGCTTACATAGTAAGAGAGCTATGTCTTTAAGTTTTACATGGCTAAATGCTTTTCGTAGATAATATTACAAGACCTTCTAAATTTGCTTATTGTACATGGACCAGTTCAATTTCAATAGCATTTTTCTTTGTCTCATGTTTTGTCGTTTAATATGGGTTCTTATGGACTACATATCCCTTTTACTATTTTTGAATTTTTTAATGATTCTAAGCTTGTTTACTGTTGCGTTGTTGCCATTTCATTTTCTGTCAAGCATCTAAATGTTGTGCTTGTGATGTTTCTGTTCTGTGGCTATGGTCTCAATATAGCGCCGTTTCAGTTTCTTGTTTTCACTATTGATTACATTTCATATATTATTTTACTAATTATTCTTTTAAGCATTTTTTTAAGATTTGTTTGATCCAATATAGCTGGGAGATTCAGCCGTAGAGAGTCCAGAAGACTCCAATGGGCAGGACACCTCAGAAGACATTCTGACGAACGAACAGTAAAACTGGTGTGGGAGAAAGCCCCAACTGGAAGGAGACCACGCGGACGCCCTCGTCTCCGGTGGCGACATAATATAGCAGGAGACCTAAGCACTATTGGCGTGGAGAATTGAATGAGGTTGCTCAAGACAGAAAACAATGGAGGCATGTGGTCGAGTCGGCTAAAACCCACGAAGGGTTGTAACTCCACGGATCATCATCATCATGATCATTCAGTCGTAAAGAAATAATTGTTAATGTTTTTAATTTCTTTAAAATCTACGAATGCAACTGTTGCTGTAACAGAAGTAAGCAAATGATTTTTCAATATTTCAATAATTTCCTTGTATGTGAAAGCGTTTTCTTATTTGTCTCTTTCATTCTTTACCACTACTTCCCCAATATTTTTACATTGTTTAATTTTATATAAGTTAGAGAAATGATCTCATCAGTTTTCTTTAGTGATTTTAGATCTTACTTTTGTTATGACTTACTTTGTTTTTATCTCTACAGTATTAGTTTTTTGTTGTCTCTGTTATTTGCTTTTATTAGGTCTCTAATCCATTCTGACTATTTCTTTTTATATAGTTCTGCTTCATGTTTTCCCTTTTGTATTCATTTAGTTTTTATCTGTTCCGATTTGTATCCATGTCATCCAAGCTTGTTTATTCCTTGTTTTTTGGCCTTGCATTCTTCATCAAATTGCTCTTTTAGTTCGCTATTTCGCCTTTGTCCTATTGTTTCATCTGCGGCCCTATTACATTTGTTTTGATGTTGTTCTAAACAAAAAAAAAAATATTTTAAATCCTTTTTAAAAGTTATATAATAAAATACCCAAACGGGCTATATCACAATTACATTACAGAACGCTTTCGGAATGTAAATTCCATCATCAATGTAACCTGAAAGTATATAATCACTTTAATTAAAAAGAACGTAAAATTTAAAATGCTGGCTAAGGTTAAAGCAAAATGTGCTCAATACTTACGAAGTATACATACTATGAGTTACTAAAATATATGGGTAAAAATCCGTTCTTCTTCTTAGAGTGCCGTCTCCCTACGGAGGTTGGCAATCATAATGGCTATTTTTATTTTAGAACTTGCTGCTTTAAACAAACACCCCGTTAACAAAAAAACCTGTTAAATGTTGTTAATTTATAGTTATATTACATTATATATTATTACAAATTAGGATGGTCCTGAGACAAAGTGTCTTCGAGTCATGTAACTATGTAACTAAGTCAGGACCCATAACCTATGTAGAGGCATACGTCGCCATGTAACCAATTCCAGCGGTAGCTTGAACATACTAATTTGTAATAATATATAATAAATATAACTATAAATTAACAACATTTAACGGGTTTTTACCCATATATTTTAGTGGCTCATAGCATGTATCCTTCGTAAGTATTAACCACATTTTGCTTCAACCCTAGTCAACATTTTAAATTTTACGTTCTTTTTAATTAAAGTGGTTATATACTTTCAGGTTACACTGATAATGGAATTTACATTTCGAAAACGTTCTGTCATATAATTGTGATGTAGCCCGTTTGGGTATTTTATTATATCTTTTATAAAAGATTTCAAATAAAAAAATTTGTGATACATGATATACAGCCAGCTACAGGTTTTATATTTTCAGTTTCGACAGTGCTGTTTACGAAACAGAGTTAATAGGAAAATGCCAGGATTGCCAGGCTGGTTACAAGGAAGAACAGCAACCGACCAAATTTTTTGCTTCTTGTGTTCTTTCATTGTTAACTCATGTTCTTTCTTCGTTGTTTGTATTCTAGGTTTAACGGTAATTTAAATCATTTTCAACTGCGTTATTGCATATTCTGGAGAGTGGGTTTGTTATTAATTACTTATTTGTTATTAATAAACTTCTTATTGGTTATTAATAAATAAATACTCTTTCCTCTACATCCAGTAATAACGCTTTAAAATACTTTTTCCACCTATTCGTTACTTAGTTCATGTTTATAAGTATTTCTCCAGTTGCAGCCTTCATACATTATATGATATTTTTGAATATCATAATGTTTCTAAAGGTTTGCCAAATATTGATATAACTAATCCAAATAGAACAAGGCAAAATAATCCAAGAAAATTTCATTTTGTTTTTAAATTAAATTGCTGATTATTGTGTATATTATTTTTTTATAATACATAATTTTTTTGACAATAATTTCTTAACCCTTTTTCTTAAATTAGATTTATAAAATAATTCAGTTAAAGAAATTCATACTAATAGAATCAAACTATGTTGATACAAATTATAACTTAAAAATTTACTATTCCAGGTACCTACAATATCAAAATAATTGAGCTCTTGTGAGACTCTCTCCGTGTTATCGAGTCCTAGGTGACTTGATACTTCGGTGTATTCCCCAAACATTTTCGTGAGCATCTGGACGTCGAGAGTAGCACAGTTTTCTGCGTGGTCTTATAGAGATGTTCATTTAGACCCATTTTTTGATGTTTTCTAGGAGGTTATTTGGAATGATTTCAGTAGTAGAAAGAATAATAGGTATCGTCTGGGTACTTTCCATTATCCATTATCTCCTTTGTTTGTGTTGTTTGTCTCAGTTTATTAACTAGTATGAGATCTGGTCTATTGTGTGCTACTGTTTGGTATGTGAGCACAGTGCGATCCTAGTATAGCTTGTAGTTGTCATTCTTAAGCAAACTCTCAACAATTATTATTATAAATAATATTACATTGTCTACATATTTATAAAGAAGAAGACAAAGTAGGACACCATGGATATGGCAAAAGAAATGATAGAGGACACACATTGATAAATTACTTGGAGGAGAAGCAACTATATGCAATGAATACTTTCTTTAAGAAAAAATTTCAAAGAAAATGGACATGGATTAGTTCTAATGGTGAAACTAAAAACGAAATCGATTATATTCTTTCAACGCAAAAATCCATGGTTAAAGACGTGACAGCCCTAAATCGCTTCTCGACTGGTAGCGACCATAGACTGGTCTGAGCCAAGCTAATCATTGATAGTAGATTTGAAACAAGAAAGAAAATGGATAAATTATTAGAAAAATTAGACATGGAAAACTAAAACAAGAAAAACAGACGTACCAAGAGAGAATAAAGGAAATATTGCCGACTAAGGAAGATATAGAAAAAAACATACCGATGAAATAAACATGATATTTACTGAAACTCTAATGAAATTGGGTAAAGAAATAGCACAGGCAACAACAAAAAAAGAAAGTTTCATATTCCAGGAGACAAAGCTTCTTATGAACACAAGAAGAATATTACTAAAACAAAGGGACATAAATAAAATGGAATACAAAGAAATAAACAAAACTATTAGAAAAAATATCAAGGAGTATAAACGGAGAGTACAGGAAGAAAAGATAGAGAAAACAATTGAAAAAAAAAAGAAAACTGAAGTGCTTAAAGCAGAACCTTGTAAACATACAAATTAATAGCATAAAGAACTAAGGAGTGGAGACCAACAATATAAAAAAAAATTTACAGATAACGCACAAATATTATACAAATCTCTATCTCTAAAAACCAACCCAAGAAATCAGTTACAACTGAAAATAAAAAACGTTAACTCCTACTGACCTACAACCAGAAATCAGTAAAAATGAAATAAAGAAGGCACTTAAAGAAATGAAGAATAACAAAGCTCATGGAAAAGATGGAATAACTATGAAAATGCTTAAAAAATGGGGGGATAACTACATTGGGAGTCCTTTATGTACTAATGAATAAAATATTGAACACAAAACAAATACCCACCACATGAAACGAGGCAATAACAATTACTAATTAACAAAGGCGATCGAAAAGATCTGAAAAACCCAGACTACTAGACCCATGAATATGATGTACAAACTGTTAACAAAATTTCTAACAAACAGATTAACAACTAAATTAGATAATTAGCAGGCAAGAGAGCAACCCAGTTATAAAAAAGTATTCAGTACAAGCGACCATCTGCTTACGATAAAAATATTAATTGAAAAGGCCAACGAATATCAAATCCCAGTGTATATGGCATTTGCACACTTTGAAAAAGCATTCGATAAGGTGGAACATTGGGCAGTAAAGAACTCTTTACAAAATGGGAAAATAGACTATAGATATACGAGCTTAATTTCCAATATAAATGATGAAGCAACAATATCCATTAAAATAGTTGAACAAATGGAGCCTATTAAGATACGGCGAGGACTCAGGCAGGGTGACACTGTATCACCCAAACTATTCAATCAAGCTTTGGAAGACGTTATGAGGAAATTATAATGGGAAAAACGGGGTATTAACATAAATGGCTAATACTTGAATCACTTGAGATATGTAGACGACATCATATTAATAACAGACAAAAGGTAAGAATTACAAAATATGATGGATGAATTCAATAGCGAATCAGCAAAAATAGGTCTACAAATGAATATTATGACCAAAATATATAAAACGAAAATTATGACCAACCAACCAGAAGAATTAATAATTACAATTGCACAAACAACTATAGAATCAATAAAAGAATATGTATATTTGGGACAACTAGTTAAATTAAATAAAGTAAATCATACCGGAGAAATAAAGAGAAGGATACGGTAGGCTTGGGTATCTTTCGGAAATCTTTCCTATATACTAAAAAATAGTAAATACCCCCAATATTTAAAAACAAAAGTCTTCAACCAATGTATACTTTCTGTTCTCACCTACGATTCTCAAACTTGGACGTTTACAAAGGAAAATATGGACTTACTTTACTTTATCGTGTCCGGACATGTCATTCATAAAATTTCGGCCCAGTATTGGGCTCGTCGCACGTCGCACGTCGGTTCCATCTTTGTTGGCGAACCACAAATATTTAAGGGTACGTCGATGAGGACAGTTTCTGCATGTAAGAAGATGTTCCATATTCTGTGTTTCTCCACAGTTACAGTTCACATCATCTTGGTCTATTTTTCCCCATTTTGCCATGTTTGATTTTACTGTAGCAACCCTCGTTCTTATCCTATTCAAGGTTTTCCACGTTTTAAAGTCTAGAGTCTGGCCGGTCCATTGAACCTGGGGAAGTGGAAAATACTCAGGCGGTTCATCCTGCACTGTGCCAAGGAAGCTTTTCCTAGATTTTAGTCGCTTTCGTGGTGTTCGGGCTTTGTATAGGGCATGCCGATAGTCTGCGATCTGTTTAATTGTCTCTATGTGTTCTGCAGCGCCTCTGCGTATTGAGGGTTCTGCAAATCCCGCTGCTCTATATAGATTTGAAAGTGGTGTTGGTTTCATGCACCCCGTTACTATCCTGCATGTCTCATTTAGCGCAGTATCAACTTGTTTGGTGTGGGCAGATCTGCTCCAAATGAAGCACGCATATTCAGCAGTTGAGAAACACAGTGCCTATGCCGTTATTCCTAAAACGGCAGGACGTGCGCCCCATTTACTTCCCGTTAGCTTTCTGAGTATGCTGTTCCTAGTTGTTACTTTCCCTCTTGTTTTTATGCAATGATGTCTGTAGGTGAGGGACCGGTCCAGAGTTACTCCAAGATATAGGTTGGTTTGTGTGTTCTAATGTATTACCATTCCACACAATTTGGAGTTTTCGCTTGGCTTCCTATGTGAGAAGGTGGAAAGCGCAGACTTGGGTTTTAGAGGGATTGGGTCTCAGAGATTTCTGCAGGTAGTACGCTGTCATTGTTTTTAAGGCAGTTTCGAGTTTCTCCTCCACTTCTTCAAAACTATTTCCTTGAGCACATATTGCAAGATCATCAGCATAGAGGAAGTGCTTGGTTTCGGTCGGAGTAGGTTGGTCGTTTGTGTATATATTGAAGAGCATTAAAACACTTCCCTGTGGGAGGCCGTTTTTTTGAACTCTCCACCTACTTACTTTACCCACCAGCATATCGAAAAAAACGTCTATTTTTCAGTAAGGAATATACGACCTTTCCCAGATGGTGGTCATTGAGAGTGTCGTATAATTTGCGGAGCAATGTTTCGTGCCTTACTGTGTCATAGGCTGCTGTCAGATCTACAAAAGCAGCCCCTGCTATAAGTTTTTCTTCAAAATCGTCTTCAATGTGTTCTGTTAATGCGAGGACTTGACCGGTGCAAGATTTTCCAGGTCTGAATCCTCCTTGTTGTGGGATGAGGTGCTTGTCGACATTTTTTTCTATTCTGGGGAGTATGAGTCTCTCGTATACTTTAAAAAAGTGACACAATAGCGAAATAGGTCTGTAGCTACTGGGGTTTTTTGGATCCTTTCCTGGTTTTAACAATGCTATTACTTTAGATTTCCTGCATGATTTTGTAATTTTGCAGGTTTTGCAGCACGTGTTATAAAATTGCAAGATCCAGGTTTTTGGTCCTTGGCCTAAATGCTTTATTTGTTCACTGCATATATCATCCACACCTGCAGCTTTCCCGTTTTTTAACCTGTTCAGACCGTCGTTGAGTTTTTTTAGTGTAAAAGGAGTTCCTAGGTGGTTTGTCTCCGAATCCAATCTTCTCCTAGTGTTTGGGTCCTTATATCGGTTAGTAGTTCATCCATTCGTAAGGAGTTGAGCAGCGACATGGTTTGCTGTAACCTTGCAAGGTGGTTTATGTTCTTTTGGATCACCGCTGAGTTTTTTTACAAGGTTCCATGCTATTTTGCTACTATTTGTCATGTTCATTTTATCCAAGGTCTCAATCCACTTTTCCTGTCTAGCTTGACTTAGCTGTTGGAGTAGTACTGCTCCGCAGTCAACCGTTTCTTGGCTAAAAGGGTCAGTGAAATAGAGGATTTCGTATGTTCTCATTAGTCCTATGGACTCGCTGGACATCCCGGAAACATATTGTTGTCTACTTCCTCTAGGGGTAGTTTTTCTGGGCACATTTTTGAGTACCTCTACGAATTTTTCGTAGTTCTCTACTTTTGGTTCAAGGCGTAGTAGTTCAATCTGCATAGCCCCAAAGTAAACTGTGACGCCGTCAATAGTGTTAACTTTGTAGTTGATGTGGCACTATTGATCTCGTGGAGGCTCCTTCCTTGTCCCCCGGAAAATATGGAAAACATAGCAAAGAGTCAAAGAGCCATGGAAAGGCAAATGCTGAACATCAGGCTATCAGACAAGAAAAAAAAACTTGGTCCGCAACAAAACAAAAGTGACCGATGTATCAACGCAGATTGCAAAACTTAAGTGGAAGTTCGCTGGGCATACCATAAGACAGAAAGACGACAGATGGAATAAGATGATTATACACTCGAGACCATATAGTTAAAAACGAAAAAGAGGAAGGCCACAAAGGAGATGCTCAGATGACTTAAAGAAACACGCAGGTCCGAAGTGGACACAAACTGCCTACAATAGAGAGACGAGGAAGAAGGAAGAGGAGGCCTATGTCCAAAATTGCACCGCAAGGGCTGTATAGATAGATAGATAGAATATTACATATTATTATAAATACAAAACAATTTTCAATACCTATTATCTTAATTAAGATATTAAAAGAACATATTTTTTTCTGAAAAGCGACAAAGTATGATAAAGACTATCAATCAGATACAATGTAGTATGGACCATGTTGTTTACAATTCGTTGGAAGAATTCTTGTATGAAATGTACTCTTTAGTCTTTATTTCACTACTTAATTTAAATTTAAGAACAACTAAGCAGTATTTTTACAAACCAAATGTATGACAAAAGTGTATGAAAAAATTCTTTAAAACATTAGCTTTAGATAAAGTTTATTGTATTACAAATCAATGTTTATTCCAGCTTGATACATTAATTCCAATGCACCTTTATATTCAAGTCATGAAGACACAATTATTATGATGTAATAACCAATACCTTGACACAGAACATAAATACAGACAGAAGTGATTGTAAGAAGTGAGTACAAGTGATTTTCCCATTTGAACCATACTGAATAAAAAACGTGAGACAGACAGTTCTGAATTTTGTCAATCTCAGAACTGAGCTTCAGGCTTTTTCATCAATTTTCAAGTATTCTTTTATCGCTCTTTTTACACATTAAAACCATATCATACGCCAAAAATTAGGTATTGTGTGGCATATAAGAATATTTTCTTTGAAATTTCTAAATTTTTTTTAGAAATTTAGTTTGTTTGTTTTTAATTATGTCGAAACCGGAAGGCTTTCGATTTTTCAGTCTCGTTTTTGCTTGTATACAATAACATGCATGTAGTAATAACAATATTTATTAAAATATTTTAAAAATCCAACGAAGTTGCTTCCATACAGTCCTTGTAGACACACCGTCTCAGGTAGACACACTATGTTACCTTATCCAACGGTAACTTTAACATATTATAAGATATACTGTAAACTAAATGTAACTAATTATTTATTAACGGGTTTTTACCCATATATTTAGTGGCTACATTCATGTACTGCTAGACACTGATGATGGAATATGGATTCCGAAAACGTTTTGTATAATTAGCCCGTTGGGGTTTTTAAATATATACCTTTTATAAAGGTTTTTTAATAAAAATTTATTTAATAAAATTATTTTAAAAATGTTATTTATAATGTTAAAAAACCTGTGTCACAAAATACCTTAAACAAATATTTATTTTCCATTATGCAATCTCTCCGTAAGTTGTACTTTACGTTTAAATTTCTTTTAACTTTCATGTATTTAATCGATCCAATTCCAACGATCACCTAAAAAGCTAATTTTACATTCAAACAGAAATTTTTACGAATCCACTCTGTAGGAAACACAGTGTTCACTGTTTAGTATGCTGATCTCGTCGTTGAGAAAAGCCTGGAAAATCCGTAAAGTTAGAAACTGTTGAATAAGCTCTTCTTTTTAAGCGCAAATATAAAATTTTTGTCAGTTTTTCAATTCAGTTAAGTTAAGTTTATTGATATAGATTTTCTTCTAGTTTTGAATAAATAATAAATATAAAAATATATGCTGGTAAAAAATTCCGAACGTATATAAAAAGATACAGGTCAGGATTACATTTAAATTATAATAGTATAATAATAATAATAATAATATAATAATTAAATAATAAAAAGATACAGAATTGGCAACATGGCGTTTGACGAGAGTGTTTATAAGGAACTAGATCGTCTAAAAAAGTCCGATTTAATAGAAATTTTAATATCTAAAAAGGTGCCAGACTCGTTAAAAGTGAGTGAAAGTATTAAACAACTGGTGGAATACAGGGAGACTGATAAGCCCGCCGAAAATGGTGTGATCAACAGTGATAATCTCGAGTTGAGGTTAGAAATCAATAAGCTAACTTGTGATCTAAAATGTGCTAATATTGAAAGTCAATACTTGAAAGCTTTAAACAGTGAACTTACTAAAGGTAACCAACGTCAGGATGAAATAATATATTTGTTAAAATCGAAAAATATTCCTTCAAATGCACCTTCTAGTTCGAACGATGCCAAATCTTCAGACAAAACAGTTAAATCTCATAATACTAATGTCTGCAAATCTACGGAGAAAGAAGACAATCGTGAAATTGAAAACAATCATGAAACGTTACAGAAAAAAAAAGAAGCTAAATGTAAGTCAACTACCGTCTCTACATCGATGCCTCAACCATCCAATAAGAAAAATGATCTTATCACGAAACAAGAAAAAAATATGACGTCAATAGTTTCCCTAGGAGAAGACAGCTCTTCAGACAACGGCAGATGGGAAGAAGTTCGTCATAGAAGCAGAAGACAGAGACAAGCTATTGTAGGTACAAGTACAAATACCACGATAAAAGGTACTCCAAAATTTGTGGATCTCCACGTATACAGAATAGAAACAACTGCAACAGCGGCTTCTATTGTACAACATCTAAAGCCTCATTTTCCAGAGGTCATTTGTGAGGGGATGAATTCCCGTCATCCTGAATTATATGCATCCTTTAAAGTACGGATACACCAAGAACACTTCAAGAAAGCAATGGATCCTGCAGTATGGCCTAAGAACGCTTGTGTAAATAGTTTTTTATACCTGCGGGGGCAACCTCAAAATCAGGGGTAAGTTTTAATCCAAATTTAATGCTGTTAAATATTCAAAGCATAAATAGTGATAAAATTTGTGATGTTATTTTAGAACTTACTTCTCATAAGAGCATAAATATTATCTGTTTAACGGAATTATGGGAATCAAATAATTCTATTGGGAACGTCAACATTGAAGGTTTTATCCTAGCAAGTTGTTATTTGCGAGATAACTCAATAAGAGGAGGAGGCGTAGGAATTTGGGTTCGAAAAGGTCTTAATTTTAATAACAAACTCAACTCTAGGATAAAGCAATATTGTGTTAATAAACATTCTGAATATTGTATTACTTCTTTAAAATACAAGAAAAATAATTCATATGTTATATTAAATTGTTACAGATCACCATCTGGTGATTTAAGTATTTTTTTGAATAACCTCGAAGGTATTTTAAACTGTTTATATAAACCAAATATACCTACGTTTTGTAATATGTGGTGATTTTAATGTAGATACCAGACATATGACTAACGACCATGTTAATCTACTAAATGTCTTACTGAATTTTAATATTAATTTTAATCTTGTCAATTGGCCAACTAGGGTCACGGATACCAGCGTAACAACGTTAGATAATGTATTTGTAAATTTCTCGAACTCCGGTTTGTCATGTGTACTTGACAACACTGTATCAGATCACAGAACGGTTTTAGTGGAACTTGACTTTGAAGCGGAATTATCATACTTTATACAAAAAAGACAATTTGGCGAGGAATCGATAAATCACTTTATCGTTAACCTCATTAACGAAAACTGGAATAATGTTTATGGAATCTTAGACACTAATCTAGCATTTCAAGCTTTTATAAATATCTTTTTGTATCATTTTAATAATAGCTTTCCATTAACAAGGAAAAAAATCAAAACAACTAAAAATAAATGGATTAATAGTGAAGTGCGAAAGTCTAGTTTTGAATTAAGAAATTTACACGCTTTATCAAGGGCAGTACCAATTCTTAGAGATTTTTATCAACAACAAAGGAAAAAACATAGAAAACTTTTGACCAAAACAAGAAAAGATTATTACCAGAAAATCATTACTTCGTCTGATAATCCCAATAAAATCACGTGGAAAGTTGTCAATGATTTCTCAAAAAGTGCTAATAACAATGCTAATACTTTTTTAATGTATGATGACAATAATATAATAACAGATCCCCAAGAGGTAGCATGCACTTTTAACACATTTTTTAAAAATGCACCCATTGATATCGTGTCGAAAATTCCAGATAATACAGTAGACAAAGACCGTCAGTCAGTTATTACAGATCATGAAAATTTCTTTCAATTGTACCCATTTACTGGGCAGGAACTGATCGAACTCCTCCAGAGTAAACTTAAAAACAAATCCTCTAGTGGTTTTGAGATACCTGCATTTTTGGTGAAAAAAGTTTTACCTTTTATAATCAATCCTTTAACTTATCTAAACATTAGGATTTTCATATCAGATTCATAAAATTAGGATTTTCCTAATTACTTAAAGACATGCAAAGTAGTTCCCATTTTTAAAAAAGGAGATCCAAAACTGGTCAGCAATTATAGGCCTATAACAATTCCCAGTATATTTTCAAAGGTATTTGAGTATGGATATTTAAAGAGATTAAATGGTTATCTAAAAAACAATAATATCATAACTATAAATCAACATGGATTTCAAGAAAATAAATCTACTAATACGACAGTCCATGCATTTTATGCTCATTTAACCAGTCTGATTGATGCAGGCGAATGTCCTATTGGAATATTTTGTGATCTTAGTAGGGCATTTGACTGTGTGAACCATGAAATATTATTTAAAAAACTAAAACAGATAGGTATTACAGGAAACTCTTTAAAGTGGATTATGTCATTTTTAAACAATAGACAACAATATGTGAGCCTGCAGACAAGGATCGAGGATTGTGTGACCAGTTGTAGATCTAGTCTTGTTACTACAAACATGGGTGTTCCCCAAGGATCTATAATAGGACCAATTCTCTTTGTAGTCTACATTAACGACATCGTACAAGTGGACAGAGCGGTAAATTTCGCTATATATGCGGATGATACGTCAATTATTCTATCTAACAAATCCAACGTAATCCTACAACATCAATGTAATAATTTTCTTTCATCTTTATATTCTTGGTTTTGCGATAACTCGTTGCATCTAAATGCAGAAAAAACGCAAGTTATACATTTTCACAATAAACAAAAATACTTGGAAAATCTTCAGCTTACTTTTAACAACATGCAAATAGGTACCGTGTCGTCAGGCAAGTTTTTGGGAATAACGATTGACGAAAGTTTGGATTGGAAGTTGCTTTGTGGAGCGGTTGTTTCAAAGTTGAGTTCTATTAACTATCTAATTAGAAATTTAAAATATGTTCTGACGGAAAATCAGCTAATTATGATTTATTATGCACTCGTAGAGTCCAGGCTAAGATACGGGATATGTTTTTGGGGTATGTCTGGTTATGCAAATGGTATTTTCGTCATACAAAAGAAAATATTGCGTTGTGTCGCTGGTGTCTCCCGACTAACTAGGTGTAGAGAATATTTTAAAAAATATAAAATTTTAACATTGTCGTGTCTATACATTTTTGAATTATGTGTTTTTATTTTTAATAACTTACATCAGTTTAAAACGAGTGGTGATATGCATAATTTAAATACTAGATATTGTAATAAACTTTATATACCATTTTCAAAGGGTAACATTAAACTTAAATCGCCCAGGGTATACGGGCTACAGGTGTTTAATCATTTTCCCACAGTTGTAAAGTCCACCTGTTCAATAAATGTATTTAAGAGGAATCTTAAGCAATTTTTATGTGAAAAAGTGTTTTGTACAATCCAAGAATTTTTATTAGCTGTATTTCGTTTAGCTTTTAAATTCATTTCATGTCTTGTTTAGTCTAGTTTAGTGTTTAGTTTGTAGCAATGTTAGCAATTATGACTAATTCTATACAAACTATGTTTGTCAAAAAGAATATAAAGAATTTAATTTAATTTAATTTTAATTTATTGTGACGGTTTTTTTGTCGCAGAAAAAGATATGAGTAAAATTACTCTTTTTCGAATAATTAACAAAAAATAAAAAAGTACTCAATAAAGTACACATACTAAATAACATCGAAAGTAAGAAACATTCGAAGGTCAACAATTGATCAGATTCTCCTTCACAGCCAAACCTTAGAAAAGGTATTTGAATGTGGAATTGATACCCACCACCTCTTCATAGATTTTAAAAGCGCTTATGACAGTGTAGACAGAAGCGCACTTTATAATGCCATAGCAAAACTACATTTTTTTCATGATTTTCAACAAGGTGGAATGAGCAACAAGTGAAGTAGGGCTGAAAATTAATGAAGAGAAGACGAAATATATGTGTATAAATAGAACTACACGAAGAGACAATAGGACAAAACAGGACAAAATATGACGCTCCAACACCTTCAATTTCGAAAGAGTACAACGTTTTAAGTATCTGGGGGCTGTAATCGCAGCTGGCAACGATGTTACTGAAGAAATAACAGACAGAATCCAATCTGCAAACCGCTGTCTATTCGCACTGGATAAGCTCATAAAATCAAAAAATCTCACAAGGAGTTCAAATACCTGTAATAACATAGGGATGCGAAACGTGGACCATGACCAAAGCAAACGAAGAAAATCTCAGACGTTTTGAATAAAAAATACTTAGAACAGTTTTCGGACCTCACCATAACATCACCACAAACCAGTATAAGATCAGAACCAATATCGAATTAAAAGCACTCTACAACGACGCCGATATTGTCCAAAAAATTAAATCACAGCGACTAAGATGAGCAGACCACGTGCACAGACTGCATAACGAGAGACTTGTAAAACTGGTATGGGAGGAGATTCCCACAGGCAAAAGACTACTCGGACGTCCCAGAATGCAATGGAAAGATAACATCCAAGCAGATCTCCGGAAAATAAACATTACATTTGACCTTAAGTTGATGGAAGATCGAACAAATTGGAAAAAAGTTGTACAGTCAGCCAAGACCCATCCAGGGTTGTAGCGCTACGTGATGATGATGATGATAGCAGAACTAGATATTCCGTCGCATCTAATAAAATTGGTAAAAGCAACTCTTTTTAAAGTTGAGTTCAAAGTCAAGGTACAAAACAGAGTGTCAAGGTCTATCGTGCCTATTGTTTAACATCGCGCTAGAAAGAGCTATAGAAAAATCAAGTATAACAATCAGAGGTACGATCATTAATAGAAGTGTACAGATATTGGCCTACGCAGATGACATTGACATAGTAACACAGAAAAAAAGAGACCTGATACAGGCTTTTGAAACATTAGAAAAAGCCACGAAGACAATGAGACTGCAGGTCAACGTATACAAAACAAAATACATGAAGGTCACGAACAGCACACAAATAGCGGCACCACAAGATCTAGTTACAGAAGCACATACATTCGAAGGGGTCTCGGAGTTTATATATCTTGGAACCCAACTAAATAACAGCAACCTATAAGCACCTACCTGTAAGCGTAGAAGTTAAGAGATGAATATAACTGGCGAACAGAGCTTACTTTTTACTAAAGCAGTTCTTAACATCACACATAATTAGCTGAAAACCCAAGATACGAATATATGAAACTCATATTAAACCTCTCCTGACATACGCGTCAGAGACATGGACTATGGTAAAAAGCGACGAAGAACTGTTAGGCCGCTTTGAAAGAAAAATACTTAGGCCCGATTGTACATTGCAACTTCATGAGGGTTGTTCAATGGCAAGTTTAGTTAAACCAAGGCTCATACAAATTTTGATAAGGTTGGCAACGTAACGCATGCGTATTCATTTAGAGCTTAAATCTCAATTTTTCCGCTAATTTTATATTATTTAGTTTTTGAACGGTTTTTGTGAATATTAGTCCACTAATAATTCTGTTATTTAATATTAGTTTAATTTAATTAATTAGTTTAATTTTTAATCGTATCCTTAGGTTAAATTTATAAATAAACCATTTGAATAGGTACGTAAAGTATATTCTTGCAATATGTTTATTTTAATGTGAAAAATTGTTTTTAGAAGTATTTTTTTTTTTATATTTATTTGGATTTTTTATTTTATCAGCAATATTTTGATGTAAATAATGAACTGTATCTTTAGCTAACCTAAATCTTTGCAAAAATTCATTATCATTCCATTTTTCAAAATGATTGTCTCTGGTCCTAAATTGTTTTTGTGTTCTTCTTCCATCTACAATATTTATCATTTCCAGAAAATCTTCATCGTCAGTTAAATTTTCAAAGTTATTCATTTTTTATAATATAACACTACAGTAAGATATAATTATTAAGCTTTCTATTGACAATTACACACAAATAGAAATATGTGAGGTTAAAAATGCCTGAGCTGACGTTGAACCGTCAAACTTCTATCGCTCAGTAGAACCCATGTTTAAACCGAGCTCAAGAATTAAACTTTAGATGTACAACCCACTTCATGCGTTAAACTCGGTAATGGCGCTGAGCTTGAGTTGAGCTACGAATGTACAACCGGGCCTTAGACACATATACGGAAGATTACAAGAAAGCGGGATATGGCATAGGCGCTACAATTTTGAGTTGTATCAATGCTATGAGAAATGCAACATCGTCCAGTCTATTAAGTGTTCAATTTTAAATTCATGTTTGGTCAAGTTAAGTTTGGAAACAATTATAATCAGCTACGTTCTGCAGTGCAGGTTATGTTTATAAACCTCACACTAATCAGCTTCATTTGTATTTAACTGCGATTTTGTGACTTAAAATAAACTTTGTATGCTAACAGTCCGACCACATATAATCATGGTATGGTCATTTAATTCTTGTGTGCCGAAGGTTTGCAACCATTTGCAAATTTTGAAAGAACAACAAATATAGATATGGAATTGACATCCAAACTAAACAACATTCACTTTCAAAAGTCATGGTAGAATTCAGTGTCTTAGTACACTTAATCAAATTAGTAAAAGCAAGCATTTCGACTTTGAAAACCTTATAGATTAGGATGCAGAACAGAATGTCAAGATCCTCCAAACAAACATGGATTAACGACACATCGTACTTCCTATTCGACATGCTTTGGAAAAATTTCGCTGCGTATTTGCTATGTCTTTTCTATTTTCAAGGAATTTCGTGTAAAGAAGAAAGTCATTTGCAAATTGATATGCAAATGAAAACAGTGTACGATCCGTCCCAAACCCTTTTTTTAGTGCGTCATAGTTGATCGAATTCTCTCTAACGCATAAAGCTAGAAGTGACAGAAAAAGACGTGAGTCTGTGATTATTATACATAGAACATAGAAAATTATGTATCGTTCACGAGTATTTGCATATTAAAGCGAATTCTACTTACGGATGTATAATTGGTTGGAGTTTAGAATACGCTAAATAGATATCCAATCAATGATGCGCATAAATATAATTTGACGCAGATTATCCTGATCATGACAATACTTTCACAATGTCAACTGATAAAATGATAATTGTCATTCCAGGCTAGTATTTTCAGACATTTTACAGTGAAAATTTAATTTTGTATTTATTGTCATAAAAATATTTTAAATATGCCGAGATATACCGAGAAAGAACAAAGACTACATATCTATTTAAAAAAATAACCTTTTTACATTTAGTCGATTACGATCTTGCAACTGTCAGATTTAACTAAAATGTCAAGCAATAATTTTCGACATTCTTAAAATCCTATATGACGTCACATTTAGTGACGCACTGAAAAAAGGGTTTGGGACGGACCGTATGGAAACGCATTTTTTGCGTATCCAACTGTCAAGGACTGGTGATCGAAAATTTAAAAGTGGAAAAAAGAAGACGAATGATAAGGTGCATTAAGTACTACATCACAAACAAGAACGTGACATGATGAATAGGACGTGCCGAAGGTTGTGTACGAAGACATCGTACACAAACTGGGTTACAGCAAAGTTTGTGCGTAAAGTCTTCCTCGAGTTTTGTCAGATAACATCTTACTGAATACAGCGAAAACAGTAATAATTTTTTTCTTAATAAAAACTGGCTATAATTCTTGATGTCATTATTTTAAACCATTATTAACCTGTCATCAGAGGCATGGAATTCTGCAGGTAACGTCGTGCTAACATTTTTTTTCTATCATGAATAGCTCTTTCTTATAGAGTTTACACAACATAGAATACATATTACCGCAAACATGTATAGTGAAACATTAAACAAGCTCCGTCAAGCAATAATACAAAGGCGTCCAGGGAAGCTTACACTTGGTGTCATTATCCTACACTACAAAAATCGGCCGCATGTAAAAGTCTGAAAAATATGTTAATAGGTAATAGTTGTCTGTCTGACGAAGAAATACAAAAGGTCGTAAAAGAATTAATAGCCAGATTTCGCTGAAAAGAAACTTTCATCTACACGGAGCCTTGGGAAAAAAGTTCCAAAAATCAATTCCTACTATGAATTTAGCATTTCCTCAGATTTTTTGGGTATAGTATTAGCTAAACCATACTTTCACGGCATTCTTGAGAAACGCTATCAACTTATCAACTTGTGAAAACTAAACAAAGGAATAGCCCATTTATGTTTTTGCCAGATCATCTTAATCTTCCTGCCTATCAGTTGAACATTCGAATAAACATAAAGAGAACTAAACACATTCAGAAGCTTCTACAATATATTCCAAATAATTATAAGGCATGTTACAATAGTGTCGGTGAATGACCTACTACCAGTGCCGAAGAAACGAAACATGCAGAAAGTTAAACTATCCTTTTATATTTTAAACGTTCTTGTTTTTTTTTTCTTAATTTAGTGAAGTAGTTTAATGCTTATTTAGCATGCTTATTTAAGGAGTTATCCTTTTTAAAAAAACTGCTATATCTAGGTATTTTAAAATTAAAAATTAATTAAAAGTAAATTTTAGATTAAAGAAGTTTTGTACCTCTTCTGTAAATTTTAAAAGTGGAGGTGACCCCTTTTAAAAATGACCGATTCAATTATAGATCGTCCTTCTCCTGTTCCTTAATATTCTAATAAAAATCATCACTTCGTCGTAGCCTTAAACCTTCTCGTTTAATTTGGTGTTTATTAACCAATTGATATATAATTGGCGATTGTAAGTCAATAAAAGCCCAAATTAAAATTTACGTTAAATAATTACTTTGAGGGCAATCGTGGCATAAGCCAATATTTTCACTTATTCACCCTTGGCATATAAATTAACCTGTTGGTTTTCCTCTTTCTCATTTACGCTCTTACGCTGATTGGATTTTATTAGTTCCTGTATTATGCCTACAGGTTACGTAATTTATTCATGTGTATTTAAGAAGATTTTAAATAAAGCCCAATTAAAATAAATCCTAATTCTAGCAGAGTCAACGATTATTGGAGGGACAAAAAACAGGAAGATTCACGCATTAAATGTTCACGCATATTATAAATATACCAAACAACTAGTTAATAAAAAATATATGAAACCAGCTAATATGGGCTAAGTTTATGAAAAATATAGGTCGAAATACGAGCTCGTATAGAGAATTATAGGTCCACTTTTAACCTAATAAAAAAATTCCTAATAATCTCTAGAGTATCATTCGATATCTGATACCGATTTGTAAATATATTCATTATTTCTATACTGTTATACGAAGTGCAAACATGGACTATTGGAATTATAAATAGGAGCCCGATAGAAGCCTTTGAGGTGTGGATTTTTCGAAGGATGCTGAAGATCTTTTGGGCAGAGCATGTGAGCAACAATGAGGTGCTGAGAAGGATGGATACTAAGAAAGAACTACTAAGCCTTGTATTGAAAAACCAGTTATCAAGGACATATTAAAAAAATATTAATCATCCTATATTTTATAATGAAAGAAAAAGTGAAAGGAAGAGGACGTCTAGGAAGAAGAAAATGCTCGTAGCTAAAAAATGTGAAAAAATGGGCAATCATGAACAGCTAATCTTTATTAAGAATGATTTGCTGTAATTATCGCGAACTTTCAGTAATGAAAAAAGTACCTTAAAAAGAAGAATCCAAAATTAACTTAAAAACAAAAATTATATAAAACCATAGATAAACGCGGAATTTCACGTTTATCTCGAAAGAACTCCTCAAAAACGCAAAAATATAGTCAACCAGAACACAAATTAATTCAAGCTAAGATTATCAATAATCAGAAATATGGAAGAAAAGATAATTGTTGGAGAACAGGAATAGATACTGTAAATATGAGCAGGATACGTTGAGGAGGGAAGAAGAGAAACATTACATCCCAACAGAGGAAGAAGTGATCAAGATAATTAAAGAACTGATAGTTGACATACAAATGTAGCAACAAAAACTAACACACCATATTTGTAGGCTGATAAAAATAAGTTGGATGCATGTAAACTATCAGCGGACTAACACGTAGGTATAATTGCAGTTTTTACAAAAAACAAGAGATTAAACAACCAAAGACAACTACAAAAAAGTCATTTTACTAAATGTGACCTGCACATTATTGGCCTACACTCTTTCTAATTACCGATTGAATATTTTTTCTAAAGCAAGCATTAAAAAATATATAGATATATAATTGACACCCAAATCGAGCGAAATTTATTTTACAAAGTCATGGTAGAATTCAGGGTCTCAGTACACTTAATCAAGTTGGTGAAAGCAAGCCTATCGACTGTGAAAAGCTTTTAGATTAAGATGTAGAACGGAATGTCAAGATCCTCCAAACGAACATGGATTAACGACACAGCATACCTCTTATTCAACATTGCTTAGGAAAATTTATATTTGTATAAGCTTATAGTGGCGTCTTTTTTGGGCATACAAGTATAACACATTTTTCTGTGTATTTGCTGTGTCTTTGCTCTTTTCAAGGAATTTCGTGTAGAGAGAAAAGTCTGCAAGGGTTTTACGCTTTTACCTTTTTACCGAAGAATGAGTCTGATAGAATACAGAAATTGGGTACTGTCAATAAGCATTCACAATACTAAATGTATGGTGAACAGTAAAGAGGATATCGACACAACTAAACTGATAGTAAACTAACAAACTCTGATAAGACTAAAACAATTCAAATAACATGAATGTTGAAATACCCAAAATTTAGATCCATCCTTTGAAAATAGATATTGAATTGAACAAGCAAGCAGCACGTTTTAAAAATTCAGGCCCATATTATCAAATGTACTTGTTGAATGTGAAAATCCGTAAAAACTTAAATGGAAACTTGGATTTTTGACCGCCGATACCATAAATAAAATCGAGGCATTTGACATGTGGTTGTATCGAAGAATACTCAAAATACCATGGACCAGCAGAATCAGAAACAAAGAAGTTCTTCGAAGAATAAAATATTAACGAACTCTACTAAATATCATTACGAGACGTAAACTAGAATATCTTGGACATATAGTCAAAAGATCAAGATATGAGTTTTTTTGTCTAATTATCAACGGTAAAATTGAGGAAAACAAATGGATAGGGCAAAATAAACTCTCCTGTTTAACTCCCCTATTTGACAGGTTTAACAGCAGACCAACTGTTACACATAGTCCAAGACCGAGATTAATATATGAATATTGTAAGCATTTTATTTTGTATGTCCAATGTGGCCACTAGACAGTACTTCTTCGTAACCCTATTTCGTCTGGTCCCTAAACTAATCGCATCTAATGTTAACTGCCCTTTTCGACAACCATACTGATTGCTGTTAAGCAGCGCTTCATCTGCTGCTTCGATTATTTGATTAACTATTCGTTCTACATAATATCTTGCCAGCTGTATCAAACATACAGAGCGGGCGATAAGATGATGGTTCCTCTGGTGGTTTCTTCCCTTTTGGGAGAAGCACTAATCTTTGTTGCTTTCATATGTGTGGGAAAATACCCTCCTTGAGGCATGTATTGTAAACCTCCAGGAGTATTGCCGGTAATTCTTTAATGGCTGCTTTTAAGTTTGGAATTCCATCCAAGCTCGGAGGTTTATTATTTCCTAGATCTAGACCTTCATTAGTATTCTGCTTTAACCAATAAGTCAAGAATAATGAACAGGTCTCCAGCTTGTATGTGTGTGTGTGTGTGTGTGTGTGTGTGTGTGTGTGTGTGTGTGTGTGTGTGTGTGTGTGTGTGTGTGTGTGTGTGTGTGTGTGTGTGTGTGTGTGTGTGTGTGTGTGTGTGTGTGTGTGTGTGTGTGTGTGTGTGTGTGTGTGTGTGTGTGTCTGTGTGTGTATGTGTGTGCCTCCACAATTAAGCTATATACCAATATGATAAATAATTATTTTTACGTTATTAAATTTTAATATCTAATAAATATAAGTGTGTTAAATAATATCACAGAGAACAAAAAGTGTACATTGAAAATGTTGATTTAAAGACATACAGCTAAGATAAATGTACCTATCCAAAATATATACCTAGTTATCATACTTTGAAATCGATATTACTTCTCTAACCATAATAAATGCATTAGCTTTCAAGACACAGAGAAACTCCATTATAAACTTAATATCATGATAATTCGATAGAATAGGAAAGTTGATTTCGCCGTCATTAGTGTGGAAAATAAAGAGGTGTCAGATGTTTTTAAAATATTTGGCAGGTATATAATGGATTCTCAATATCAGTAGTATTCTGTTTTATGTATAAGGTGTCTCACGTAGACTGTTTGTTACGCTGATCTCTGAAAAGAATTCGATTTAAAGGCTGAAAGTAAGCACTTTCTCAGAACAGTAGTTAACATATACATATATAAGGTGTACAGGTATTATACCACCAAAAAGTTTGAGTTCAGTTCAGATTACGTCAGGACCACGAGTTAGTATATTTTGTCCCATGTGCTGCTCATTCCCTTAATTTAGTGGATGCCAATGCAGCCAATTTTAATGTTAAGGCTCAGATTTTTTTCTGAACTTACAGCAGTATGTGTTCTTTCTTAGCGACTTCAACTTCAGTCTGGGAAGTTCTCTGAAAATATGTACCACTGACATTGAAACATGAAAGTAAGACAAGATAGTCTTTAAGACTAGATGTGGTCGAAGCTAGGTATAAACATTATGTATTTAAAATACTTTGCCAACAAATCTGCTCGTTCATTTCGATCCACACCATTATGATATGAGCAGAAGGATATACATGTTTCGAGCTGTATTTCTGTACTTCTTAAGTTCTACGGAAGAACCGCGTTGAGACTTTAATATTCGACGTTTAGGCATCCATTTTGGAGATATTATCAAAAGAAAATGATTCCGTTCGGTTTCAGAGTCTCAATCTGCCTACTCCCTTCACTCGTGATGTACCAGTATCGTATTCTGGAGACAATAACCAACAAACGGCACTGAGGTTTCGATCTGCCTACTCCTCAGTGTCGAGTGATGACCGGTCTTACCCTGTGTAGCTGTGATGGCTGCGCGTACTGAGAGTATAAAAGCAGCTACACAGCGTAAGACCGGTCGTCAGTTAACACTGAGGAGAATTCAGATTGAGACCTCTATTACTCCACCGGCTCATCCATCTAAAGCCATCCTCATGACATGTTTAACATAAATGTTAAATAAGTTAGTTGACAACACGCATCCTTGTTTAACACCTCTCTCGGTCTTAAATTGGTTTGAGAACTTCTGATCTAGTGATCTAGATTAAAATTTACCATAGTGTACATCATGAATGGTTTTTAATCCAGGTTAAACCTTGACCATTTACCGTTGTGAATATTGTATCCGTTTTTTTGGCAACCGGTATTTACTTTTTTAATCGTGATGTGTTTACTGAAATTGATTTTGGTCTAGCGCAGTGACCGATCGACAACTGAAGAAATCAAGTATAATTCTAAAAGATGCATCAACTTTATCGAAATCCATTGTAGAGTGTAAAGCCTCAACGTCTTGTCCACGTATAAGAGAACAATGTCAACACAAAGTGAAAACGGGGTTCTACAAGGATTCTTATCAGCACACCACAAAAAGATACTATAGAGGCTGAAGCAAATGCTCGAGAGAGATATTTTCAATAATTAATAAACATTTCCCAAAAGCTTAAAATTTTTCAATGCTTCCTTAGCTGGGAAGCCATTTCATTAAATACATCTAAACATTTTAGGTAATATTTTGGAAGCATGAAAAAGTATTGCAAGATTAGCTAAACGACACACAAATCTCTTGCACCACATATATTATCTTTAAATTGCAAATTGTATAATTTATAAAAAATAAAATTTATTTTTTGTATCAAGTCTCTCTAGTCTCCCGTATAGATGTATTTTCCAAAAATTGTTACTCATTTGAACGTCGCTCTAAGAATCGCTTTTGGTATGATCGTATAGACTAAGACCAACTTTGATGTTTACTAGAAAGTTCTTCTTATTACATATACGTAATTAGCATATTACTTATGAATAATTTATTTTCAATAAAAGTGACGCAGATCAGGGTCTAGATGTTCATTCATCATACCCTAATACTGTTTGTTATAAAAGTGAGCTAAGGAGTAAAGCACTAAACCAGAAACAAACAAAGTAGATACGAGATGGAATAGTCTGATTTAAGAAAAATAATGTATGAATTGCATATTAGGTTTAAAGGAAGTGTAAAGGAAGCAAAACAATTTAAAAAATCCTCAATATGCTCCAAGAAACACATATTATAAAACAATAAACGAAATACCGGAACAAATATCAAGAGATAATAAACGAATTCAAAGAAACAGAGGAAACACAATTGCATAACAGATACCTGAAAATATAGCACATTTTATTCTGCATAAGAAAAAAAGAAAGAGTCGGACTATTCTGAAGAGAATATCTTTTAAACAAGGATTCAAGGAGTTCAAACCAAGGAAGGATTCAAACATAAAAGAATCTTAAAGAAAGATTATGTCACAGCAGCCGAGAACCTTAGGAACAAATTCAGAGAGAAGATTCTGTTAGGACATTTTTTTTTACCAAATAACAATGTCACATGTCGGTGTGTTTTGTGTTCAAAAAAAACAATCTGACAGGATCAAGTCGGCAAGTGACATAATTTAGATATTAATCAAATATCATTCAACCACATTTTTACTATTGATAAATTCATTTATACTAAGAAATTTGTATAAAGTTTAAAATATAATTCTATTTACTCACACAGAAATAATATACAGTTCGCACCAGTTATCTACCATAAGATGATCTAACATATTTTGGTCACTTCTAATCGGAGAGTGTGAGTAAAATAGAATCTATAGTTATAACAAGAGGCAGTTCAAAGCTCGAAAACAGTCCTATTTACCATTTGGATTATCCAAATCCATCAGTATATGTGAGTTTGTTCCATTCCTATCATCTCTAAGATTTGATCAAACAGGGTGTTTGAATTTAAATTACATTAAACATATTTTTCCATATTTTGATTGTATATCGCCATAGATTATTAATCAGCTAGTATTAATATTCTAGCAAGGTATTTATAATTATTATTCTTAAGGGTTGTTTTTTGAAAGATTGCCATAAATCTTTCTCTAAAAAAATGTCAAATTACCATATATTCTAGAGTTAATAATTTTTGTATTTTATCCATATTGTATGCTGTGCCAGCTATTTCAAATCAAATTCCTTCAACCAGTTTTGATATTAAAAACTTTAATATCACATGCAGTATTCAATTATTTGATCCTGTGTTTAATGAATCTCGTAGCATTGATGCTATTATTGGTGCGCATCTATTTTGAGACCTCCTTTGTGATGGAAAAATCAACCTAGGAAAGAGTTTGCCAAGTTTACAAAACACTAAATTGGTTTGGATAGTGAACGGAACTGTCCCCTATGAGACAGCTCATGCAGTGTACCATTTCACTAGAACTATAGCCGAAGATGAGCAGTTAAAACAATTTTGGGAAATTGATTCAATCCAAGACTCCATACCACCATCAAAAGATGATATTTGCTGTAAGCAAATATTTGAAACCACTACCACTAGATCAGAAAATAGACACTTTATTGTTCAGCTTCCATATAAGTTTTCACCTGACTTATTAGGAGACTCTTTAGATACAGCAATTAGCAGATTTTTGTTGCTCTAAAAAAGATTTTCGAAAAATAAGGAACGTAATGATTTGTATAAACAATTCATTAAGGTTGATCTGCACCCCCCAAAAGACAAACTACAAATTCAAAAAATTTGAAAAAAATTAAGAAGGTATATGTGACAACTAGAAGTATTTTGACAAATTTTGAACAAACTTCATGTGTTCGTTTTCGAAAAAACTCTAAAAAACTACTTTTTTCCAAGTATAAAGCGGGAAAACCAGACATACAATTTTGATAATTTTCTTACAGCATAAAGATATAATCCTAAGAAATACTGATGAATTTTTTGAAAATTTTTGAATTCAAAGTTATGTCACAATGGAAAAAAAATATTATGTTTCGACTTATAATAAAGCTACCGGTAAGAAACCGGAAAAAATTTAATAACAACATATATAAAACTGTAAAAGTGGAAAATATTTGCAATAAAACGATGAATATTTTTTCCTAAACATATGAAAAATCTCGTTAAACAATAATTATATCTTGAATTGCCGGCATCAAATTGTATATTAGAGAGGTGGCTCCATCTCAAACGTTGGTGGTATTTATCATCGATAGATTGCATTACTTTCGGCCTCGAAACGGTTCAAGCGTATCGTCATACTAGCAGGGTTGCCATATCAATTATTTTGTACAACACTTTGGCAAATTACAACAAGATTTAATAAGAATGTTATCGGTTTGAATAAATTTTATCTGGCATGCTGAAACAGAATATTATATACTGTACTTACTATTCCATCTACAAGTAATATATCTATAAAAAACGTATTTAGTTTTTAAAAACCTATTTAAGCGTTTTTAGTTAATTATTTTAGTATTAATAAACAATAGTATTGCTTGCATAAGGTATTAGTGGTAATTTTTATATTAGTATAAGCATTAGTTTTTCTTAAGAAATTCACATTTGCCAACTTGTATTTTAAATCTTGTTTCTCTTAATTTCTCAAAAATCTTAAGATTTACCATACGTTCTTAAAGAGAGGTTGAAAATGTCCCTGTATACTAGATATATTTCGCCTTTAAGTCTTTTTAGTATGTTCTCCATTACCTACTCTCTGGAATGTTGAGGGTGCATTTTTGAGTCCGAATGGCATTCTTAGGTATTCCTAGTAGCCATTTTCAACGTTAAATGCAGTTTTCTAGATATCTTCTTTCTTCCTTTTAATTTGATGGAATCCGCTGACTACAACTGGGTGGAAAAATATTGGCAGCGTCCTAGTTTATCCAACGTCTGTTGTATTTGGAATTGGATATAGATCGTCGATGGTTTCCTCGTTCACCTTCCTCTAGTCGACAACTATTCGCCATTTAATCTTTCTTGGGCATCTGGTTTCTTTGGAATGACCCACATTGGGGACGACCAGGGCAATTGACTCGGTTTGATGATTTCTTGATCAATCATCCTTATGGATGTGTAGATACCGATTTGACTTGGTGTAAACCGGAACTTTATCTCTTGTTCGTATATGGTGTTTTATTTGGTTAGTAAATGTTAACTGACTGTCTGAATGATGAAATATGCATGATGCAAACTTCCTGCACTGTCGTCTTCGGTGAGATTCTTCTTTTGTATTAAAATGATCGGTTCTTAAGAAAGGATTGACATCTCTTAGATTTATTGGTTGATTTTTGATGGGATCAGTTATTGCTACTTGAATATATTCATCGGTGTTATTGACTAGCTCGGTCCAGGTAAGTTGATTACATGCGACGGTGAGAGTTTCTCTAAGGATGGCACCTTCGACTTCTTGTCTTGGGATGACGATTTTACCTGACGTTTCTTTTACTGTAAATTTGACTTGTATAATTGTTTAGGGCTCTTGGTAGACTGTATAGAATTGGGCTTTATTTGTGCCATAGTAATTAATAGGAAGAATAGAATGCGCTGTAGTAAGAGTAGCTTGGGTAAAATCGAGATTTGCTTTTAGAAGCCTTAAGATTAAGATCATCAAATGTCTTGTAAACTTTGAAAATATAAAATTTTAAGTTAATATTTGAGTTCAATTCGGGAAAAATTGGAATTTCTACACAATAGCCTTCTGAATGATTCTGAAAAATTGATGTAGCAACTGGTTCATATTATTGAATATTATTTTTGTGGAATTTATTGGTTATATCAGGATTAAGGAAAGATTTAGTGGCTCTTGTATCAATAATAAGTTTAAGAGGGGATATTAAATTTTAATGTAAGGAAGCTCTCTTTTGTCAGCAAAAGAATGCAATTCTACTAAGTTTCTTCATTTTCTTTTTGAAATCTTAGAAAATTTACATCTTCGTCCTCATATTCTTGGATTTTTTATTCATAGTAAGAGTAATCTGGGTATGTGTCTATATACCTTCGTCATAATTGCTCTTGTTGTTCGATATTAAAGTGCTCTCCTACCGTGAATCGGGACCTGGCTGTTTGTTGAAACAGGAAGTTTCTTTGAGATTGGGGTCTATTGCCGGTTTGGCGTGTGAATACGCTAATAGGTGTTAGCTTATATGATTGAGATGGATCTGGTTTATGAAAATTGGGTTGGTTAGTTGTAGAATTTTGTCCATATTGAGTGATTTGTTGTTTTTGTTGGAATCTAGGGGGAATCTTGAAATGTCCCTCTTGGACTATTGTTGAATGGCTGTTGTTGCAAAGGCATTTGATTTGGCCTAAAGAATGGCTGTGTCCATTGGGGCTACCTCAGGCTGCCATCGTGTAGGAGCGGGTGTATGTGTCGTTGTGGCAGATGGTTTGTTAGAAGATGATAAGGAATAATTATGAGATTTTTGGAGATATCGAATATTATTTTTTTTTCTGAATATATCGGATAGCGAGAGCGAGATTCGGTGGTCTCATGGATGGAATTGTTGATCCTAGGGGTTCTATTAGACCTGCCAAAAATATGGTTAGAGCTTGTTGGAAAAAAATCTTTTTTCTTTCTTTTAACTTTCTCGTGTTATGTGTTCAATTCAATGTGATTTGAAATAGTATTTAAAAAACTCATGACTTATTCATGAAATTGATGAGGATTTTTGTCTGGGGCTCGACCAAGATTGAATACGCTGGAATATTTGCATATGCTTATTTACTGTGCAGCAACAGCAACAGCTAATGTAATGGGAATTAAGATCAGAACACGACGGGGTACTAATGCCGGAAGGACTGATAACAGAGTTGCACCCTGGGAGAAACGGCTCCTAAACAAGATTGAATTATTGCGTAGGGACATTGGTCAAATGACAGAATATATACGAGGAACAACAAGTAGAAAAGTCATTAAAAGAGCTGATCAAATAATGCTAAGCACTTCAAGACACTCGCAATATGATCCAGCAAACATCACAGCCCATCAGTGCCTGGATACATTAAAACAAAAACTCTCCGTTTATTCAGGACGACTAAGGAGGTACAAGATTAGTAACAGCCGGAAATGTGACAATGCGCTTTTTGAGCATGCCGAGAAGGCGTTCTATCGGAAACTTAATTCCACTGCCGAAAGTGCCAATAAATCATACCCAAGCCAAGAAGACATTCAGGAGAAGCATGATAAGAGATAGAAAGGGGAAGAGATAGTAAAATTTATTAATCCACAAAGACTGAGATAATTTGAGCACATACAAATAAGAGAAGAAGACGCATTAATTAGGAAGATAACAAACCTGAAACCAGTAATAAAAAGAAGACATGTTCGCATGTTTTAGACGATTGACCATATTTCATATAATTCACACTAAAATATTTAATAATACCGGATAATTTAATTTTTAACTATCAACAAAAAAATAATATATGAATGCATGTATAAATTTAATGGTAATACGATACTGCCGCTACAGACACAGATAGCGCCGCTAAGTACCTCTTTGGCGATAAAAATGTTTAGATAATAAATATACATCATTTTTCAATAATATGTGTGAATGAGACCTTGTGTTCCTGCAAAACCGTAACTTTGTTTATTTTGACACAGCAGAACAGTAAAATATTATACATAAAGATGTTGTTAAAGATATCTTTGCTAACTCGGTCTACTAGTAAGCGTAAAAGTTATAGCGTATTTGATAAAATTACTGTCTACACAATTTGGCAACTCAGTCAATGGATATAATGATAGAAAACTGTAATTTATATTAGGGTTTGAAAATATTACAGAGTCATCATGTAGAAATCTACAATTAAGTTAAACAATTTACCAGATTAGCATGCCGCAGTAGAGCCATCTCTAGGATCAGAAACAAATTAATTGTGGGTGAAGATCAACCTTAAGGAATATCAAGAACTAGGGCATATGGTTAAAGTTAACCCCACTGTTAGCTTACACCCTTCTAGAAAATCCTATTTTTTACCCCACCATGGAGTCCTAAAAGAAACCAGTCTTACCACAAAACTAAGAGTAGTTTATGATGGTTCATGTCCCACTACATCTGAATGGTCTCTTATTGACCTACAGTATACAGGGCCAAAAATCCAAACTGATATTTTTGACATCCTCATTAGATTTCGGTAGTACACATATGTGGTGTCTGCAGACGTATCAAAAATGTACCGAGAAGTAATTGTACATTATATGTAGCTTTGCCAACAATATAAAAATCAGAGGTTCTTATAAAGCCAAACTAACAAGTTTAGAGAACTTTGTAAAGGTATTAAAAAATGCTACACCATCTAGCAAACCTGAAGTATCAGTTCAGTTCAGTAGAAGTTCAGTTAAGACATGACTCTGGTAGCAATTTGTTAGTTGAATTTAACCAGATCCAACTACAAATTGAAATTGCTACCATTGAAGATAAACTACAAGAACAAGTTGATGAAAGAGATGCTTTTGAAAATAGGTATTTTAAAACGATTAGTTTTTTAAAAGATTACATTAACACTAATACAGTAAGCAATAATACATTGCTTCCTAGTTCTACACCACATGTAGACCCATTAAGCCATCTCTTGATGCCAAAAATAAAAATACCTATTTTTAAAAGTGATTTTTAACAGTGGTTGGAATTCAAAACCACATTTACCAGTGTAGTTCATTTACATACCACACTTCCAGATATTCATAAATTTCAGCTGTTGAGACAATCTGTGGATGGATATGCCAAACGTATTGTTGATAAATTGAAATCTCAGGAAATTATTATCAGACTGCATGGGATGCACTCTGTATGCGGTATGATAATAAAAAATTATTAGTCAATAAACATATTAAAGCCATTTTTAATTTAGATTTTATCCAAAAAGAATCACCTAAACATTTGAGGCATTTATTAGATAGTGTCTCAGATAGTATGTCATCCATTGACAGTTTTCAAATTACAAAAAGTAGTTTAACTGACCTTTTATTGATTTATATTATTTGCAATAAATTAGATAATCAAAGTTATAGAGAATGGAAGGAATTCCATATTAAAGAAGCGCTTCCTACTTTAAAAGTAAAATTAGTATTTAAAAAAGTATTTCTAAAAGTAAAAGTAGACCCTTTGAAAGAAATTCAAGACCAAAGTAGTCAAAAACCTAATAACAATTATAGTAATAATTCTGGTTTTAATTATAAACGTGCAAACCGTGATAGTAGAGGTGACTATCAAAAGAGTTTTCCAAGTTAATGTAGCAGACAGAAAGTCTTGCGTTTTGTGTAAAGGTAACCATTTAAAATGTACCGACAAGTAATTGTACATGAAGAGAATAGACCACTACAACAAATTTTCTGGAGAGATAATCCAACAGATAATATTGATGTGTATCAATTAACTACTGTAACCTAAGGCCAAAAATCAGCTCCATTTCTAGCAATGAGGTGCATACGTCAATTAGCATTTAATCATGAATCTCAGTTCCCTTTAGCTGCAAAATCCATATTGGAAGACTATTATGTAGATGATCTGTTGACAGGATCAAACAATTTACACGAGTTACGAATGAGATGCCATGATCTTTTTAAAATTTTAGAGTCTGGAAAATTTATTCTAAGAAAATGGATTTCCAATAATCCTGAAACCATTTTTAACATTAATTGTAATGATTTTTCCAACAATGTTATTAATATAGGAGATTCTGATAGTTTTAAAACTTGGAATCCAATGGATGAGTCAACAAGATATTCTTTGCTTCAAAATTTCTCTTAATGAAAATTCCAATCATTTATTTACTAAACGCCAAATATTATCTATCATTTCCAAAATTTATGATCCGTTAGTTCTGTTAAGTCCAGTCATATTAATTGCTAAACTAATAATTCAAACTCTATCTCGACTTCAAAAACCATGGGATGAAATAATCCCTCCAGAATTAAATAACAGTTGGACCAAACTGTATAATCAACTACCATGTCTAAATAAATTACACATTCCAAGACCAGTACTTAAATCAGGTCATAAAATTGTAACCCCGGAAATCTTTTTTGGGTGGTGCTAGAAAGATAACCAATGGAGACACTGCGGACGGCAGCCAGATGATTGGTGGAGAGCGAGTCGTGGGTACGAAACTAGCTTTTGGAACCGGGAATGGATCCAATGGAAGAAATAGGTAAAGATAGGATAAGAGATATTAGAAAAGATACAGAAATAAACAAAAAGATAGATGGGTAAAATTACCAAAGATAAGAGAAGATAGAAACAGGGCGCCACTCAATTTTTTGGGGTTAAGGAGAAAATTAAGAAAACCTTAGAAAAGAAAAGAGATAAGAAAAGATATTTAGGTTCAGAGATCAAACCCAAGGAAAGATACCAACAGTAAATTATCAAATAAATCTGGTCAACGCAATATAAACAAATAATAAATATATTAAGGATTACACTTACTTACCTACGAAACTTAATCAGCCTGATCTTTCTACAGTTCAAAAGCATAGTAATATTTAAAGATAGTAATTGTTCAGAGCTATTATTTTATCAGGGAATGCTAAAACTATGATGCTGCTAAATGCAACACAGGTAATAAAAATAAACAACTATGAAATGGTGTTATATATGTATAAAATTAAGCAATAATGTAATAAAAAAATACCTTTACCAAGATATATAAGGCAATCATATACAAATATAGTTTGGCGTATCTCGAGATATAGGAAAGATAGTGAACAAAAATTATAGGAAATACAAAAGATAGCAAAAATTACTTAACTCTAAATTTACAAAAAAGACAAAAAGGTTACAGGAATGAAAACACAATCCAAACCGCACTTGGTTAAGTCAATTAACTATCTCACACTATTATTTAATAAAAATCTTAGACTTGTATGTTCATAGGTAATATTTATAGAAATTTCTTGAATGATTCAATTACATTCAAAAATCGGCAAATATTCAGGTGAAGATATTGATGATACGTCCAGATAATGGCAGGTGATATGATACGATACCATATTACTCGCCCAGATAATTGTAGATAAAGATTACTTACAGTAGATCTTGACGAAGGCAGCTTAATTCACTGAATTTAAGATACTGTACTGGTATTCAACACTGAATTTAATTACCATCAAAGGTAGTGTAGAACTATATATAATTTAATATAGTCTAAGGAAAGAAAACTCAAATATGAAGTGTACACACCCTTAGAAAATAATTCACAGCGACGATAAGACAAGAGATATCGTGAGCAAAGCGCATCACGAGATATCACTTCACTCAACAAGAGCCCAACGAGAAGTCTCACGAGATATTACCTCACTCAACAACTGCCCAACAACAAGTAAATTGGTTCCACTAAAAATTTCACCAACTGTCCCTGAAAAGGGAAGAAGAAAATATTCCCCCACTTAAGAGTGATAGGACAGTTGTATGTGTTTCTCAGAAGGTAAGGCCTTAACGACTATTGGAAAGTTTGAGGTAAAATAATCGGTATTAACAATTGGACATAAGAAACAGACAAAACTTAGGATTAAGTTTTTGTCAAAAGACACGGGCCTTCGACGAAAATTACCAATTTATGAAAAGAAACCGAATACCAAAAAGCATTATACTTTTTTCATAATGAATATTATGACGGAAGGATTAAAAACCTTTCTTAATTAGGGAATTCCATTTTAGCTTGGTATCTACAATATTATTTTCCTATCGTAAACACGGGGATTCCTAATCATCGGCGTATCGCACGGGGGTAAAAGGAATTAAAAATAATTTAATATATTAATAATAAAAAAAATGTTACAAAATTACAAGCGTCCATTGCTTTTGTGATGCTTCAATGCATGCTTGTGCAAGTTGTATTTATGTATGCAGCATAGATGCAGAAATCAAATACCATTCCCACATTCTGTGTTCAAAAACAAAGGTCGCTCCTATCAAATCAATAACAATAACTAAACTTGAATTGTGTGCAGCTTTGTTAGGTTCGCAATTAATTGACAAGGTAACCAAATCTTTATCAATTCTAAATGTGCCAATGTACATGTGGTCTGACTCAAAAATTGTATTAAGTTGGCTTAAACTAGAACCTAGCCAGTTACAAATATTTGTTGCCTACAGGGTTACAAAAATACAATCACTCACCAGTAGTGATAGTTAGCATTATGTCAATACAAAGGAAAATGCCGCAGATATAGCTAGTCCCGGAATATTTCCTGAATCCTTTCTTGAATCACAACTGTGGTTCCAGGGATCGCAGTTTTTAAGACAACAGCCCGATTTGTGGCCTAATGATTCAACTGATGGCGTAATTGAATTACCAGACCTTAAACGATCTGTTCAAGTATCACTTAATTCCACTGTTCAGAACAGCTGGATTACTAATTTTATTACCAGATTTTCCAATCTACATAAAATGAAAAGAGTTTTTTCATATGTAATGCGTTTTATTAGAAATATTAAAAATAAAACAAGAGCCCCAAGCTTACTTTTAACTGTGCATGAAACCAATGATTCATTTCTGCTATTGATTAAACTTGTGCAAGCAGAATCCTTTCATGATGAAATTTTATGTTTGCTAATGATAAACCATTGAGCAAAAAATCCAGATTGCTTCATTTGTCTCCCATATTAGATAACGGATTACTTAAAGTAGGTGATAGACTCATGCATTTAACATTGCCAGATAATGTAAAAACACCAATCCTATTGCCAAAATTTCGTGTTTTCGTGTAAAACCTTTTCACAACTATGTAAAAATTGGACCTTTAACCAATGAACGCATAACTCCGGCCTATTCTTTTGAAAATGTAGGACTTGATTATGCAGGTCAATTTCCACTAAAAGAAAAAAAGGCTCGTGGAAGTAAAATTTTAAAATGTTATGTTTGTGTATATGTTTGTTTTGTAACAAAAGCTGTACACTTGGAATTACTCACTGATATGACAACTGAATGTTTTCTTGCATGTTTTAAGAGATTTTTATCACTAAGAGGAATTCCTAGCAATATTTACTCTGACAACGGTTCAACCTTTAGAGCCACTAGCAAAGAGTTAAGGTCTATCAAAACCTTTTTATATGAAAACCAAAATAAAATTCATGATTTTGCTTTGACAAAAAATATAATTTGGCATTTTTCCCCACCTTATAGCCCAAATTTTGGGGGTTTATGGGAATCAGCAGTGAAACAAATGAAGTTTCATATGATAAGAACGCTTAAAAATATAAATTTGACATATGAGGAATTTCTCACCTTGCTTACCCAAATTAAATGTATTTTAAATTCGAGACCATTGTTTGCCAAATAAGAAGATCCATCTGACTTGGAACCAATAACTTTTTCTCACTTTTTGACATTATTTCCTTTGGTATCCATTCCCGAACCAAATCTCTTACCTATCCCAGTGAATCGACTAAGCAGATTCCAACATGGTCAACAGCTGCATCAGAGACTTTGGAACCGCTTTTCCAAATAATATATCAGCAAGCTACACCAATCCTATAAATGGCACCACAGTTCAACCAACAAAATTGTACCCGGATCCTTAGTTATCATCCGTGATACAAATCGACCTCCATGCAAATGGTCTATGGGAAGAATAATTAAGTTATTTCCGGGTAAAGATAAAGAAAATCGAGTAGCTGAAATCAAAACTTCCAATGGACTCATCACCAGATCTACACGAAATTTGTTTCCACTGCAAATAGAAGAATAATAGTATCGCAGTGGTTTATCTCGGGACTAAGTGTTTTTTTTTGCTTTGATATTTACTTTATTAATATTTAGTGCGGCAACATAGAGCCTGTCACATGTCGGTATGTTTTGTGTTCAAAAAAAAAACAATCTGACAGGATCAAGTCGGCAAGTGAAATAATTTAGACATGAATCAAATATCATTCAACCAGACGCCACATTTTTACTATTGATAAATTCATTTATACTAAGAAGTTTGTATAAAGTTTAAAATATAATTCTATTTACTTATACAGAAATAATATACAGTCCACACCAGTTATCTACCATAAGATAATCCAACAGATTCCTCATAGATTAAAAAAAAGTAAACGCCATCCAAAAATAAAAAGTTTTAGGTCCTCATAAAATTGATAAGGAAAACTTCAAATTACTAAAAAATATATATGAAAAACCTGCACAAAAGTCTGCTTACAAAACCATCCACCAGACTGGCGATTATTTAGTTTATAGATATTCTCAGAAAAACAGATATAATAGGTAATGAATTGGGTAATACTTGGAGAAGCAATAGCAAAAAGTAAACATGGTTTTTTGTTGAAGATACAATTAATAATAATCCTTAACGTCTAATTCCGAAATAATATTGAAAAAAATAGAACTATCATAATTAGCAGATATTCTTGTGTAAACTACTAAACTACTATCTCTTCATTAACCGTAAAACATAAGAAATAGTTTAAAATTTCACGTATTTTTTTACTGTATGGAAATCCATATTAGAACGGAAAATCCAGAAGTATAATTTATAAAATGGAAAACGTGGGTTGCAGTCTACAACTTAAAATAAAAATTAAGTAGAATTCGAATATTAAACTGTTATCTATTTTCAAATCTGCTATATGTAGTGGAGGGTAAACATTATCAAAAACAAGCAAGAGTACGAATAGTATGTAGATCAGAATGATCACCATAACCAGTATTGATATTTTATTACAAAAAAAAACTATTATCTTTAGTATTTTAAGTTAGGGAAGACAAACTGCTGGACAAGACAAACGAAGACTTGGTGCATTATGTAACTATGAATACTATTGTTAAAAGTATTCAAAATTATATTTTAAATAGCAAAAAATTAATACATCCATTTTGATAAGATACGAATATTTCAAAATATCAGAGAAAAGCAAATAGGAACAAAACAACAACAACGTAATATACTGTTGGAAAAAAAGATAAACCAGATATCGTAAAACACATTAAGATAGGACGTCTAAGGTGGGTAGGCCATGTAGTGCGGATGGAGCAAACCGACCCATCTAGAAAAACGCTCCTTGATAGACCTATTGGTCAAAGAAGAAGAGGAAGAATCCTAAAACAAGAATCCTAGATAACATAGATCAAGATATGAGAAATATGGAAATATGTGCTTGACGGAGAAAGACGATGGATAGGGACGACTGAAAAAAAATTATTGGGGAGACTAGGACCCACACAGGGTTGTAAAGCCAAAATGATGAAGATGATGAAGAAAGATAAAATTATTCTGGACATCAAAAACCTGCTAAAACAATCACTAGAGTATATCCAAGAATTTTTCTAAGACTAAAGAACAACTAAACTAATACCTAAAAAAGATGACACCGTTGGTGATTCAGATATACGAAAGGAAAAAAAGCTTCAAAAAATAAAATTACACAAGACTACAAAGTGATAGGCTCTGATCAAGGTTAGTAAAAACAGGTTGCATGGTAACTAAGACATTAACAGAATGAAATATGTCACCGTGACATCACTCCAGGGGGCCATCCCGTCAGGGGGCCAATTTTACGAATTGTTTAAAGACAGAATAGGATAAGTGGTTTAGAGAATACATTTCGTTGTTAAATATCGTTAGTGTTTTTGTTTATGTTTAAATCTTAAGATATAATGTATCTATACATACCATTGTTTGTTTTTTAGTATATAACTTGAACCCAAAACCCTTATACATGTGTTACGTTACATTTATTGTGATTGCGTTAAGTACCTACTTACTGGTACTTTAGTACGCTGAAGTACGTTTTGCACCACTACATGCATTATCCACAAATTAAAATTATGTACTCAAAATAATTTAAACAGGTAGATAAATATAGGATATTTGTATGCTTTAGTCACATATATACACAAGAAAGAATCTACTTCTAATTTAATTAAGTAGTAGTGCTATTTTACTACATCCATTCTACTACATGTACTACTACTATATATTTAGTTGCAATTATATTCTCCTATTTCTGTAACTCTATAGGTATCTCCCACATTTTTCAAAGATTGAATGAAATAAATATTCCAAATTCCATAAAATAAAAATTCCAAATTTTTTAATATACATAGACTAATATATTTTTAATCATTGCTAATTTACGAGTTCATTTTAAGGAGTAAAGAGAATGAAATTGAATATAGCATTCTCATTGACCCACAACAAAAACATCTCAGTAGAAGATAAAGATAAAGATAAAGGTATTGAGCCAGTTGACTCCTATAAATACTTAGGCCATGAGAAAAGAATAAGTCGAGACAACCAAACAATCGAGTTGAAAAGAAGAATAAACCTCGCTTGGGCTGCATTTGGAAGGATGAAGGATATTTTTAGGTCTAAGATTCCAATGTGTCTGAAAAGAAAAGTATTTAATCAATGTATTTTACCAGTGATGACCTACGGCGCAGAAACCCTAACGCTCACAAGAACAACAGTGAGTAAACTACAAGTTGCGGAAAGAGCAATGGAGAGAATTATGTTAGGGATTTCTCTACGTGATAGAATACCCAATGCTACTATACGCAAAAGATCAGGAGTAGCAGACGTTATTGAAAGGATAACAACACTAAAGTGGAACTTGGCAGGTCATGTAGCAAGATCAGTTGATGACCGGTGGACAAAAAGAATTTTGGAATGGAGACCCCGAATACAAGCTTACAGAAATAGAGGTCGACCCCCAACGAGATGGACAGATTACATAAAAAGAGTGACTACAAATTGGATTCAGATGGCGCAAAATCGAACTAAGTGGAAAAGCATGCGAGAGGCCTATGTTCAGCAGTGGACGTTAGAGGCTAGTTGATGATAATTCTCATTGACGCCATTCCCGTCATTGGATTCTCGACGCTGATTGTTGTAAAGTTACCAGACAACTTGTCTATTTACTAACCTTGAGCTCTGATCAAGTACCAGCCGGGACACTGAAAACTGACATGGGAGCAAATGCCAAATAGTGGGCGCTGAGCACCCATGAGCGCATACGAGCGGCAGTCGAGGGACATATTCCTTTACACTTCAAATTGACAGACCTCCAATATTAAACATTTCAAATAGGTTATTAAATTTCTGCTTTAACAATCCAAGAAACTATAACACGTCACTGGTTAAAATTTTCAAAAGTTGCTTGAGTATATTACTACTAATCAACAAAAAAGTATACCTTTATGTAACAATAAAACACTGTAAACTTTGTTTTCAAACTTCTACAAAATTTATTTTAATCTCTTATCACTACAGCAGTTTCGGCTGATTACCTTTCTCAAGTGATCTATTTTTGGCATGCGTTTACATTTTTTAGTCTCTAATGAAATAGGTTGAGGAGGGGAGAACTGTTTGTCTCAAGTTGGTCATTCAGAATTATATCTGTGTTTTTTAATTTGTTGATTTCCATAGATTCTTACAAGGATAGCTTAAGGCCTTTATTTTGAATATGAAGAATTTTAAATTCGTCATTTAAAGGATAATTGTGATCTAGAAATGAGATTGTGATCTAGAATGATGTGATTCTTCACATTCAAAATAAAGGCCTTAAGCTATCCTTGTTAGAATCTATGGAAATCAACAAACTAAAAAACACAGGTATAATTCTGAATGACCAACTTGAGACAAACAGTTCTCCCCTTCTCAACATATTTCATTAGAGACTATAAAATGTAAACGCATGCCAAAAATAGATCACTTGAGAAAGGCAATAATATGAATTTCCATCAAGTTACGGTCGAATCCATTAAGTATAACTTTCTTAAAGAGTATTATTCACCAAATTTAGAAGGAATATTCATAAGTGTGTTTGAACTATAACAAATTTTAAATTTTGATTTTAAGCTTCTAACTAACTGTATCTTAGCAAATAATCTACATATTTAATAATATAATTCATGCTCCTATTTCAGAATTCATCAATCAGCGAGAGCACTCTGGAGAAAGAAAAACAACGCGAAGACTACAAATTTTAAGAAAATATTTTGTTCAACCACGGTTAATTATTTTAAAACTCGTTTAATGGTTCCAATACATCGCAACAAAGATACGCTTATAATATGAAGATATGGAATTGTAGAATAATATAGAGATTAGAGAGTTGGTAAAATAAAATAATTAATTCCATTAAGTAAACAGTTATTTTTCGATACAGTTTAAGATTCTCAAAATATGGACAGAAAAAAGTACTAAAACTATAGAAGTATATCTGATTTATAGAAAATTACTTATGTTACATGCACTATCAATTAAATGAAGATCCCATTGATTGCTATTTCTACGCGCAACAAAACATTCAGAAGTATAAACCAATAGTGGCGATCAAAATGTATGACGTAATCAACTAATTTTCATAGACTCGTGCTCTTCAAATAAGCCTTTCTTTTATTTTTCTGTAAACATCTAAATATCTGATAATACTGTATAAAAAATTGGAAAAATTAAATAAAATTAATACAAATAACATTATTGGTACAACAATAACTCCGAGTGTTTACAAAATATCAACTATTTATGCACTTGTAGGCGACTATGGAGTAGATTTAAACTTAGATAACTTTCTTAATCCAGTAGGATTAGTCCATGACTGCGCCAGTTGATTCAAGAATCTCTTTCAAATCCGCTTAAGACTTGCACTTACTCTGGCAATAGATTAATATTCAATAGAGGTAAAGATTCACGTACCTGTCGATTGGAAGGACGGAGGTACGTCCTTACGTCAGCCACCACACTCACAAACTCACGCCGCGACGCTAAATCGATAGCGGCGTCGGCGCCCTTTTAATGGGACGGTGTTCGGATTCACAGAAATTGCAATTGAATTTTAAATCTCTGTTACGTAACACTTTTACTCGGTGGTATTTATAGACAGTTTGATGACATCTTAATCTCTTTCGTGATTATAAAGCGTAAGTAAATGATATAATGGCCTTTCAATTGCCGACAACTGGAACGACTATATCAAAGGATATAACAAAGGCAATTTTCATGAAAGTATCTAAGAGTGAACCTTTTATTAAGATACTGAAATAATAACAAGAAAATAATTTTTATATTACATATAATCAGTACAAGTAATTTCATTTTTATCCGAAATTTCCACATTTATTACAAATCTAAGGGTTTAACTAAAGGCAGCTCGTACTTTATGGTTAATAATTATTAAAATAATTTTATTAAGAGATAAAAAACAGAAACAAATTTGAACCCTGAACATACAATCAAACAAATTTGAATTTAAAAAATTAATCAATAGTACTTTACTAAGGAACAAAATAACAAGGATAACAAAAACAAATATTTTAAACAACGAAGAAATCCTAGACTCAATAACACAAGAGATCATATAACAACTAATACGAAAGGTGTATAGGATGGGACGCTATACCAGATATCAAAAGAGGAAATTAATTGAAAATAATATTCTTAAAAATATTAATAAATAAAACTGAAGGTCAGCAAACAGCTCTCCAGCAAAGTCCATTTTTAGCAATTAAAATATTGTGGACATGTTATAAGAGTAGTCACAGATAACATGGAAATACTTATTATCCAAGAGAAGGTAGGTAGGAGGCGGAAGATCACGAGTAAGATCACCAACAAGATGGATCGACCAAATTACAGAAATATGCAAAATACCTATGCATGAGTTAAAATAAATGACCAGAAATTTTTGGATACAGACAATACACGACATCACGATAACCTGGGGGATCAGGACTGAAGAGAGAGAGGATAAGAGAGGTGCAAAACAGGTATATATGTAAATTTAGAGGGTAACTGTGTTCAACAGCGGACAAGCCAGGGCTAATAAATGATTAAATGTCATTACCGTTATCAGTATTATCCTTACGATTCAGATTGTATTTATTAAATCACTATCTCTAATATAACCATTTTAATAATCACCAATAAGATGATAAAGAATAAATAATCTTTAATCCATATCTGATAGTTAGAAGTGCTATGTACTGAATAGTTTCAAGTTTGCTTTAATACATATAGATGCATATACAATGACTTCATAATCCACTTTTGATCTGACGAGTGACATATATGTTTAGCAATGTTTGTTAATGTTTGGTACCATTACATTGGTTTTTGACACAAATACTTTATTTCTCAAATATGATATTTCCATATCAGACATTGGTTAAATATCACTCCTAGGAAATCAATTTTATGTGAAAATACCAGAGGTTAGCCACATATTTCTAAAAATGTCATTTTTAGTTTATGTTTCGGGAGAAAGTATGCATCTACCGATTTGCACCATAACTCTGTAACCGTCTCAAAAGATTTATTATTATAATTCCGAGTAAATATTCAAAATAATGTTGGTCACACCATCCAGCACAAATTGGAGCATTCATGAATTCTTAGCCATTCATCTTTCTTCCTCTCTTTGTACGTCCCACAAACAGGACGAAAATTTCGTTTGAGAGGTCTCTTTACGAGGTAAGCCGAAAAATTTCTTTTATCTTATATATTTTTAAAGAAATATTTATTTTATACCCTTACCGGAAGCCCTATTAGTTCCTAGAACTATGTTTATTGGCCCAAGGTTATCTAAATAGCTATGGATTTATGGTATGTGTTCTAAAACGAACAATTCGAAGAATTTTCCGTTTGCTTACCCGCCTTCAGTGAAGCAGGCTAGTCAGCCTGCTTCCTGCGAATCCTTCTTCAGTGAGGGTGGCAAGATAGCCATATCATGGGGCTCCACCCTCCTCGAAATACCTGTGTTGCTGTATGTAACGCTGCCCGAGATTGCTGAGAGGGCGAACAGTTGCACGTTGGTGGGATAAAGGACCACCAAGCACGTTTGACAGGTTGCCGCTGAGGAACCTACTCCTCTATCACTTATCTTCTGTTGTAAGCACGTCTCATAGGCGATTGATCGTATAGAACCTGCAAAACCTCCTGCAAAGATTATGTAGAAATAAAGCAAAGTGGTCCCATATGAGCTAGTCTTGAATTCTAGGAATGCACCTGTTAACCACTGCGACTTATGAAATCGTCTCGCTTCTAGCAGCTCTTATACCGACTGCCGGCACGTCAAACGACAGCCACGTTGCTGCTCCTACGTACAGGACTTACGAACTAGATCACAGTCTGTGCTCGTTGCTGCGATCCCGATACCTCAAGCGACGCCTCATCAACTACTGTTCCAACACCTTAGCAGTATTCGGTTAGTCCTTCCGCTCCAAAGACCTACTTGGACACGGCTGCTGCTAAACAGCCGGACATCCCATTGGTCGTCTCTAACAACTGGTAGGGACCAGTACCCTCGCGGTATTCTTTTTATCCGTTCGCTCGTAGGAAACTAGGTACTTAAAAAAATAGAGAGCCTTAAATAACCTTCTTCTTCTTTAAGTTCCATCTTCTATCGAAGGTTGGAAATCATCATGGCTATGCGGACTCTGTTGACTGCCGCTCTAAAAAGTTCTGCACTACTGCATTCAAACCATTCCCTTAAGTTCTTAAGCCAGGATATTCTTCGTCTTCACACATTTCGCTTTCCTCGGATTTTGCCCTGCATAATAAGTTGTAATAGTGCGTATTTTTGCCCTCTCATCACATGTCCCAAGTACTCAAGTTTTCGTATTTTAATAGTTAATATTATTTCCGCCTCATTTCCTATCCTTCTAGTTACTTCCATGTTTGACATTCTTTGAATCCATGATATTCGTAGGATTCTTCTGTAACACCAAAATTCAAAGGCGGCCAGCTTATTCAGATGAACTTGTTTTAGTGTCCAAGCTTCCAGACCATAAAGAAGAGTAGAGAACACGTAACATCGAAGCATTCTCAGGCGTAGTTCTAACCTTATATCCCGACAACAAAGAAACTTTTTAAGTTTAATAAATGATGTACGTGCTATTTCAATACGTGTCCTAATTTCTTTGGTTTGGTCTACATCTGATGTTATCCATGTTCCTAAATATTTATAGTTATTAACATTCTCAATTGCAGTATCTTCAATAGTCAATTGGATATTTGCATGTGCAGATTTAGTCATGATCATGCATTTAGTTTTCTTTAAATTTATCTTCAGTCCGTACTCATGACAGCGTTCATTAAGGCGTTGCATTAGGTTCTGTAAATCATTGTTGTTATCCGTAATTATTACTGTATCGTCTGCAAAACGTAATTTATTCAAAACTTCTCCATTGATAGATATACCTTCTATTGAGTCTGAGAGCGCTTCTTGAAATACCGCTTCACTGTAGACATTGAAAAGTAGTGGGGACAGCACGCAACCCTGGCGGACTCCCCTCTGTATTTTGATATTTTCGGTGTACTGGCTGTCAACTCTTACCTTGGCAGTTTGATTCCAATATAAATTAGATATAATTTTCAGATCACGACTGTCAATATTTTTGCTTTTTAATATATCTACAAGCTTTTTATGTTGAACTTTATCAAATGCCTTTTCAAAGTCTATAAAACATAAGTACATATCCTGATTCATGTCGTGCATCTCTGAGCCAGCACATTCAAGCCGAACAAAGCATCTCTTGTACTCATACCATTTCTAAAGCCAAATTGTGTGTCACTAATCTCATATTCAAGAGTTTTAACAATTCTGCTGTGAATTATTTTCAAAAATGTTTTAAGTGTGTGACTCATTAAAGCTATTGTTCTGTGGTCTGAGCAAGTTGTTGAACTTGGTTTTTTGGGAATTGCTACAAAGGTTGATTGCAGCCATTGTCTGGGGATTGTGGCAGAAATAACCTACAAACATATAATACATGAACTTACCGATCAATATTTTACAGTGTCATATAATGAATCATTTTCCAAATTCTTGACATAAAATACTGGAGTCCCCCAATGCTTGCTTTTTAAGTCCAATCTTAATCAATTTAGGCATAAATAATATTGGTACAAATATTATCCACCTGTTAAAATTATGTATACAGATGATAGTATTATCTTTTTCCATAAAAAGAACATTACTACTACTGTCCAATTTATTCAAGAAGCTGTTAATCAGCTGATTGTTTGATCACGACACAGTTATCGAGTTTTCTGCAAAAAAATCCATAATAAGTCGAAATTCGAAATAAAAATTGAAGAGCAGCTCTGCCCTGTTAAAAATAGAATTCGTATCTGCAATTTTGAGTTTTTTTAGGTTATAACGCCAACACAGTGATAGCCAAATAATCTACCTATATGTTAAGAATGAAAGTCCTATCTGCTGTTTAAAAATAAGTTATTCCACTTTAAAATTTTGTCGGATCTGCATTTTTACAGTTTATGTTAAGCCAATTTGTCGAATCTCCATTTGTTAACATTTTTAGTCGTATCTTCACAAGACGATTTGTAGTTACCACAAATTTGCTTAACAATTGTGTAGTTTCGACAAAATATTCTAACAACAGGAAGATCTTCATTTTTGTTTTCTTAACCTAAAAATTAAACGGTTGTAAGCGTTATTCGGCGTATCTGATTTTCAGTTATTTACTAGTATTAATCTTATTGTTATAGTGTTTTTAAGTGTGTTTACATTAAAGTTTATTAACTGAACCAGTAAAAAATGGACAGAAATAGCAGATCATTTAAAATGCTGGTTATTTTAAATAACCAACAAAGGGAGAAAATACATAGTTTACGACGACGTGTCGTGAAGAAACCTAAACTTCAGCATGATAATGACCCCGATTTTATTTTGTTAGACTCAGAGACGGAAGAAATTGAGGAACCGAAATTAAACAGAAAAGGTTTAAATGAAGTGAAGATTATTAGTGATATAACTTTGAGAGCTGCAATTGTTATTCCTAAAGAATCTGATTCCAAAGGTGAAGCAGAAGGTAAGGAAGACTGTCTTCCTTTTATTCAAGAAATCTTGGTAGATATAATATATGTATCTGTTAAAAGGGCAGAAAAAGACAATTTGACTAAAACAGGAGAAGTTCGTAAACGAAAGAAATTTAAGGAGCAATAGCAATGAGAGAAAAAAATGCAAGAGATGCAATGCTTGCAAGAGAAGATGTTCCGAAAAAATTACAGAAGCGAGACGGACAGAAATAAATGGAGACTTTTGGAAATTGCAGAAAGACGAACAGAAAAATTATATTTTTAATAACGCATCTGCACAAGTAGCCAAAAGAAAAACCACAGCTAGTGTTGTGTCTAGAAGGTCGAAAAGTTATTTATAAGACAATGACGGATGCAAACAAAGTGTCTACAAAATATTTTTTATGAGAACGCTGGGATACGAAAAGAGAAATGGCAGAGTTATTAGAGATGCCCTTACTAAAACAAATTCAAAAGTGACGGTCAACAGGAATAAACAAGGAAAGACAAGAAAAAATAAAATAGATCAAAATATTATTAAAGAACATGTAGAATCTTTCAATCCCACAGAACCAAACTACCGTCGGGAACACGCACCAAAACGACGTTATCTTCCCAGTCACATCATAATAAAAATGATGTACCAAATCTTTATTGAAAAATATCCAAATATCAAGTTTTCGTATTATTTATATCGAGAAGTTGTCGCAACTTTAAATATTTCATTTGTAAAATTAGGACACGAAGAGTGCTGGTTGTGTGAATCATTTGACTTGCATTAAAAATCCACGTCTCACAAAAAGGATGCGTTAGTGGATAATTGTGAGAAATGTACCAACTTTGGTGTACATCAAAATAAATACACTGCTGTCAAATCAGAATATCAAACTGACTCGTCTACAAGAAGTAACTGGGACGATACATCAATGGTAGTTTCAGCGGATTTGCAAAAGGTAATAAAATATTATATTAATTTTAAATGTTTTATTTTGTTGTGATATTCTAGGTCATAATGCTTCCTAAAATGGATATGTTTAAGGAGATTATTTTTACACCTAGAATAATTGCTTTTAATGAAAGTTTTGTCGTCACTGTTAGAAAGCCAACAGTAACAACTGCAATTTTATCTCACGAAGGAATAGCCCGACGGAGTAAGTCGGATATTGCCAGCACATTCTATAAATTTTTTTGTCTCACCGAGACGCTAAAAATGTTATAAGGTGGCTTGACAATTGCTGTGCTTAAAACAAAAACTGGGCTTTGTTTACTTTCTTTACGTTTATTGTAAACTCTGAGGATATCGCACTTGAAAAATTATGTAAGTAAGTATTTTGAGCCTGGCCATACCTTCATGGCTGCGGATTCATTCCATCACCAAGTGGAACGCTCCATGAAGCAAATGGGTAAAATATACGATTTTAAAGACTTTTCTAGTATAATAGCAAATGCAGCAAGTAATTCTAAAGTAATTGTTATGCATTAGCTGACTTTTTGGAATGGGAAGCTGGTACTTCTGCATATAAACTGAATACAATTAATCCCAGGCCATACCTAAATCAAATGGTTCAAGTAAATTTTTCTAGAGGCAAATATACTTTTGCTTAAAACACTTGAAATCAAATATTACGACCGAACGTCCTCTTGATATTTTTTGCAGTTTATGGTGTCTATCGTCCAATCTCCTTGTTCCATATTTCATCTAAATATTTTTTTATCTAATTCCAGCTTATCTACCTTCTAATACCAAATTAATCGAACAGCAAATACCAAATTTATTTCTTTTATTTTTAAGTTCGTCCAAGTTATATTACATATATAACAAAACCTTCTATACCTTCAAGCTGCTTTAATTATCGACCTATCTTTTACAATATTCGTATGAATTCACCACATTTGCCACACAAAATAATATTCATATACTCATCTGCATGTATTATATTCAACGTACCTTGTCAATCCAGTTCTTTATATTCAAACAACGTCCAACTTTGATTGCAATCACACATCTGTTTTTCAAGTTTTTTGAGCCGCCGTCGGATTTATTTTGTGTTATACTCTTTGAGGTCATTAGAGTGGGTTGAAACTGGTTTTATACAGACAATCCACCGGTCTTGACGTGCATGTACGCGGCTACAATGAAAGAAGATAATGGCGAGGGCTGAAGAGATTTCCTCGTGAAGATGGAAAACGTCACAAGAGTAGAAATTAATGATTTAAAAATAGGATATCGTTTAGGAAATTTAAGTAGTTAAGGAGAAATGTAAGGATATAAGGAGATTGTTATTTTAAGACTAAATTAACTAAATCATTTCAGTGTCTTTACGTACATAGGATGTAGGATATTTATAGCAATATGATTGATGTCATTCACCGGTTATTCTTTTTATACCTTCAGAATTTCATCATAGATTCTGTTGAGCTAGTTAGAGATGCTAATATGTTTTGTTTTTCTAGTTTTTCTGTCATAAAATTAAATAATTCTTCTCCTTCTCTAGGAGGATGCCTTCTCTAGTTGTTTTTTGACGCCATCTATTATAAACTTATACATTTTCCATTTATTTATAGTGCCCATTCCACAGTTCTGTGACCCTGTACTAGCTTGTACGGGTATAGTTAATATAGGTATACAATATATATTTAGAATTACTTCGTTGTCTCTGCTTTCTGTCTGTCTTTTAATCATGCAAGATATGGTTGGCCGTTTTAGGTTTTGTGCTACAGAGTCTGCAGCATAAGTCTATATGACAGGCTATGTTTGGAATCACTGGACTAGCGCTTACCAATAAGAAAGTCTGTTATAATTGTTAGCTCCTCCTTCTCCTCAATCCTAATCCATTTTGGGATGTGGTGACACCATCAGGCCTTCACAGTTTTTTTTTAGGATTTCCCTCCATCCTTCTCTGTCCTGGGCTAGTTGGTCGGCTTCATGTAACCCTTGGTTAATCAATGTTTTTGTTTGATCTACCCAACGGCTTGGAGATCTTCCCCTAGGTCTTTTTCCTTCAACTCTACCCCCGACTATTAGTTTTTCCATCGCCTGTTTTTCTAGCAATGTATCCAAAATACTGCAAATATCTCTGTTGTATTTGTTTAAGCAATCTATCCTTTACTTTAAGTTGTTCTAGTATCGATACGTTAGTGTGATGATCAATCCAGGATATTCTGAACATGCGGCGGTATATTTATATGCTTTCTTTAAGGTTACGTTTCGGATGCATATGTGGCTATGGGAAGAATGAGCGCCCTTACCAGCTTTAGTTTTGTGTGTATTGTTATGCTAGAATTTTTCCAAATTGCTATCAGTTTCATCATGGCTGTTATAGCAATAGTCAACCTTCTACGTATCTGTCACACCTTCTCTGTCACACCCTCCGTCAGTTGTTATTACGAACCCCAGGTATATGAAAGTATTTACTACTTCAAAGCCCCCAATTTCTTTAATGTGTTGAAGATTATTCCAAGCTCTGTCTACTCTCATGATCTTTGTCTTACTCGTACTTAGCTTTAGTCCATATGTTTTGCTTTTTTATTCCAAATATCTTATTATGTCTCCCATTTCTTCCTGATTTGCCGCGATTATTAAAGTTTCATCAGCATATCATAAGTTATTGATTTTTTGACCTCCTACTGATATTCCGCCCTTCCATCCGTTTAGTACCTTTCGCATAATGTGTTCGATGTAGATATTAAACAGAGTTGGCGAGATTATGCATCCCTGCCTGACACCTGACTCTGTTCTGAAATGATCGTAATGGGTCTTGTTTGTTTTTACTGTGCACTTATTATTTTCATATAGACTTCTAATTAGTTGAATTAAGTGGTGGGGTGTTCCCATTTCCGCTAGTATGGACTTTTATGAATGCTAATTGTGTGCCAGTTAGAACCATACCACTAATACATATGTTATTGTTGGTTTAACCACGTTCTATTAAATCCAATATACATTCATCTGGTTTATTCAACATAAGTGGTTATAATCCCGACATTATTGTGATTACCTGATTGCTGATTACCATGAAGGTAGTTACCGCTCTGTTGGTTGTATTAGCTGATTATAAGTAAGCCTCGTGTTAATATTATCCCAAGACATTTTGTGGGAGCTTAGATTAAGCTCTCCATTTAAATTCTATCCTGTATCCATAATTAGAGCTCGTTACATTATATCTGTGACTGTGATAATAAATTTCCCGCACTGCCAAGATGACCAGGATATGATGTCTATCGTTACTGAGTCTAGTTATCTACCCATGACCCGATTCTATATGAAACAAGATTAAACTTACCCCTGCGGATGGCCTATAACTAACTGTAATGATCATCATCCCTGATAAATGGCTAGAATCAGAATTCATAGCGATACCTAAAAAACAGGGGGCTAAAAAGTGCGAAGAATATCGAACAATAAGCCTAATGAGCCACATGTTGAAACTGTTTCTTAGAGTCATCCATGGAAGAATTTATAAGAAGTGCGAGGAACAAATATCGGACAGACAGTTCGGCTTCATTAACGCAGTGGGTACCAGAGAGGCACTTTTCGGAGTACAGGTACTGATTCAAAGATGCAGGGACGTTAACTGCGACGTATACGCGTGCTTGATCGACTATGAAAAGGCATTTGACAGAGTTCAACATCAAAAGATGATAAACATTTTAAAAGAGGCAGACCTGGATGAAAAAGACCTCAGAATAATTTCAGAACTCTACTGAAATCAGACCGCATACATGAAAATTAACGGAGAAGAAACAGATCACATAAAAATACTTCGTGGAGTTAGACAGGGATGTATCCTATCGCCGTTGGTATTTAATATGTACTCAGAAAAAATTTTTAACGAGGCTCTTTACGGAATAGACAAAGGCATCCTTCTAAATGGTGAAAGAGTAAACAATGTTAGATATGCCGACGACACCATGGTGATAGTTTAGAGGGACTTCAGAGGCTAATGGACAGAATAAACGAGTACAGTCAACAGTACGGACTAAACATTAATACCCATAAAACGAAACAAATGATTATCATCAGGGAGAATATAAACGGGGCTCATCTATACATTAATGGGACGCAGATAGAGCGAGTAAAACAGTATTGTTACCTAAGAACTATTATTAACGAACAGTGGAGCAATGTACAGGAAATAAAGTGCCGCATAGGAAAGGCAAGAACGGTCTTTAACAAAATGAGCGCCATCTTCAAAAGTCACAACATATCCCTTGATACAAAAATGAGACATTTGAGATGCTACGTTTTTTCTGCGTTGTTGTACGGGGCGGAGGCATGGACGCTTACAGACACCACTATTAAAAAACTTAAAGCATTTGAGATGTGGCTTTATAGAAGAATGCTGAGAATATTATGGACAGCAAGCATCATGAACAAGGAAGTTCTAGGAAAAATTAAGAAAGAACCAGTGATTGTGTTTACGATCAAACGCATAAAATTGCAATATCTGGGACACGTTATGAGAAATCAGCACCGTTACTCCCTGCCACAGTCTATATTGCAAAGTAAAGTCAAAGGTAAGCGAGGACCCGGTAGAAGGAGAATATCATGGCTGCGGAATTTAAGAACATGGTTTAAGAAAACCTCAACGGAGCTGTTTCGAGCCGCGGCGAGCAAGGTTATGATTGCCAATATGATTTCCAACATCCGAAACGGATAGGAACAAGAAGAAGAAGAAGAACTGTAATGAATGCATCCCTCAAAGAAGTTGTGTATATAACACGGTTGTCAACTTGTAATCTATCTACGTGAAGCGTGTTTTATCTTCCTTTCCTCAAGAAATGCACCAGAATCACCCCTTAGTTTTCCAGAACGTACTTCAACCTCTGTAGGTGATGATGCAGTGCCATATACGTAAAGAATCCCGCTCTATACACATATTGTCCGTAATGTATCACGGATAATATTTTAACATTTAATTTTGCTAGTCTTAGGGGTAAAATCTATCCTTATGAGCCTTCATGCCCCATATGTATGTGTAATTAAAGCTAGCCTGTAGTATTATACTGTACAGTTTTTTAATAAAACGAGCAGTTCTAATTTATATAAATATATTTATTTATAAGTTTTATTTGCAGTTTACAGCACAAAAATAGTTATTTATTTTTTATTTACAGTTTACAGCATAAAAAGTTATAACGTATTAGAATATTCTGGAGTAGTCCACCTCTAATTCGTTGGTTTTACGGATCTGGTAACACTTGTCTTAAATCTTAGGAATCCTTATTAGGATATCCACAGCATCACCTCCTAAAGCAGCAGTCGAGGAAACAGCTTTTTCTTGTTCTGTCAAATGATTGGCTGTCGTAATAGCTTCAAATTGTCTAAGGTATATGGACCAAGAAGACTTTCCATCAAATGGTAGCAATTTGAATCTCATATGATGTGTAGTTTCGTCCCTAGGTGATTCTTCTTTCACTACCGAATCTAAAACTATCGCATTAACTGGTGGTAGCACTTTTGTATTGGTTATCATGCTCTCTAACTGTTTAATCTTCTCTTCTACTTTATCGAATGTTTTATAAACTTCTTAAAATTTCTCATTGTTCTTTTCTAGAAGTTTCTTCCATTTTTTGAGAAACATTTTCAAATTTCTCGTCGACTCTTCTAGAAACATTTCCGAATTATATCGTTTTGTCCAGCTACTTCTTTAATAATTTGAGATATTTTATCGAATCTTTTGGAAACGTTCTTGAATTTATCATCATTTTTTCTACAAGTTGTTTCTAGCTTCATTAAAACTGCTTCTTCTGCTGATTGAAAGTGGAATGTCTCTGGGTCATCCCCATTCTTGTTAAAAATATTCTTTAGTCATTCTTGTAGCCGCTACAATCTTCATTTCGTTGTTCTACTTGCTCACGCAACTGTTTTACTGAAAGTTGTACTAGCAGCATCTTTGGTCAGGCACACACGTACTTTTTAAATGTTATTTTTTCTTAGCAATCACTGCAGAATTTATTTTAAAATCTCACACCGGACACCACTGTATCGTTTTTTAATAAAACCAGCGGTTCTAATTTATATAAATATATTTATTTATAAGATTACAGCACGAAAATATCTTATCAACTAAACTTAACTCATAGAAGGTCTGCTTATATAAAAGTTATTATGTACTAGAATATTCTGGAGTAGTCCACCTCTAATTCGTTTGTTTGACGGGTCGATCTCTCCTGCGCTAGATTAATCTGGAAGCTTCTCGTCATCTCGCGATGCAACCGTTATATGGGCTACGTCGAATGCATGTTCGTAACAAAACATAATTTTTTCTGCATACGGAAAGTCATTTTTCCTTATTTTATAAAGGAGTACTTTGGTTGGAGAGAGTACCTTATCGAGGATATTTTTTAATGCCTATGATATATACTTTGGAATGAGCCCTCAGTTATTTTTAAAAAGCTTTGTCGATTGAAACGACTACGATTTTTTCAGTCTACCCAATTTTCCGATTTTTTAATAAGTAGTCTTTTATCTTAAGACCTAGGTATTGTTTCTCTAGACAAATCCTGATTATTGCTTTCTCAGTTTTTTTCTCAGGAATTCGGGTGAGGATCATGGGGCGCCTAGACATATTATTCGATTCGACTACAGTCAAAGTTGCTATTTCCACAGGCTCCGCAGATACCACACCACTTCTGGAGCCCAGTTCGTGGTGTCCTCATTAGTATAGTTCACCCACACAGTCTATGCACTAAACTTTAGTTTATTAATCTGCAACTACTGTAATCTTGAATACCTTGCTATAATATAATCTGCTCATAGGTGCTTCTAGGCTCTTTTTTAGCAACTCTTTGTTGCGAGGTCAGTTCTTACTCTCGTAGTCAGTTTTTACTCTCCTTGTTCATCTGTATTTCGCTTGGTTTACGGCCCAGCAAGTATTTTTTTTTGTTTCTTGATCTTCCTCTTCTGAGCTTCGGATAGAGGTTGGATCAAAATTCGATAGAAGTTTGCTGTCTCGTTTGCCTTCTGGCTAAATATTTGGGGCGGAGACAGACTCCGCGACTTGAATGATCCCTCTGCTCGTTTATGTTTTTTATTCCTAGATTCAACAGTCGCTCATTTTATTTTTATTTTCACAAAATAGGATGAAATGCTGTTGTGTACAAATTAAAACACAGAACGGTCAGCGAATGTCTGCTTATTTCCCACCTGAAGTGGTAGCTACAAAAGGTGCCTATCTATTTTGATGGCTATGAAGGAAATACAGTTTAATAAAATCGTTTTATATCCTTTTGAGCTGTTCCAAAATTGCAAATTTTACATTTCAGCAAAAGCGTGCTATTGTTTAAATGAATAAAAAAAGACAAATATATATGGCGCAAGAGTACAGTTCGTCAAATATTCCGATATTCCGAGTCGGTATCATTAGAGTCTTATAACGCGATATATTTCTGCATAACCTTGTTTCGTCAGGGTTTCAGGTAGATACAAATTCAAACACAAAACGGCTGAATGTCTCTGTTCATTTATCACCATGGCTATTAGAATATATGGCACCTTTTGTGGCTACCACTTCAGAAATATGCAGAAATAATATGATTTCCGATAGAGGCTGAAAACCATTTGCTAGAAATGGCTGGCAGTAGTGTTTAAACTAGTATGCAGTAAATAAAATAATCTGAAGCAAATTAAAGTAAGTAGTAACTCACCAGAAAAAAATTAAAAAAAAAAATTAAGATTAAGTTAGCTTAAAATGGTTCACTTTAGTTTTGGTTAAAAGCATAAGTCACTTTAAGTTTTTACCATTTATATATTCCGCTACAGCAGATTCAATTACTATGCTGAATATTTTCTGATAGTGTAGAAAGATGCAATGTAATGCAATGTTGTGATTTTGTTTTTATTTTCTTCAACATTTATGCTTATTATATACATCACTACACTTGTTTGTAGATTGTAATAATTCTCGGTCATGAAAAGGTTAATGAACAAGGTAAATTTTAATTTTCCATTTTCTTTTAAATAACATGTAATCATTTCAAATTATATATTTTACTAGATCATTGAGAGAATTAAAATTAAAATTTTTATAAATATATATGTTTAAAAATATCATTTTGTAATGAATATGTATGTTTTTGTAAAATGAAAAATAATTTTTCTGACAATTTTGTTAGACAAGTCTGTTGGACTTATCGCTGAGATTTTTCTCCTCCTACTAGAATGAAATATTTCCAGTTCATCGATGCAGTTTTCTCAATACATATTTACAAAAATGTCTCTTATACCCCTTTACTTCTAGGATCCTCAATTATTCTTTTAATCAATAAATGCATGCGGAATTTAAGTATTTTTTTGCCATTTTTGTCGGTTATTCTGTAAATCGTCGATTTTTTTTTAATTTCATTTTATTAACCGATTATTTTTGTCGATAATTCCGCTAATCAGACAGTGCCTTAGAAAAACACTTTTCCCATATTTTGAGTATTTATGTAGTTAATCAATCCATAAACCACTATTTTAATTCCGTTTATTAATTTATTTTATTGACCACCATGAATGACAACGGCAACACTTCTCTTCCCACGTCTAGCATCGAGAACATTATCTGCAATATTTTTATCGTACCCGAATTTGAAGGCGATCAGATATTTTTACACACATTTTTAAATACTTGTGATTATGCCTACAATATGTCTACGCGTGATCAAAACAACTATTAGTAATTAACATAAAAAATAAATTACAGAGAGTGAAACAGCTTCCGAATGAATCGACTCTTACATTTCTCAATCGTGTCGCAAGTCCTTAATGCAAAAATGCATGCTAATATACAAAAATCTAACCTCTCTGCTCTAAAGAAACAGGCCCAAATTCTATTAGTCGAATCAATGGCGCTCAATACCTTATTGACCGGACTAGATCCACGGATCGCCCACACCATTCGTGCTAGTAATCCAAAAGACCTTTTTGAAGCTCAGTTCCACATCAGACGAAGTTACAATTATCCTATTTCGAAATACGTAAAATCAATCGACCCATTCCTCCAAAACCCAATCAAAATAATCAACCCATCAGAAGACCAGTCCTTCAACCACCTAGATGCACGTTTTGTAGACGTATGGACCAAAATAATAATTACCAAAACAATAGACCAACAAAGACCTCAATTCACACCAAATCAAAATAACTTACAAATACGCTCTTCTGTAATCTATTAGAATCCTAATTTTTTGAACGATAGGCACAGAGCTCATTTCATTAAGTATGAACCTGGCTATGTTAATGACTATACCCCAGCTCCAAATGAAACTTACGAATACGAAGATTTCTCTGATAATAATTATTCACCTCCTGATTATTACCATTCATTGGATCAATCTTCCGATTTAATAGACTGACTGACTAGACTATCAGGATTTTCTCACAGTCCCGAACCAGAACCACCGACCAGACAATGCCAGTTCAATGAAGTAACCTGTCTGAAATACAGAATCAGATTTAAACTCTAAATTTGGATGACATGAACCCATCTCTGAACTTTTCAGAACAGCTGTGAACTATAAAAACCTGTATTATATAAAAAACGCGTCAAATACGTTTAAATTACTTATCGATACCGGTGCTGGTATCTCTATCTTGAAAGAAAATACCGCGAAAAATTTCAAACCTCGTTTTCCCGAAAAAGTTACCATACAGGTAAACCAAAAGATTTTTGTGACTAAATCAACTTTGGTCCCGTTCTAAGTGGGAAACTCCAATAAGGAATTTATCCATAGTTTAGATATTGATTTAGATGAAATCTTAGGCTTCGATTTTTTGGAACATTACGAATGTAAAACAGAACTCAAAAACAAACAACTAATCATAAAACTTTAAAATATTACCTCTCTACAACGTAGAAACTAATTCGCGTAACAATGAACCACCTAATCAAATTAAAATAGACCCCAGATCAGAGCAAATATTCAAACTATCATGTCATCTGTCGAATACAGGTGCAATTTTGCACAAAAAAATTAAGGGCCATATCCCCAAAGCGTTAGTACACGTATATGAAAAAAGAGAATTTCTGACATCCGTAGTAAATGCAAACGCGATCCCCAAAATTGGCGATTTTTCCGATATCGTAATTGAACCCTATTCGAACTACCCTATCCCAAATTTCCAGTCAAAAGATAACTTGGTAAATTATTGCTCTGATAAAATTGACCGAACCAACAAAATAAAATCTCGATTTCGAACAGAACATCTTAACGAGGAAGAACAAGAAGAAGTTAAAAATTTCTGCTTAAATTATGAAGACATATTTTACTTAGAGGGAGGCAACCTCACTTTTACCCGTGAGATCAAACATCTAATTGAGACCAATATCGCCAAACCCATTTTACGAAGTCATACAGATATTCTCAGGTCCACAAAGTAAAATCTCAAGTGAATAAGATCAACAAATGCGTCATCCGGCCCTCTACTTCTCCTTGGTCATCTCCTGTTTGGGTTGTTACCCAAAAATGGACTCTTCTGTAGAATAAAAGTGGCGAGTAGTAATAGACTACCTCAAGCTCAATGAATATCCAGCCTGATAAATGTATATTTCTCAGGAAAAAGGTGGCGTATCTCGGACATCTCATTACTCAAGATGGCGTCAAGCCTAACCCTTCAAAAGTCGATTGTATCCAACGATTTCTTGAACCGAAAACACCTGGAGAAATAAAATCTTTCCTAGGTCTAGCCACTTACTATTGTCGTTTCATTCCAAATTTTGACAAACTCTCCAAACCTCTCACTACGCTACTTTAAAAAGAAGTTGCTTTTAATTTTTATCCAGACTGCAGACAAGCTTTTGAAGATTTGAAAAACTCTTTAATTTTTGACCCGATTCTGACCTATCCAAACTTTGAGGAACCATTTGATTTCACATCAGATGCACGTGCATTCACCATCGGCGCTATATTATCTCAAGGCCCTATTGGAAAATATCTACCTATAGCATATGCTTTACGTACCCTGTGTAATGCTGAAACACAATATTAGACCATTGAGCGAGAGTTCCTGACCATTGTATGGGCTGTAAAACATTTCCGACCCTATCTGTTCGGAAGAAAATTCACCCTAGTAACTGATCACCGTCCACTTACCTGGTTATTTTCTATAAAAGACCCTGAATTCTAGCGAGATGGCGCCTCAAGCTTGAGGAGTACAATTATAAAATCATTCATAAACCGGCAAAAACCCACAAAAATGCGGACGCACTTTTTCGAAAAAAAATCAATAATTTTAAAGAATCTGCGAATTTCCGTAAGAAAATATCAATATTAGCTTCGAACGTTTCTTAATCTGACGAAGAGCTAAATGAAATCGATGAAGAAATAATCACTGAACATTTCAATAGATTTCTCGAACTGTATGAAACTAAATCATTTATTGATTATTCTAAAGTTGAAATATCTAATGATCAATTACTAGATAAATCGTATGAGAACATTATCATATTTCTTAGACAAAATAAAACTGAAGAGATCACAAAATATTGGACGACGTGTTCGATGAATACAATATAGATTTTAACTTGTCACATATTAACATATTGGGTAGTAAAACTGTCAAAAATCGGAAATATTTTATCATTCCCCTTACTTTTGAACCCGAAACGGTAGTAAAACACCTATTCTATATCGCTTATGTCGCACAAAAATAAATTTATCCCATTGCAAATCTATTACGACGATAATTTTTCGACTGTTCTAAAAACCATTCAAATTTCGTCATTTTGTGTCATGTGGAACAATTTCACCCAATCATGTCAACATTAGACTGATAATTGCATTCAGTGCAATTTTCAATCCCTATGTTAACACGATCGAGTTTGACAACTTCGTCCAAATAAATTTCAAAATGTCACGTTTCGGCAATTGCTAAAAATTACTGGTCATGGCAATCAGAATTCTATAAAACCCCACTTGAATCTCGATCAAGAACACCACAACAAGATTATAAATATTATTCGTGGTAATAGATCTTCTATAGTAGAGAACAGCAACGAATCTAATGTTAACTTAAATTTTAATAATTGTACTATCACTAACTATACTTTTAATAAATAAATGTTTCGTTATGTTGGGTTATGATTTTTTTTTTTTCGAAAAATTATCCGCCGAATATCCCTCGGACATTGATGAATGCCTCATAATTTCATGACAAATTTCTCAAGCTCGTTGCTTGGTAACAGCACTCAGCCTTCGGCTTCATGCTGTTACCAAGGAATGAGCTTTCGATTGTCATGAAATTATCTCGTCTGTTATCAATGTCCTAGGGATATTACTACTGAAAATCGACTCGAATGACTAATTTTAGAAATATTTTCATTTATCTTTGCATATAAAGAAATAAAACTGAGAATCTGTCAAGATGTCATTAAAACTCCGGAACAGGATGAAATACCCCAACTACTAAATCATTATCACCCTGGTCAAAGCAATCTCTATCGGGGTATAAATGAGACTATACGAAGAATAAAAGAAAACTATAATTGACAAGGCATCACAAAGGATGTAGAAAATTTTATAAAAAGCTGCGAAATCTGTCAAAAAGTAAAGATCTGTATATAAAACTTAAGTAATCCTTTAGTCATCACCGAAAGACCTAAAATAGCGTTCGAAAGAATTAACACAGATCTTTTCGAATATCCTACCAGAAATTACGCCCTAACTATCAGAGATGAGTTCACTAAGTTCACAAATGCGTATCCCCTTGAATTCGAAACAACTAAATCAGTCGTCAATAATCTTTTTGTCTTTTTCCAATACAATGGCACCATTACGCATACACTGTGACTATGGACATGAATTCGACAATACTTTAATGAAAGATCTTTGTGAATTGTACGACGTAAAACTAACCTTCTCAAGTGTAAGCCATTCACAATCTAATGGTTCTATCGAAAGATTTCACGCAACCCTACGCTGAATGATAAGAGCTAATCAAGCTAAAAATCCCGATGAACATCGTTCAATGTTTTGCCTTATGCCGTTATTTGCTACAATAACACAAAAAACAAAACCCACGGATTTACACCGTACAAACTCAGTTTTGGACATACTTCTTTTAGACAAAAAGAAAAGACTAAGGAAAGATTCGATCAACACGTGTCATTAAACCCTCCAGAAAATAAAATGGGCGATAAGGTTTACGTCAAGGAATCGCAAATTAAAGACAAAACGCAAAATAAATTTACGACAAAAATGACAAAATCTTAGAAAATTTATTGGATACCACTGAAAAATATGCACTTTGAATCCTGGCATTCAAAGCCGAAGACCAAAGTCACAAAAGACTTCTCAAACAAATCTCTAGTTCTGTTAATCTTAAATATACAGAAATAATGGCTGACACGATACAATACATACAAACATGGACAATCACAAAAAAGAATATGAATATACTTAGAGTCACTCAACACGCGATGGAAAGAGCAATGCTAGGTATATCACTTACGGACAAGAAAACAAACACATGGATAAGACAGAAAACCAAAGTCACCGATGTGGTGCAAAAATCATTAAAGTTTAAATTGGAATACGCTGGACATGTAGCTAGGAGCGATCTAAACAAATGGCATAGATCAATTTTAACCTGGAGACCATACCAACACAAAATACCCAGACAGATGATCTGAAAAGGACTGCCGGGAAAAATTGGCTACAAGTAGCGTACAATAAAAAACAATGGAAAGGAAGACTTGAAGAGGCTTATGTTCAGATGTGGACGTGAATGGCTAGACGAAGAAGAAGAAGAAGACGATGCAATACAAATTCCGAGAGAAACGAGAGCTCATTAACGGAATAGGTTCGACATGGAAATCAATTACCGGAAACTTAGACTCGTCAGATGGCGAATATTTCAATGAATGTATAAATAAAATAATCCGCGATGAGTACCAAATCGAACACAATATTGAAAAATAAAATACCGGTTACTAGTTATCGGTTACCAGGTTAAGAAATTCAACTCCGCAATATGGAAATTAAAATAGATAAGGAAATATTCAACAATGATATTAAAAAAATTCGATAGTCAACAATGGATAGTAATGGATACCTCTGACCAATTAAAATTCTATCAATCTCAAATCGATATGCTAAAGTTTTGTGAATTACTAATGGAAAGCTATTCATTTATCGAATACTCGTTAAATGATATAGTAAATGCCAAAACCTTTGCTCAATTAAAAATATTGCAAATGCTTAGTCATCACCACGTTTGATTTAATTGAATTGTTTAGGCATATATCACAATTATTACAAAAAAATAATCTTCCATTATCAATCTATACTTCGAATCTAGCTCAATATCTCGATATTATCGATTTACAAGCCTATCAACTAGACACAAGAATTATGTTGATCTTAAATATTCCTTTAACTGATGCAGAACAATATACTTTATACTGTCTCTATTATACTCATTGTTATACCTTAGAATAAATAGTCTTGAGTCATGCAAAACCTTACAAGCTCAAACCAAGATCTGTTACAACACACTTCTATACCTGATCGACAGCGATGCCAAATGTGGAAACCAACATCTGAAACGACAAAAACGCCTTCCCAAAACATGCCAGATTTCTGTAGTAATCGCCAAAGATTACAACCTCCGGAAGGTCAACATGAACCTGTGGCTCATAACAGTTTCTGACCTACTGCCTATTACCATCAAATGCGAGTCCAGAGACGTCAAATCGGAGATTATCCACCAACCATGTAATCAAACTAGAACCCATGTGCGATGTCTTTATTGGTAGTACAAGAGTACACTCTCAGAAATTGATCGAAGTCAATCACAATGTTACTTACAGAAGTCACCCAATCCAAATACCATTCAAATGCTGCAAACACTTCCCTGATAAGATTCATCTGCCCGACTTAAAACGCCGAAGCTTAGCAAGATCAATACTGAACACATCGAGATAGCCCATCATAAACTTAATCAGTATTTTAAAGATCTTGACAAACTAATCAAAGAATTATTCGTCAACAAACATCTGAGCTGGTTCACAACCTTAACAATAGTCGTAATTGTGACCCTTGTTGCTCTTCACGTCATATGTAAATGCAGATCCAAGAGAAGATACAAGATAGGAATTGGCAATACTAATGAAAATGACCACCAAGACAGAAACAGCCTTTGCTAGGAATTGGAGGAAGATAATTCCAAGACGAAGACCAAGTATCCACCTGATCGACTCCATAGACGAAGAAGAGCAGATCCAACTGAATACCAACAGACAGTCTAAAAGTTGCTTCCACGCACCAACTTTCATCTAAAAGAGGAGCTGTTATATGCATTGTACCGACCAATGTTACTTATAACGACGATTCCCAGGGTATCAGGTGTCAACTTCTAACTACCATAGTCGATATGGATCCCTGCACATGCAGTATCAGCAGAGTCAGAGGGACCCGAGGTTTTTACACGTTCCCATTGAGTCAGCAGTTACCAATCTTGTAAAATAATTTGTCGCTCTTTTTTTGTTCAGTATAATTAAAATTGTAGCAGGTATTTTGCTCATTGTATTTTCGATATAAAATTATTTTTTAAAAAGTCGAAAAAGTGTTTTGTTATATAATATATATATATATATATATATATATATATATATATATATATATATATATATATATATATCGTGGTTATTTCGACCAAAAAACAATAGTATGTTGGAAATATCGGGTATGTGGTCTATATTAAATAAAAAAAATTTGTTTTCTCTAAAGCTCAATATTTCGCCATTTATTTAATAGCTTCATCAGGAGTAACTGTAAAAAACAAACATTTCAAAAAACTGACGTACACTTAGATTTACAATACTTACAAGAAATTAAAAGATTTCACACATAAATAAAATGGACATTAAAATAACATTTTTGATAATGTATATGTATAACCAATAAAGTGCATGTTAAAATATAAATATATTTGAGCACGTTCGTTAACAATAAATAAGATGGAAACAACTAAAAGTTATTTAAAATGCAAAAACTAACAATGTAAGAAAACGTTAGAGTAATATTATTTCTTTAATTAATCATTAAGGCTAGTTGGCATGATTAATCATTAAGTTGAGTGAGTTTTAAATTTTGTTCAATATATTGCAATATATGTTGCTTAATTGCCTCGTGTCTGTTTTATAATTTAAAGTTTGTTTATTTTTGTTTATGTGGCACATCTCCAAAAATAACCTACTTTTGTAATTTTCAGTCTGTGCCAAAATACGAGCATTGTTGTAGTCTAACAGATGACCGGTGTTTTGATAATGCTCAACTACTGCACAAGTATTTTTTCCTAAGCGGCAATCACTTTTGTGCTGTGTGATACGTTGTTTTAGCCACTGCGATGTATGGCCAATGTAGCTTTTTTTCACATTCTAGACACGGTATTTCATATACCACATTATTCCTATATAAGGTTGGTACTGGGTCTTTAATTTTGGAAAAAAGTTGTTTGCTATTTATGGCATTGTATTTAGCTATTTTAATATTGGAAACATCTTTAAATATGGATATGACTGAATGAGTTAGACCATTGATAAAGGGGAGTTTTTTATATTTGATTGACTCATTGTTGGGATCAAGGATCTATTAAATAAATGGCGAAATATTGAGCTTTAGAAAAAACAAAGATTTTTATTTAATATAGACCACATACCCGATATTTCCAACATACTTATATATATATATATATATATATATATATATATATATATATATAATTATATATATATATAATTATATATATATATATAATTATATATACCGAGTTTTCCTTGTAAGCTCACTCACTTTCTGGGAAAAGATAAAGCGGCCCACTTTTTTTTACGTCAGTATCCCAGTCATATATTTTAAAATACGTTGTTTGGGGAGGATGGGGTATTGTGGACCATTTAAGGAAGATATGCACATATAGTTAAACCATAAATAATTCTCTTTTGTTTAATTAATTAAGAATGTTCATTTAACATTTAACAGTCATTTATAATTGCAATTGAAATTGAATTTATTTAACGTATTTGCATCAAAAAATGACAACGGACTATATGTCAAAAGTTCACATTGTTTCATAGGGTGGAGCAATGTGAACTACTGAGGAAAATCAAACTATTCGATTGCCTACTAGCTATATTTTGCAAATAAAATCAACGAAAAATAATTTGTTAATAAAAAAAACTAAGAAAACCAGTAAGAGAACATTAGTAAAAATAGATATAGGTATATTATACTTATTCAGAAATACAACATTCACAATGAAATTCTTTATCATCTTCTAAATCTATTCCAGAAGATGAGAAACTACCAAATAAAAATCGCTACCGATACGAAGCTTTGCAGTTGAAGTTGAAGCAATTGTCTCATCTTGACTTGGTAATGTTAGACTATTATTATCAAATAGCTTTCAGTCGTAGCAAATGGTCAAAAATCTAGGTCTGTAAATATATTGGTATCCTAAGAAACTATCCCACATTTTTTAAACGCGTTAATAGCAGTCAAAGGTGTTGCAGATTGTAAGAAATCCTCACACCATATCGGTTGGCTGTATTCGTTGGGTCGAATGTGGAGACAAACAAATGAGATGTACATATTCCTCCTTAGCCAAATAAATTACTTCTATATTATTTATGTGGCTACTGTGTCCATTAAAAATTAATAAAACCGGATCGTCTTCACTTGGTTTCGCTTGTTGAACAAAATGTTGAAACCATATTAAAAAAAGTTCTGTATTTATCCAGCCACAATCGCTACGAAAATTGAACCTGAAGGTGCCCCAGCTTGAAGTTCGACTTCACTTTCTTCCTTGCAAAGATTAATATTGGCATTATAAAGATTTCTGAAAATGACATGCAGACAAAAGCTGTTGTTTTAAACCAAAGTATCTTTATACAAATCAAAAATTGTTTAAGCATTGTCGATTAAGCTTCAGCCCTTGCAGCAAATGTAGATTGTGGTTTACGTAATAAAAGCCTTGGGTGCCGTTTTCGAAATCCGTACGCCCACTCTGAATCTGCAAGTTTCTTTGTTTTGTCGTATGAATAATCTATTTAATTTTTTGCTACAAAAAGTATCAAGAAAATAGAATGGGGCAATGTAAACTACTCCTAGTCCACGTTGCCCCATGTGTAGTACACATTCAAAATATGGAAATTAACAAACAAATTCACAACATATTAAAAAGTAAATCTTAATTATTACAAGTACATTTTATAAGCGACACCACAGTATAAAAAAGTTAAAGTAATCATGTCTACTTACCGACCAATCTTTAGTAAAAATTACTTTGCACACTCCGTGCTTTCAAATTTATATTAAAAGTAGATAAGATGCCTACGCATACTTGTGGTACCTACTAGATACACTGTTGCCAATTAAAAAAAATAACCCATGTGGTTTATATTGCTATGGTCTGTTTCACAGATGATGCAGCAATTATTGCCGAATCAGAAGATGATCTTCAGAGACAGCTCTTTCAGTTTTTTCAAATAAGTCACCAACTAAATATGACCATTTCTACCAACAGAACTAAATGTATGACAAAAGCAAAAGATCCGCTTAGATGTGAGTTAGTAGTTTAGAATAACCCCATAGAACAGGTGATGCAATTCAGACATCTGGGCATAGATATATCAAGCACACACGACACAGTAAAGGACCTAAGGAGTCAGATCAACAAAGCATTAGCGCACAGATAGTAAAATTAGAATCTACAAGACTTGAATACAACCGATCATGACATATGGCATAGAAGTGCGCGAAGATACCAACAAAACGAAACAGATGCTAAGTTGCCGAAATGAAAACCTTAAGAACAATAGTGGGCAAAACAAGAAGAGACAGGGTGAGAAATACAAACGTTAGAGAGCAGTGCAAAATTCAAGATATTGTAAGATGGGGAAGGCAGCGTAAGTGAATATGGTATAATCATGTAAGACGAATGGATGAGAATAGACTCAAAAAATTGCCCTAGAAAACAACCCGCCCGGTTCAAGACCTCCCGGAAGACCAACTAAAAGATGGAGAGATAGTTGGCAATCTATCTTCCAGAAAGTTAACCGGAGGCAGCTTCAGAATTAAGCAGATCGAAAGATCTTCAAGAAGTAGAAGAAGAGGTTTATATTCCCTAGTAACACACAACGTCCTATGGACGTCCAATATACGTCCAGTTTTGGTCCAGACGTCCCTGGACGTAAAATGGACGTACTATGGACGTACGAAGTGGGACGTACTTTGGGTGGACTAAATATGGACGTTCTCTGGACGTCCGTACTCGGACGTTCCCTGGACGTCCATACTCGGACGTTTTCTGGACATCCGACATTTACCAATTATGGGATCAAATAGCAAATATTTCAATAAAATAAAAAATTATTTACGTTAATAAAATAATTAAAAGCGAAAAGGTTAAATCACAATTAATTAAAAATGTTATAGTTTAATATATCCAATACATGTTTTTGTTTTTAGGTAATGTGTAAAAATCTTTTATTTGTAGATAATTCGTTAAAATTGTTTTATTATTCTAGTTATCAAGATAATAATATATATGTTTGCTAATTCTAATAAGTAAAAATATGATTTTTATCGACAAGATGAATCTTGATAATCTTTTCCACAGAATAATTGTTTCTTTTGTCTTTTCAAAGACAAAATAATGAAAAATAATGATGTGATATGTGATATGACATGTGATGATTGATGATATTAATTATCAATATTGTCATTGTCATGTCATACCTATTTAAACAAATGGCATAGTTTAATCACAATATTATTATTATTATTGCTTTAATAAAAGAACTCTATTTAAGCAGTGTACAGTGCATTGGTCTTTTTGATGCTTCCTTTTATAGTATATTGTTAAAGGTTTGGTACCATTTTTGTTAGGTTATTTCCGAATTTGGTTTTTATTTTATTACAAAAAGGTAAGTAATTTTTCTTAGAATTGTTTATGTTTAAAAGTAAACGATTTGTTTCTAAGCGTCATCAACAGAGGAAGGTTACGAAAAACGTAGAGAATATTGTTGAAAATATTAATAACCCCCATATTCCGTCTTCTTCAAACCTCTTCGGAATCACTAACAAGCGTCTATATTCTTTGGTTTCAGTTCAAATATGTAGTTCTGATTACAATACTTCCGATTTAAACTTTTTATTAACATGTTAAGTACCTAAAATAATACAAATTACCACGTGGTCGACCATTCCAATGATACTTTACAAAGCTTTTTTTTTCAATGAAACTGAAGAAGGGTCTAAATATGGTTGTAACGAGAATTCTGGAGAACCTTATCGAGATGTTTTTAATTTTTCTAATAAGTTATGCAACTGGACTTTGTCCTTTAATACTAGGTGATTTATTAAAAAATCATAAAGAAGTTCCTGATCTTTCTCATTTAAGTTCAGATGCTAAAACCCTTCTTGCTTCACCCAGAGAACAATTACTCTGATCCATATGATTCAAATTTCAAACATATTTTTATCTTCACAATAAAACAATGTTATAGAAATGTGTGTAAATTTTGATGGAATCTCACTAAAAAAGAGTTTTAGTAGTCAGTTTTATCCTAGTTTGTATAATTTGTTGAGATATCCTAAAATTGTAAATTTAATAGGCATGTACCATGGTTATGAGAAACCAAAATTTGCAAATGAATGTTTTGATTGATTTTTTAACAGAGCCTGTTTTTTTATTAGATAGTTTAAACTAAAATAATTAAACATGGATGATCAAGTTTGTGGGGTAGTTAGATTACTGTTATATGTTGATTTATATTTTAGGATAATGAGCTTTCCAAAATTGGTGAGGAAACCATAAATGAATTTGTTAGGAGAAGCCATAAGAAGCTGGTCTGCAATAAAATTCAAGGAAAATATAGTTGGCTAGGGAAAAAGCAATATAAAGCTTTTGAAGACACACATATAGCTCTGATTTTAAAAGGTTTGTAACTGTTAAACATAAATCAATCTAAGGAACATTTAAAAACTTACACTATCACTTAAGTGACCATATACAGCCGATGAAGCATATCGTTAACTGTGTCTTATATGTAATTTAGATGGCAAATTTTACCATTTCACAAATGTTCAGGTCTGGCTATGAGATTTCTTTAAGAACTACACTTAGCTATATGAGATGAAGGTTTGTTGTTGGCTGTATATATTTTATTTATACACTGTTATTTTTGTTTTTTAAGTATCAAAGTGTAACTACTGCTCATTTGGTCATTAGAAATAAATACCAATGGTTTTGTTGGTATTCTTCTAGTTCAGGTGAGATCCATTAAAACTACAGCTCTTGAAATTCAGTTGTTTAATCATAAGCCTTTGAATGATGATTTATTTACAACAAGCAAAGTATAATGAACTAAATCTGAAATTAATTTGTTCAATTTATTACATTACATTGTAGTGCATTAATTTTGTTTTCAGATGCTGCCTAGAAAAACTCCAAGACCAGCGTTGCCATGGAGAAGGAAATTGAAACTTGATAATGAAATATCTGAGATGTCAAGAGGAGGTAAATAAAATTTAATTTGCATGTTGCATAAGCAAATAATATGATTAATTTTGTAATGATTAAATTGTGTGGTTGGTGCACAGAAAGGAACAGTCAATTTTTGAGACTGTTTTATTTATTAAAAATAGGTACCTAAAAATTTATCTACTGCTGAAATAAAACAAAGTTCCATATTAAGTATTGATCTTTTTCATACTTATGATTTCAACTTTAAAACTCAACAATTGACTTGTCTGCTTTTAATTGCCGACCACACACTTGTAAGGTAAATCAGAATGGGAATGGATAAGGGAAGTTGAATGGTTCTGTTTTTAGTGAGCCACAGTTTCAACGATTTTGCCAATTTCTTAGCAGTATTCACAATCCTTCTTTCTCCTGTGTAGACAAGTGTAGTCAAAGATCCTATATCAGTCACAGACATATTTACTCTTTAACTATTAAAATTTGTGACATTCTAGCATGCTTACAGTGTCTTAATACCAATAAAGGTCTTGGTCCAGATGGAATATCGTAACTTATTTTTAAGGAATTGTGCATCCTTTTTATGTAGGCCTCTATTTTTTATAAATCTCTGAGGGTCACTTTTCATCACAATTTATTTGTTGATTTTACCCATTGATTCATCCATTAACTCATTGATTCCTAATTATCGTTCCATTATAATTCTTTCTACTATTCCTAAAATTTTCGAGGCTTTACTGACTGATTTTTTGACAATAAATCTGAAGAATCAGCTTCATACTGGTCAGCATGGTTTACTTACTGTCTAGTTGTTTAACTTCTACTAATTTACACTTATTATGTTATAATTGCATCAAAAAACATTTTTTATGACGATTAGATTTATACTGACTTGTCGCATCTACTGTTCTTGCAAATTGTGTAGACCACATTCTTATTCAGGTATGATCAATTTCTTGAATCTGGATTCTCTTATCAAAAGTGTTACCTTTTAATCTTTATTTTTAAACTTGTTCATAAAATAACCAATCTCCTGAATTGCTTCAGCTAGCTTGTTTTAATATTCCCCCCATTCACTGTGTCAGAATTTATATCTCCATGTTCCTTCCCGCAGAACTAATTATGATTCACACATAGATATGGTCTGAAACTTTTGTATCAATAGGTTTAGGTACTATTTGAAGCACTAAAATGCTAAATGAAACTTTTTATAAATGTGTACCTATTTATTCATGTATATTTTATTTTTATCTGTAATTTTGTGTATATTTCTATAATGTTCCATTTTTGTATAATTTTGACAGTGAATTTGTTCCATTTATTATGAATATATATGTAATAATAAATGTTAGTTCCTTTAAACATTTATGTTTTATTACTAAAAATTATTTTATATTTCTATAATGTTGCATTTTTGTATAATTTGGACAGTAGATTTGTCCCATTTGTTAATAATAAATAAATGTAACAATAAATGTAAGTTCCTTTAAACATTTACGTTTTATTTCCCAAAATACATTCTTAATATGCACAGGATGACACCACTTTTAGTATTTTATACAATGGCGTTAAGGTCTAATTTATATCCTCAGCACTAAAATAGACGTCCGAGAACATCACAAAAGTCCGTCAAGTAAGTCCTCCCGACCAATATTGGACGGCCGATTAAGGTCCAATTAACGTCCCGGTACGTCCATTTTACGTCCGCTCGGGACGTAAAATGGACGTCCATAGGACGTTCGTCGCAGCGACATTCGGACCAATATAGGACGTAAAGCGGACGTAAATAGGACCAAAGCGGACGTAAATAGGACCAAAGCGGACGTCCGAAGGACGTCCTTAAAGTCCGTGAGGGACGTACTATGGACGTCCACTGGACGTACGTGTGCTATTAGGGTTGCCACGATGGTCCACAATGCACCATACTCCCCTAAACCTTTAATTCTTTGTCTAAATTAACTTTCACGATAATACCTTCCCTTGGGTTAATTTTTACGTTACCCAAAGTAATGTAAAACTTCTGGGCATTCTTCTTTCTACCCCACCAGGGTTAATTTACGTTACATAATAATTAATAATAGATTCCGAAATACTAACTGCACTAAAATATATCTAAGTGCTGACGCAGCCTCCTACCACAATTTATTAGCATCTAGAATCATGCTAAAACTTAAAACAATTAAAAACCATTCATAAAAATCAATATGATAGACAAAAACTTAATCAAGAGGAGTTTAAACATTACTATGCACAGACAAATAACTACAAAACACTAGACAACATCACACAACAATGTACCAACAGTCAAAGATAGATGGGATAACATAAAGAGTGTATAACCAATACAATTCTGATACAACTTTGGACAGGTGTTTACCCATCGTGGACATAATTTAGCGGCAGAGAGAAAAACCTAACGGATAGGGTACTCACCGCCCTTCTCCTAGACCTTACATTGCATAGAATCCGAAACTCTGAACCAACATACATCCTCTCGACTATTCCATCTGATTGAGGATGCAGGGGTGTCGTTCTGGTCGTTTTGACACCAATTAATTTACAAACGTTTTGGAAAAGGTTTGACTCGAAGTTTCGCCCGTGGTCGGAGTAGATCTCCAAGGGAACACCAAATCGGCTAAAGAACTCTTTAACAAGTTACTCTGCAATGGTAGCAGGTGGACCTGCAATGTCGATTGCTACTCTTTCCATAGGACTACCAACATTGTACTGTTTCATGGGTGCCCTCTTTTTACCAACTGGACCATTACTGGTTGCACACAGTTCACATTATCCGGCACCATCTTCATACATCATCTTTACAGTTCATGCGATAGAACCACAGCCTCCTACAGATACAAGCCATGAAGTAAAAAAGGCAACGTCGCAACATATGATTTAGGTAGTCCTATGAATTCATTTTCATAAGGGAATATTTTAAATAAAATCACATAAAATGCATGAATATCTTTTTAAAATTGGACAAATAAGAGAAATTTTAATTAAATTGAAATTTAAAAAGGAAAGTATGAAATAAATAAGTTAAACTTGTTAGTAATATTTATTTTTCATACAAATGTTAGAAATATATAGGCATAGTCAATATTTTTAATTTTTAAAATCTAGTGTTTTAATAATTGATAATGTGTAGTACCTAGCAGATTAGGAGAAAATACGGGTATGTACTCAGTATGCAAGCCATGAAACACATACATGGAGTCGTAAATCAAGCATTATGAATTACAATATTCTGTATGTTGTAAATGTCTTTTTGAAGGAAGTAAAAGGTATGCTCTTAAACTGTTATAAGTAGATAGAGACTGATTATAAACAGATAGAGAAAATAGCAAAATATTAATACCGTATTGTATCTTATTCTGAAGCATCAAATGTAAATAATCTTTAATTAATTGTAACATATCTTGATATTTATTGACGTCTTCTGTAACTGACAAAGCAGAGCAAATATTTTTATGGGCATGTTTTACAAAAAAAGTAAAATCTTTCCTATAGGAATAGGAATGAGGAATGTAATGAGTTAGGATCTTTTCCAGTTCAGACCATCTTTCTAATTTACCATCTGCCACAATCCACTTTAAATCGTTGTCACTTAATAAATTTTCACCTATATATACCGCAACTTTAAAATTTTTTGACATTTTAACACTAGTTAATATTTTTAGACCAATGTCATACGAGTCACTACACTCTTGAATGTTTAAAAAATACAAATATACACCGTCATTCGTCACTTTTTGATTCGACTCATTAAATTAATCTTGATGCTATAATTGTTAATAAAGTTATCAAACGAGTCTATTAAATCTTGTTGCACAAAGTCTTTTTCCAGTTGTTCCAGTTTGTGGTTTTCTCTATCAAAGTGATGTTGTCGTCTTTCATCTGGATCACTTCTATCTCTAGGTTTAGGAATAGACATATATGAAGAAATATTGGGGAAAATTCTAGGCATAGCATTTAATTTCAATTTGGAATATTTTAGTTTTTCGGAAACAACATGGCCCTCTTTGTCTTTCCAGGTCTGGTGAAGTATAGTATCTTCAGAATGAAAATGCTTAGCACACACAACAGAAGATTTTGTTGGGGTATACTTGTCTCGTTTGATAGCTTTTATCCACTTATCACATAGTTGTTTATCTTTTGGTAACGAAAATGTGCTTACAGGCCCTTCCAACTTCAGAATGCTGGTGTAATTACTTTGGCATCGAGGTACACAACAATGTCTTGGCATCTATAAATGAAAAGAATAAAACATTTAAGCTTTTGTAGCATTTCGACTATTACGATATTAACCGCAGAATAAACCCACAGTTGTTGTAAAAACTGTGATTTTATTGCCTCAAGGGTTAATATAAAAAAGAATTAAAGATTGCGTTTATGTTATTTGTTTTTACTTACTTTGAGTTTATTTCAACCTGTAGTACAAATATCAATAATATTAGTCCAATAAGATAACTTAAACAACTCCCTAGACACATAGAAACACTTAATATTAAATACAAAAATATAATTTACAAATAGCTGCCACATATATCACACATTTACAATGCACTGCATGCAATCATCTGGCCACATTCGAATCGAATAGGACTACCATATGACGTTGCCAAATTTCTACTTCATGGCTTGTAACTGTAGGAGGCTGTGGATAGAACCGTTCTCAAACCTTTTGTAGAGTCTTCGTAATAACAAAGTGTCCATCTGATGCACCGTCATTTAACTGACGCAATACTTCTGACACTTACTGTTAGGTACAATCAACTGAAGCTTAGATTCTGTACCATTATCGTTCTCAAAGGTTCTATTTCTATACAGAAGATCATCTTTTAGCACTAGGTAAATCCATTGTCTCCAGTAAGACTTTACTTCTGGACTACATGCACTAATGTCTTACCAAGTATAAATATATTTTTATTTTAATTGAGGCTGAGTTTTACTGGGTCTACTGTCTAAAAGAGCTAACTTCAATCAACCTTCCTAACATTACTTCCAATCTCTTCTCCTCTTAGACAAAACTAACCATCTCACGATCAACCCGCCCCACTCTCTTCTCAAACATTTTTAGCATCCAACATGGCAGCCTATCAAATTGACATTCTGATAGTTGATCTATAACTAAAAAGATCAAAAACTATTCTTTCCCCAAACACACAACAACCCACACGAAAGACAAACAAACATCAGCAACTCTAACCCCATGCCACTGGTCCCTAATTAGTATGGCAAGTGAAAATCCTTGATCTGGCACACTATCCCAGAGTGCCTTGAACAACAGTTCAAATGACATACTTGAATCTCACATGTCCAATCCCACAAAAAACCTAAATGTCTGGGCCTTCTCAAACATGCTCCATTAGACAAACACATAATCCCTCCCACATTGCCCTAACTGATGAAAACTCCCTGGTAATAGACACACCTAGACAACAACACCAGCTCACTATAATCCCTTGTTACAAATACCCTTTTAAATCTTTATAACCTTGCTTAAATATATATCTTCTGATTTAATAAGGCCCTCATACTCAGGGACATAATTTAGCGGCAGAGAGAAAAACCTAACGGATAGGGTACTCACCGCCCTTCTCCTAGACCTTACATTGCATAGAATCCGAAACTCTGAACCAACATACATAACCTTAATCTATCCATCAATGAACACATTATATGCACGATCAATATAATAGATGGGCTCGATGGAAAATGTACCATATGAGATTTAATCAAATCAGATCACCTTCCTATCCTAATGAAAAAAGCAATCATATCCCAAGATCAAACACTGTACCACACCTCCAGAATAGTAAGAGATTATAAAAATACAGATTGGAAAATTTAGACACATATTCTGACAACGCTCCTCAGTTAGGCAACCTAGACAACCAAATTGATATCCAACAGATGTATCACAGACTTACTAAAACTGATAAATTCAACAATTGACACATTAGTGCCCAACATTGAAATACATTCATTAAAGGTGAACTCCACCGACAATTCAAACAATCTCAAGATACACTCATCAAAACAGAATACAACTTGGAATTCAATAGATTCCTACACTCAACCCTTCCGCAATTTGACACGTGTGTGTAATCTTTCAGTTTAGTTTGTTTTCTCTGTCTAATCCCTCTCGAGGACAGATACCCACATACAAGTTACTTTAAGACTGTCTATGGTCATAAGTTATTATCCGTATGGTAATCCTAATTTAATTTGTGATGTTCCTAAGTCCTGATCTAACCATTATTTTACTCAAGCTTTTCAGGTGTGGAGGCAATATGATACATGTTATTGTGGATTTTACCAACAAGTTATAAATTCAATACAGCTCTTCAGGTTTTAAACCCCACATTTGGCTATCATTATTTAAGCTGTGTGTAAAGCATTATTTGTTCTATCTGCTAATTCCTAATAAGCCTGGGGCCAAATATTATCCCAAGATTTACATTTCTACTATTCAGGTTTAGATTACCTTATCCCTCTAAATTCATCTTTCTGGTAATTTCATGATTTTGGATAAATTTCAAGTTCATTCTATAATTACAGTCGGCCCTGTCATATTATATTTGTGACAGTGCTGTTGAATTTGATGTTTGCTAAGATGTCCACGTCATCCACATAGCCTATAATGGTGTAATTCTACTTCCACAAGACATTTATTAGTCTTTCGTAATGAAAGTATTTTTGGGAAATACCGTATGATACACTTTCTTGATGATGAATAAATACCATATGAATATTTGTTTCATTACTTCTATATTTTTCTATTAGCTGCCTTACAATGAAAATTTCATATGATATTAATATGCTTTGCACAAATCCAAACTGATTGTCTGATACATGCATGTTATCCAGTCACTGTGTTTCTATTGCTTTTCCCATATTTTCATGGTATAAATTTGATTTTTTTTTTGTTTTTGTACACATGCATTAATATACTACTCTCAATTCTTCTAACATTTGTTCCACCTCCAAAATTTGATTAAATAAGCCTGTCAGCCAACTTATTTTTGTTTGTTCTAATTTTCGGGAAATACCCTATGATACACTTTCTTAAGATGAATAAATACCATATGAATATTTGTTTCATTACTTCTATATTTTTCTATCAGCTGCCTTACAATGAAAATTTCATATGATATTAATATGCTTTGCACAAATCCAAACTGATTGTCTGATACATGCATGTTATCCAGTCACTGTGTTTCTATTGCTTTTCCCATATTTTCATGGTGTAAATTTGATTTTTTTTTGTTTTTGTACACATGCATTAATATACTACTCTCAATTCTTCTAACATTTGTTCCACCTCCAATATTCTATTAAATAAGCCTGTCATCCAACTTATTTCTGTCTCATTCAACTGTTATCACTTTCTTAATTTTTGTAGCGCATAAGTAATTCCTTTAGTAATTTTGGTGACCATTGCTGTTACTGTTACATATTTGCTAGATCGAATGGTTTTCCATAAAATTCTTTATTGAATAAACCTTAAAAGTATTTTTCCATAGACTTCTGACATCCTGTTCATGTATTGGTATAGGGCAGTTGAAAAAAAATTATAATTCTAAGGCATGAAAATAAATTTCTTCTTTTGGGTAGTTAGTCACTTCTAAACAAGAAATCCAAAACAAAACCTATATAACTATATTATAGAGAATGCATACAATTGTTAAATTTCTTTAAAAATGAAAAAGTATATTGTACTAAAATATTTTTTAATCTCAGTTACCTGTAGATATGATATAACCTAATGATATATGCGAAAAAAAGAAACAAATAATTATTTAACAAAGAAATTATATTCAACATTTATATAATATTACAAAAATTGTTTAAAATTTTGTCAAATGAGATCTAAATACATAATTATTCTCTGCAAGAACCATAACTACACTTTTTATGACACTCTCTTGAGTTTTCGATATTGTGAATTGGTTTCCAAAGAAAAACTTTATATATATTTAAATCTTAGTTAAATATCTATTTGAATATGGGATGGATATTGAATTAAAATATTTTGCTTACTGATTCCGTAATAATAGCTAAAATTAAAACATACTAAAAAAATGTTTCAATATTTCTTATGAAATTATTGAAAACATATAGAAGCTTTCAAGATGCAATCTGTTTAGATGAGTTGTAATCAGGAAGTTGTATATTAACCAAAGTAAAAGTCAATGTCTATAGAGAATAGGCAATGAAACAATTTATCTTTTTAGAAATGGTTCCACTAAATACAGAAATATATGCACAAATGCAAAACATTACCAGAAAATCTTCAACTGTGCATGGCATTTTAATAGAAAAACTCATATTAGAAAAAAACCTTTCATACTGCAGCTTTCTCGTTTCCTATGTATTGAACAATTGCTAAATAATTAATAACAACTTTACTTTCTAAATCTATTTTGAACTTATTTTCAAAATTTTTCATAAACTGTTCATTTCGGATATTTAAAATTTTAATATGATCATTAACAGATTTTAGAGCTGATGTAAAGAACAATATATAATTGTATCCTTCCTGTAGAATTCTGGAAAGAGGAGGCTGGAAGGCTGTTCCTCTAATTATTGGTGTCTCCAAATCCCAGTCCAAGTCTATTGTAGATTTTTCTAATATGGATAATTTGTTTTTCACCTCTTGGTTGGCAGTGTGTAACTGATCTCTACAAAATAACATATATCATAAATAAAATAATAAATCTAGAATTTTACTTGTTATTGTTACTTCATGAAAATCTGTTGTGAAAAGAAAATTGTGAAAAATGCAGTTAGTTCTACATATAAAATGAAAATATTTGTGTATGTAAAATTGTAATGTGCTTCTTGCAAAATTGTGTTAATCTTGTGACTATTAAAACAATGCAGAGGTGCACAAAAGAAAGAACATATAAAAAAAATGGTAAAATAAACTTACATGATTCCTTTGATCAATGTTATTTCATCTTCTATCTCTGAGAATATCTTGTACATAAGCTTGTCTTGTAAAACTTTGAAATTCTCTATGTAACTTATATTAGCCCTATAACCGAAAATTATATTATAATAGAATTTATTCAAGTTATAATACAAATTAAACGTATATTGTATTTGAATAATTTCGAAATGTAACAAATAAACAAACACAGTAAGTATACAACCAAATATACTCACTTCTCCACGTGTCTCAACTGTTCAGAGTAATTAACCAGTGCTTGTACAGGTTTTTTCGATTCATTCAATAAATTTCGCCATTTATCGACATGAGATGGTAATAGTTTACAAAAATTTACTAGATTTTTCTGCAGTGTAAGAATAATGGCTTGACTGTGGCTGTCTATTTCTACTTCTATTGTCATTGTCATATTTTTATTATTCAACTGAAATTTTAACAAGTGACAAAAGTGACCGTACTGTATGGTGCTGCCCTCTTAACTCTTAGGTTAATCTTGACTGTTAAAAGATGGCGCCATACATAGGAAATGAAAGTAGAAAACAGTAGATTGTATAAAACAAAATCTATTGTTCATAATGTATATATACCCATTGTCCCAAATTTATGATTACAATTTTTATTTTATATTAGTTTATGTTGATCAAAGTTTAAATTGTAAAATCACTTGATATAAAACGTAATTATTAAATAATACCAACTTATTTCTCTTAGTATTCAAAAAAATTGTATGTGGGTGTTTGCAGGTGTTTTATTTTATTTTTTTTTATTTTAAATTAAAGTGTCTCGACAACTATGGGCCATTGACACTGGTACAAAGTTTATTACAATATGTTTATGTTTACATACGTATACCTACACTCTGTTTACAAGTTAGGATACATTACAGTGTTTACAGCGAGGATGGTTTTCAGAAGACATCAGATATCCATGAGTAAGACGAGTGTGACCTATTCTGAGTCTTCTGATAATAACAGTTGAACAGTTGGTTGAATTGTGCGTAGTTTTGTATTTTGAGAGAAGTAAGACAGAAGTAGACGTTGCCGTCTTATAAAAATTGGAGGTTCTGCAGATTCGATATACCTAAAGACTTTCAGGAGGACTTGATTTAAAGGCGCCGAGGCTAATGCGTAAAAAAGTGTTGTGAATTGTATTCAGACTGTTAAGGAGAGTATTGGAAGCAGATATGTAGAGAATAGTTCCGTAATCAATGTTCTGTAAATTCTTAAGAGGATTTTCTCTTCTGCCCCCAATTGATGGTGAGCTAGAGTTTTTAAGATATTGATTCTATTTAGGCAGTTTGTTGTTGTATTCTGTATCTGATCTATCCATGTAAGTCTTTTATCGAATATTACTCCTAATAATTTGTATTTATCAACCACTTGAAGAGGAGATCCATTTAGGTGAAGTAGAGGAGGGTGAGTGTGATGTCTTCTAGAGAAGTTTATGACTTTAGATTCTCCAGATGAAAATTTGACTCCAATTTTAGTGGACCAGTTATAAAGATTGTTAAGAGTGTTTTGAAGTAAAGAGCATGTACTCCTTGTAACTGTCGCTTGGCAATAAAGAACAAGATCATCTGCGTATATTGAGTATTTTATTAGAGGGAGAACAAGAGAGTTTATATCGTTAATGCTAAGAATGAATAGTGTGGGCTGTTCTGAAGCTATTCTGGCCGAATCTGAGCAGATCAGAGTTTAGTCTCCTACGTATAGAAAATGGAAGTGTCGGTGTTTTATTTTTGTTAAATATGTGTCCAAAAAATTTAGAGTAGAATGGTATATTTTTGTGCTTATTATTAATTTATTAATATTATTAGTAGCTTATGATTGTGTGTGTGTGTTTTTTTTTTCTAACTAAGAGTAGTGTTAGTTAAACCTAAGGTTTAATTATGTAATCTCTTACGGTGCATTTTCCATGATAGATTTTATAGATTATGAATTTTAAATACTCTATTTTATATTAGTATCATTCTCTTTCCCTTTCTCCCTACGCCGGAACGTCAACCTTATTAGATTTGATAAATTTTTCTAGATTGAATCATACCAACTTGACATATGTCTCTTCTAACGGCCTACCACTATGTATTGTTTGGCATCCCTTTGTTTAAGCTGGGGTTTTATATTTTGGGATTGACTTATATCATATCACTTCCCTTAATAGATTTATTCCCTTAATAATTTTTATTTTTGTCCCTTTTAGTTAAAAAATTCCCTTTTGTTATTGAAAATGCCTTTATTTTTTTTTTAACTTCTTAATATTCAGTTCATTTCATCAAAGTTTGTTCTAAGGCGGAAATACACCATTCAATTCGGTTGAACAATGTGGATGATTCAACCAAAATGAACCATGTATTTTGCAATTCAATAAAAGTGTTCAACAAAATTGTTGAAATGAGTTGAGATAATTTCTACTTTCGTTCAACTTCGTTATACAACTGGGATGATTCATCCACATTTACTCGTCCATACAAGTTTTGTCGATTGTGTTCGATTCAACCGTTTATTTCATCGAGTTAAGAATCTTTTCATTTTGACTTGTGATATAATAACTTCCGTACGTACGTTTCGAATCATCCACATTGTTCAACCGAATTGAATGAAGAGTAAATTGAAGCGTGTATACGTATGCTTTTCAATTTGATTGAACAATGTAATTGAATCATCCACATTGTTCAACCGAATCGAATGGTGTATTTCCGCCTTAACATTGTTCCTTTAGAGTTTTGTCATTAAGTGTCCTTGCAATGTTTCAGCATTTCAGTACAACACACCAATCATCGCACAGTGTAAATTTAAGCTAAAAATTATTAAATAGATTAGGTTGATATATAGAATTGTTGTCAAAACTCATAACTCTCATTATTACTACAGATGGAAAGGATACACTAAATAAGGGTAGAATAAAATATCAATGTATAATTATATAAAATTTGGTAATTCACAAACGAGAGGGTTAAGCGAAAATGGCATTTCGTGACAAAAATGAGATTGTTAACTATGTAACTTGGAAGTTGTAATATATTTTTCATGCCGGTCGTAAATTACAGAGAAATTTGAGTTTAAATTTTTTATGATGTTCACCACAAGTGCAGGTGTACCGGGTTATTGTAAGGAGAAGTTTCTCTTTGATGCCGTATAACCAATAATATATCTCTTGCCATTAATGCCGATTGATAAAAAATGTAACATAACAAAAGGAAGAGAAAATAAGGGTTTTATTAAAGCAAACGAAACTAAATGAAATGTTGATTTGATTTTAAAAATGGATTACAGGGTACGTATGTACATTTGATTATTTGTGTGGTAGGGTTTTAACCCCAAAGTATTAAAACAGAAAATATTCTTAAATTATAATAGAAAGACTATTAATATAAAAAGAAATATGTTTAACAATTAATCCATTGACCCGACTTGAAAGTGCGTATTGGGGGCCCAAACAGTATCTTTCATTCAAAAACAATAACGTTTAAGCTAACATTGCAAAGACACAAGTATTTAGATATTTATAGGTATAAATACGGTACGTATCGGATCGTAGAAATGAAACATGTTAGAATAGAAGCAATTATTAATAAATAGGTACTGTACATATTAGAATATTGTTTCATAACAGTTGGCGTAGGTCGATAATGTTATTATTAAATATGTCACTTACGTCAAGAATTGATTTAATTAATTTATTTTGACTTCAAAGACATTACTTGGATTTTTGGTCATGAAAAATCTTACTTTTTTCTTCTTCTTCCTTCTTGTATGTAGGCTTTAGCCCGTTTCCTCTTCAATATTAGCCTCCTAAATTGTTTAAATTGTCGCACCATCTTGTTCTGCCAATACTTCTTCGTCCATTTGGTGACTTATCTCGTGCTATTTACACTATCCTGTCCTCTTAAAATCTCACCTGTTAACCAGATTTCGTTTTTTTTTTCGCCTTTCGTAGGTCGCCAGAGTGCTATTTTTTAAAGATGTACTGTTGGCTGTGTTACCAAAAAATATAAATAGCTGTTCTAAACATTTTGAAGATATGACTACTTCAGAATTTGTAAAGACCAGTGTAAAAAAATAATAACAATGAGATTGGTAGAGGAGTATATCCTATAATGAGTGTATCCTATATAAAACGAAATATTTTCCAATCGTAAGACTAGATACTGAAATCACTAAAACTTATTCCAATTGATTTTGCCTCCTAAAACTCTGTCACTCATCTCAAAGTTTATTTGGAAACTGTATCACGGCAATCTAGATAATTAATATTCTGTTTCCTGTTTCTTTTGTTGTATATAGTTTTTATATGGAAAATCTTCCAATTAGATATAATATCTGCCCCTGTCTGACATTTGTTAAAATTTTAAGTCAAATTTTGTATTACGTATGTCTCATATCCTAGAAATTCCACAAATTTATTACCAGGACCAAATGACTTTTTATTTTTCACAGGAGAACATGTATTAAAAAGTGTATGACTTGATATAGAATCCTGAGGCAATGCTGAATAGTATTAGAAACATATAATATTATTATGATATTTAATATAAATACTACAAAATTGACAAATTTAAAGTCTAGTATGCGTAAGTTTATTGCTAATGGTTTGTATAAAACTTACTGAGGTCATTGATTTAATGATTCGAATAATAACGAAAAAATGCAGTATTTTGATTGTGAATGATTAAGAAGGAAAAAAATATGCTTTAATTAATACGCTTAATTAATATTACGCTTAATTATTTTAACTTGGTTTTTAGCTATATTTTTATTATCTAAAATATGATTTGTAAATGTGTTATCAATACATAGTAATCCATTTTAAATGCTGATAGTCTAATATTTTTATCTATTGGTTCTGCATTATAAGCATAACATAATACGATCCATTAGCCTTTGGTATGTATTTAGCCTTTAAAGTGTCACTATTGCGAAAATATATAGAATTTTGACATTTACGTCTAGTTAACTTGTTTAAAACTCGATAATTATTCCTAGTAAGCATGATATAAAAACACACACACGCACACCACATCAGCAGGTGAAGCATGTCAGTGTTAAATCGTCAGTAATAAGGGCTGCCTTATCACGGGTAATGTCGAATGTGGGTGGCCCAAATCAAAGCAGGTGGATGTCATTGTTGTCAGTGGTTTTTTCAGTATTAACATCTCGGAACCCAGGTATCACGGAGGTAGATCGTATCAGTATATCATCTGAACGGTTTAAAAGTTGCCAGCACATTCCGCACAGTATTTGAAGATGCAATACGTCAGAATACGTCATAGTCGGAATGCTACCCATTGGAGTCGTAGCTGAGAAAAGTAAGACCCTTTATCGGCAAAGAAAGTCAGCTACAATAATTACGTTGTGCCTTGATGAACTTAGAAGAAGAGAACGACAAAACAGCATACGTTGATGGCAATTACAGTGGGATTTTCCAACAATGGGCAGGTGGACGCATTGTCTTAAACCACAGGTGAAAGTTTTGCTGAACTACAAACATGGAGAGGTCAACCACTATTTGACGCAGATGCTCTCAGGATATGGCTGCTTTCGAGCATATCTTTATCGCTTTAAACATGCCGATTCTCTAGAATGCCCGTCCTGTCTCGGGGTCAGTGAAGACGCCGAGTACATGTTCTTCGTGTGTCCTCGTTTCAAGTTGCTGCGTAATACTCTGAAAGCGGTTATCAAACAGAAAATTCGACTAGTGCCTATTAGTAGGAGAAATGCTTTTATCGAAGTCAGGTGGAAGTAATTTAAATGATACTTAAATGTATTGCCTACCAAAAAAGTAACACAACATACACACACACACACACACACACACACACACACACACACACACACACACACACACACACACACACACACACACACACACACACATACACACATACACACATACACACATACACACACACTTACACACACTTACACACACACACACTTACACACACACACACTTACACACACACACACATTTACACACATACTTACAAACACACTTACATACACATATACACACACACATTACAAATAAAAGTTATATAATATCATATATGACTGGTTTTATCACTAACCGTCCAAGCCATAAAATAAATAAACTTTAAAAATTTATTTCACAATTATTGTTTCTGTAGACTAAAAAAAAAGTATAAAAATATCGACAAAATTTGGCTATGGTTGTATAATTCCGTTTCCAGAACATTTTTTGTTTGAAATATTGCACTAAGCAAATTTATTTTTAAACCAAAATATTCACTACGTAATCGACAATGCAAACAAAAATTCAAAAACACGTAAATCTTGTATTTCATAAATATTTTTAATGTTGAAATTTTTGAGGAGCTTAAAATATATTTTAGATTCAGTGACGGAATGCCGAAGGTGCGGTTGACAGTTAAAAAATAATTTGGATTATTTGACCATGTATGTACAATTAAATTTGCAATGTAATATTTGCTCAGAGTTTAATATATGTAATTCTTTCGAAGCCTTTCATTACATTTTTAATCGATGAAAACTACTTTTCTATTCCCAGATTGATTGTCAATGTTTTCCCTTGTTCTTTATCCCTCTGGTGCCTTATTATATCCATTTTTGGACGTACTCTTGGATCGTTTCCTTGGATCGTTACTCTATTTAATATTGTCTCTATATATACTCTATCTAAGATTATTCCATTGATTTTGTTTAAGGCTTATCCTCGAAAATTGTAACGGTAAAATTCAGAGAGATATCTATTTCAAAAATATTTTTCTTTACGAAAACAAAATCCATTCACTAAGAATATTCTAAACGTCATCGTGTGCTAGAGGTTAGCTTTATACCTACCTTATACAACCCCCTAATGTGTAAAGTCTTGGGTCTATACAATAAACGAACGGGCGGCCTTCTATTCAGTGCGGTTTTGAAATAATGTTGAATAAAAACATTCATAAAATTAAAATGAAAGGGTTTACGTCTATTAGTAGAAGTGCGATTTATAAAATTAGTACTTGAAGCCCAAATAGCGGGAGGAATATGTACATCAGTTTTCAAATATTTATTATTTACTTTATAATTTCTAAATTGAACCACTTTCACTTATTTAGGTAACAATGTATCTGTTTTGACAACTAAATAGGTAATTAGACAAAATAATGAGTATTATTAATTTCAAAACAGTTTAAAGAGCTAAAACGAGTTTAAAAAATTAAAAGGAGGTAGCCCGGGCCCAGTTAAATGGTCAAGCTTATTCCAGTGGAAGCAATAAGGAGGATTATTTTTCGTTTTGGCACAGCTGACATGCTCTCTCTAGCACTACAACCCATGAAACTGTGGTAAAAAACATGCTTTATTTATACGGTTCTGAAACACGACCATTAACAGAGACATCAAAGAAAGATATCTCGTCGAACTTAATGCAATAAAGTATGAGAATAGAAGGTACAGTCATGGATGGCATACAACGAAAGCAGGTCAAATGGGTACAGGTCCAATAAATGAAAGACAGTAGACTCCTAAAACAAGTACCTGTATGAACCCCTACCGGAATCCAGAAGAGAGGATTACCTTAGAAAACACGGATGGAAAAAATAAGAAACTTTTTTTTGGACTAAAAATAAATTTGAAGAAAACCAAGTTCATGGTATTTACAAAAGCATAAAGCATTAAAGTTAAGCTAGTACTAGATAATATAGAAATTGAACAAATATCTTTGTACAAATACCTTGGAGCATGGATCACAGAAGATACTGATTAGACAAAAGAAATAAGATGCCGCATTGGAATTGCACGGTCAACTTTTAATAGAATGAAAAAACTTTTTTGTAATCGCGATATTAATATATCGTTCCGGATAAAAATGCTTTGATGTTATATTTTCTTTACCCTTTTATATGGGATTGAAGCTTGGTCACTTAAAAAATCCAACATTAAAAACCTAGAAGCATTCGAAATGTGGTGTTACCACATTTCGAATGCTTCTAGTTAAATGTGGTATTTTGAAAATATTATGGATGGATCGCAAAACAAACGAACAAAATCTCGAACAACTAGAAAAACAATGCGAAGTTTTAAATTCTATAAAAATCAGGAAATTGTAATACTTGGAGCACATCATAACTAACCAGAAAATTAATCGGCTACAAAAGAAGAATTAGACCCAGATCAAGGTGGATTAGTAAAGCGGAGGAAGACCTTAAACACGTGAAGGTGAGGGACTGTAAAATAAAAGCACAAAATAGAAGCGAATGGAAAAATTTTGTACACCACGTCCTTCAGAGTAGTTAAGAATGTTATATATATATATATATATATATATATATATATATATATATATATATATATATATATATATATATATATATATATATATATATATATATTTAAGTTAAAGTTTTGTTTAAAATAATTATAATTAGTTAATATTAGAATTATGTTGTAAAAAAAATGCCCTAGGCGTTAACGGCCTGTTGTGCGTAAAAATAAATAAATAAATAATAGAGTACCAAAATCGAAAGAATCGCGTTTTTTGCATTAAATTGTTAATCATTAAAAAACGGCTCCGAACTTTAGGCAGGAAACAGGTAGGTTTTCTTCTTATAGGTCTACAATAACTAAAAACGTTGTCAGCTACCTGGATTATTGAGTGTCACGAGAAAATCCTTATAATCCTGGACTAATATGGCTGGACACGCAATTGAAGAAACAAACTTCATATATTATGTAAACTTTACTAACAAAAACGTTCAAAATAAATATTCCTATAAATATAAATAATCAAATTCCATATTCAAATACAGCAAAATATTTTCGAATTGTCCAATAAATAGAAATAATCAAATTCCGTATTCAAATACTGCAAAATATTTGAGTATTATTCTAAGCTTTTATGTAAAGAAGAAAAGAAAATAATAATTCTAATTGAAATACAAAAAAAATGTACTGGCTGATTGAACAAAATTCTACGCTGTTTCTACATAATAAATTATTATTATATAAGCAAATACTGAAACAATAGTATTATTAATATAATATAAGTAAAAACAGTATAAACATTTAGAAGGAAAATATCACAAATCAACAGAAAATATTTTTATTCATATTAAAATTTAATCAAATTATAGGTACTTACTGCTTATTTATATAAAATTTCCTCAATCGGAACATAAACGTCTTCGTGAACTACCCATTTTAAAAACAATTAACACACTGGTTTGTCAAAAGTCGAAATAAACCCATTCTAATGTTATTCAACATTATTTATGACCCACCTTCGAGAGGGTATTATACATGGATTATACTTCTTACCTAACCAACCTAACCGTCGGCGAGAATCCAGAAACTATCGAAAAGGACAGCCTGTACTGGCCGAGAGAGAAAGTAACATTTAGCAAAATTTGAGATTTTTAAAAAAGTTTATACTAAATAGCTGCTTTGTGTTACACTTTATGTTAAAAATAAAAACAGATTCGGAAAGTGGGTCAAATTCTGTAGTGCTCTATTTCAAAAAAAAAATTTACGTTTATTTTAACCAAAAATATTTGAAAAAAAATGTTGTTTAAACAATTTATTAATTTACAACCAAATAGTGCACTAGAACTGTTTAAGACCTTCCATATAAAAAAAGAATCATCTCAATATCTTCCATAGTTTTTGCGTTATTTAATATAAACTTTTACATTGGAACTTAGCTATGCCCAGAAACGCAAGGAACGGCCTTAAAGGTTAGATCTCCTTCTACCTCTCCTTTCTATTTTGTTTTTCCTCTTACGTCAATATAGTATCTACCTATTCTACCTATTCCATTTCTTATCATTTTGTTAAATAGTGCAAGTTTAAAATTTTTCATAGGATACGCCAACTTTTATTTAAGAAATACCACTTGATCTTTGACACGTCTCTCACATTTATCATTTCTCTAAACCATTCTTTTCCTTTTCGAATGGGGGAAAGTGAAGGGTTAAGGGTATTAACCAGGATTCAGGAAAGATATGTAAGGAAATGTATGCCAAGTACGCACACGAATAAAGATAAGGAGATTAATGATGAACCCAAACATTTAAATGAGAACCAACTTACTTAAAAAATAACGATTTCTCATGTTTTATGGTATGTTTATAGTTTGTCGTTAGTAAAATTAAATTGAAAAAACTCCGCATATGGACAAAGACAACGAGAATAATGATGAACCTACTTATTTAAATGAAAACCTGCTTATTTAAAGAAAATCCATTTTTTATGATATTTTCATAGTTTATAAAATCATTTTTAAGAGACTAGCAACAGAATATTCTCGATATCTAATAACAACAACATTATGCAATGTTACAATAATTAATGAACCGTTATAAAATAACTACTGTGCTTCTCTCTATTATCTGAGACCACTCTTTTCAGAGGTTTTGCGCTGTTGCCAATTGGATGTAACTGAGATTTAAATGTTTTTCTGAATTAAAGGTCTGTTTTGTAAAAGTATAAAAGATATATTTTTGGGATTTAAATTTTAGATTAAATGCAAAAATATAGAAAAGATTATTAATAAAAATATTTGGTTGTTAATTAACATAATATCGAGTTAGTTAGTTACCCAGGTAGTTCTAAACGACTACTTATTTACCTACACATAACCAAAACAAATTCTGTACAACTATTTTTTTAGCGAATGTCATTTCCACACATTTATGAGATTACAATAAATAAAATTAAATTAAAATTTACACTATATTAAAAACTGCTTCATATCTAATTTATAGGGAAGCATCGAGATTGTTTTTGTAGTTAATTGACTCTGTCGTCGCAAACAGGAAATATTTGAGACTGTTCGCTGGCACCACTCTTCTGTTATGTGCTTGATGGATTATACCTCACTAGACGATAATGGTAGCTTACCCCACCTGTGGAACATATACATGATGACATGATGAGTTCTGCTGAGTTTTAAATGTGAACCAGATCTTATGTGGTAGGCCAAATCCAGAAGGCCTTCTCTGATATAAGGTATAATTTTATTTGGTAGAGCTTTCCAGTAGACATGGGTCCATTTACTGATCATGTTGAACCTAATGGCTGCGGTCGTTTCTGCGTTTTCTATGGGAGATTTTCGAGCGCGCAGTCGATCTTCAGGGGCATTTCGTCAAAATTAGGCTCTCCAACAATTTGGTGAATGTCATAAACATTAAATAATACATTTACTCAACACGAGACAAATAACAAACAGTTTTATTTGAAGAAACTACTTAGTGGGTGATAGCAGGGGAGAGTCTCTCATTCATATTAGGTTATTCTTGTACTCTCTGAGGAAAGTCTCCATCACTTTTTAAATTGTATTTTCATTTGTTGCTAGATTAGATTAGCGATATTACATAATGATTGATTTTTCTGTATAAAGAATAAAAGTAGTAATGAAGTACAAAAAAATAAAAAAAGCGATATGAAAAATTTAAAAGAATATGTAGTAAGATCTTCATAAGCAAATAAAATGTAGAGCAAGAAATTGCTAACAGGAAAATAAAGCGATATTTGTTAATTATATCAAGAATCTCATTGAAGACCTACCTTTACAAAACTAGATAAGTGAATAAAAAATAGGAATATCAAGAGAGATTTTATTATTATTTATTGTGCTATTTGTTATTATATCATTTAAATAAAAGTAAATTCTTTTATTTTTATGCGACTGATTTTTTCAGAATCATTAGACATTTGTTTATTTCATATATCATATACCAATATTTCATATACCAATTAGTCTAGAATTACGTTTCATTTCATTAGAAGTGGTTTTAAATATTATTAATAGAATCTTTTAAAAAATTCCAAACAGTATCAGCTGAAAATTGAAAAAGGATAAAAAATTTATTTAAAGAATGTGCTATATCTACGAAAAATTTAATACACCGGCAACGTTGAATCTCTCCCATCACAACAGAAATTTCTTCTTTCACCAACGTGCTCCATATACGCAAAAGTGAAATTAACGATTTCCGAACTCACCAGCGTTTGTATATTGGTCTGTTCCATTGTTGCCGTAGTGAGTGTATTTTCGGTATTAAAAAGAAAATAAAAATGTTATCATTAAACTGATTTTTTGGCATAGAAATTTCTGAAAGCGCAACGAATTTTGTGAATAAGGATGTAATAAAGACAAGAGCAAATTTAGTTTTTACAGGATTTAGTTAAAATTTAATTTCCAGAAAAAGTAAAACAGTAATTACGAAGTAGTTTATGAGTAGAAATAAGTATATCGAATCAACTAGGTTTATTACTATTTTACGTTTCATTTAATAAATATCTGTTTTAATTACGAAATGGTATTATAAGTAGTTAAATGCCACCGTTTTATAAATACTTTTACAAACTCATGTTTGGGCCTTTCACATTTATCAACCATCTCTTAAAGATAAAAATTGTAACCATGAAAAGTAAAGGATTATCTGTATCTAGCAATAATAAATATATTAAAAAATATGATTTACGAACACATATTTGAGGCTTTTACACTTATCTATCTTTTCTCAAAAACAAATATTTCAGTATTGTTCTGAAGCTATTTTCTTGTGGCATTTTAAAGTAATTACTATTTAAATGGGAATAAGCCACAAATAAAGATAAAAATACGTTTATTGGCGTTTCAATTTCCACTTCGGAAATACTTCTCCGTCCCCTTCCTACAAATCTGTTACCTCTGTTATGTCGTCCTCTAGTAAATGCCATAAAGAGGAGAAGAGTAAAAATAAATAAATCCCATAAAGCAGTCATAGATACGTCCACAATCCATGCTGAGTTGCGAGCAGGTGTATTATTGAACATTTGTGATTGTGTAAAGAAAAATGGACTACAGGATTTTTGTCCCAGATATTCTTGTCACAAATCTTCAGTTGATTCTAGTATGTAATATAAAATATTATATTATTATGTATTTTGGTAAATATTCTATTGGTAAATAATTGTTTCATATTGTTATATATATATATATATATATATATATATATATATATATATATATATATATATATATATTTATATATATATATATATATATATATATATATATATATATTTCATATTCTATCTTACAAGTAACAAAAAAAAACAAAATTTGTTTAATTTACTTATGTTTGTATTTTGAGAACGATTTCCAAAGTGGAAATTAAAACGTCAATAAACGTATTTTTACCTTTAATTTTGACATCCTTATTTAAATAGTAATTAAATATTTCAGTCATTAAAACCAGAGGTTTTCCTTCTATTTAGCTATTGGTACTTCACCAAAGCTGCAAAATTAACTAGAAAAACAATCATGAATATTAACTAAGAGGAAGAAGACGTGGAACAGCAACGGGAAAATATTAAAACTAGGGTACATAAGGCTTGACAAAATAGTGTATCAATTAAGAAAAATATATTACAGTAGACATTCTAGACATGCAAAAAACAGAAATTAAAAAATTAGGTAAAATAAAAAAGGAAATAGAAATAGAAACAAATTAACAAGGAAATAAAAAAACAAAAATTAATATAATATAATTGAAAACGTTCGAGGAAATCGCACTATTGTAGACCTCTTATTTTCGAGAAACGCAACTTTTAACGTCCATTAAACACTTATGGAGTAACAACAGATGACTTCAGAAAAATAAATCATTTTTCAAACTCTGGAAAATATATTTACCAGATCTTTCTCTTCACGATCATAATTTAACGTAACAGTATGGGTATTAGAAGAAGTGAAGTAAGTGATGCCAAGTTTTAAAAATAATAATGATGTGCTACCCGATAATGTCTTCTTTTTAATTTCGTGTGTTAGGCATTTATTGCCTGTTGTGGTATGACACCTCCCAATCTTTTCAAGGACTTTTTTAATTTCTTCTTTCTTTCGTACTCTATTTTAGCGTTTGTTTAGTAAGTCGATTTTCGTCCATTTTGTTTATATCGACTGGTCCTACTACGTAATTGAGATAATTACAAAAATATATCTACATTGTTACCAAAATTAATTAATCTATAAAATGGCTGTTTTTCTGGTGATACTTTTATTTATTTTATATTAAATATTACATTTTGAAGAAGTTACTGATCTAATTTGCAGTTTTGTATTTTAGTTCAATTTTCCTCCGCTGATTCTTCTTCGTTCTCAAATAAATCAATTTTGAGCTCGAGATTATTATAAAATCCATTGTACATATACATTGTAACTTGAAGTATTACAACCCGAAACACTTTTATCATTTCCATATCAAATTATAAAATAGCAAGTTGAGAAACTGACCGCTACATACGGTAAAGACATTTCATTTGATCTTTATCAACGGTTACCTGTTTTAAAAATCTACTTGCAAACTAAAGTTCAGAAAATTCAATTTGTTAAAGAACACAAAATTATAAGTGATAAAATATAATTACTTTGCATCTACTTTTCGGCGGCAATAATAGAAATATATTCTGTTTTTAACCCTTCCGGTAACTACTGCCGTAACTAAAAGAAGTTTTTCAAAATTAAAATTGATTCAGAACTACCTATGGGACAGGAACCACTCAAACTTGTCGTTACTTTTTACAAAACCGAAAATCTTCTTCTTTTTTTGGTGCCGATTCGTTTCGAATATTGACGATCATTCTGGCTATAATTATTTTATTAACTAATGCTTTAAATATATTAGTTGTTGTTGTGGAGAACCATTTCCTCAGGTTTTCTAACGATGATATTCTTCTTCTCCTAATCCCTTGCTTTCCGAATACTTTGCCTTGAAGGATTATTTTCAGTAATCTGTATCAATACGGCGATTGCCGCTTCCCGCATTTCAGCATCTATCTTTTCCCATCTCTCCAATCTCCCTCTTCTAAGCCTCTAGATAGCATTGTTTTTGTAATTTCTCTTCTCCAGGAATTTGGCGGTCTTCCCCTTTTCCTTCTTTCTGGCAGAACATACATTAAGGCTTTCTTTGGCCACCGCTCCTCCTCAATTCTCATCACGTGACCATACCATTGTAATTGCCTTCCTTGTATTCTATCTGAAAGAGTATCTCTAATTCCTGATTATTTCCATTCTCGATACTCGACATGAAGATAATCCATTTCCACAACGTCTACTTTATCTCGTTCAGGCTTTGTCATCGTCCAACATTCGGCACCATATGTGGTAATTGGTTCTACAATTGCTCTGTATACACGAAGTTTGGTTGCATCTTTATTTTATTAGACCACAGTAATGAATTTAGTATTCGGATGCATTTTTTCCCTTGGGTTATTCGGTTTTGTACATCTATCTTAACTCTGCCATCTGCTGATATGATGCTTGCTAGATATTTATACTGGTTGCAACCTTTTATGACTGCGTTTTCAAGCCTCAGATCTGTGGTATTTTCTCCAATTTTTAAATATTCTGTTTTGCTTATGTTTACAGTAAGCCCCCATTTGGCATATTCCTCAAATAATTTCCGATTCATATAATTTATATCTTCCTCATTGGTTCCAACCACCACCTAATCATCTGCAAACAACAATGTATATAGAGTTCCTTGTCCCACTTCGATGCCCATAAATGTACATTTATTTCTCCAATTCCTCAATGCTTCTTGGGCGTATATTTTAAAGAGTGTCGGTGACAAACCGCTTCGTTGGTTTAGGCCTTTAGTGACTTTAAATTCATTTGAAGTTCTGGTTCCAATTTTTACACAACTAACTGCATTTTCGTACAATTTATATATCGCTCGGATATACGTCGAATCCAATCCAGACCTTTTGAGGACCTCAAACATTTTCTTTAACGGGACACTATCTGTATCTGTATACTATGTATTTATTACCGTTTCTCATTATGTGTCCGAGATATTCTAACTTTCTCCTTTTAATCGTATATATCACTTTTCGTTCTTTCCCCAACTCGTTCGTTATCTTGGAGGTCTATGATATTGTTGTATTTTTATTAATTTAATTTATTGTCTTTATTTATTATTAAAACTTCTACATTTATAACACTTAAAAGTTTTTTTAAAGTCTTTATTTGTCCAATATAACTAATTTATTTCACACATTTATCACAATACGCGCATTTACATTTAAAAACTCGACGCGATATTATTTTCAAACTAACTGTTTTCCACAAAAAGGTTCCTTTATTTATATAAAATGCCGTTAATCCGGAATGCCTTTGAATTCAGACGGCGATTCCCTTTATACAGACTCGAAGGTCACTCGGACTGGTTTTTTTATTCGACCTTCTTCCGGAAACTTCTAATCGTAGCAGACCGACAATTTCAGGTAAGTATTACCTGAAATTTCTGTCAGCTGGTTCCCATCGGAGGGTCATATAATCTAGAACGTGTCAGAATTAAAAAGAATATTTATGATACATATTTATCGTAACAATATCCTAAGGAATCTTCTGTATAGCCACATCTCGAAGGCTTCGTTATTTCTCCATGCACTTGTTGTATGCACTCCTAGCTTTCTTTATTCTACATTTTACTTCTTGTGAGTGATCCCATTGTTCGTTTACTATTGTTACAATATAGATAAACTGTTTTACTCGGTCCACTGGTGTATTCTTCATAAGCAGTTGGACGTCTCTAATTTTATTTACTTACTTCATTTACTTTGTTTATTAGTGTCTGTAAACTGTTTAAACTGTCTAATAACGGTGCCATCTTCATAGCGGATGTTGTTTAGGCGTTCTCCATTTAAAAGGATTCCATGTTCGCAATTTTCCAAGGCTTCACTCAATATTTCCTCTGAATATAAGTTGAATAATACACCCTTTTCTAAAGCCTCGCGAAATCTTGATCGCTTCCGTTGGTTCATCTCTAAGATTTTTTCTTATTGTGGCTAATTGGTTTCAGTATAAATTTTGCATTATACGTCGGTTTTTATCATCTATTTGGGCTTTTGTTAGAATATCAATCATTTTTCGGTGTTGAACTGTGTCAAATGCTTTTTTATAGTCCACTAAGCAGGTGTAGATATCTCAAGTCATATCTCTGCATCTACGGAATAATACCTGTAGACTAAACACTGCATCTCTCGTACCTACGCCTTTCATGAATCCAAACTATGTGTCTTGTATTCTCTCTTCGCATAGCTTGTATATTCTGTGATGTATAATTTTAAGAAAAAGTTTTAGTGTATGGCTCATTAGACTTATTAACCTATATCCTCCGTACTTTTTTGCTCTATGTTTCTTTGGTAACGTAATAAATTCTGGAATTAGCCAATCTTTTGGAATATTGCCTACGTCATAGATATTATTAAAGATTTTACATAGTATTCTTAAAGATTCATTCAAGAAGTTTTAGGAAAATCAGACTTCGTCTGGTCCTGGAGCTCTCCTTTCTTTTAGTGATATTATGACTGCTCTTATTTCTACCACTAGTATAGGTGGTCTTGTTTCCGTATGTATTGGGAACTGGTTCTCCCTCTCATCAAAAAATAAATTTTATATGTAATTTTTCCAGGTACTATCAATAGTCTCTTTGTCCACGATTACTTCTCCATTGTCATTAACAAGTTTACTTACTCTTCTGTTTTTACATTTGCCTGTAATTTCTCTTACCTTTTTATACACGTTGAAGTCGTCGTATTTACTTTGTAGAATTTCGATTTCTTGGCATTTTTTCTCCACTTCTTTCGGTTTGGATTCTCTGATCTTTCTCTATATATCTCGTTGTAAGGTTTTATACATAGTTACTGTTCTTCTTTTTTCTTCTTTCTTCTATGAGCTGCAGAATCTCTGTCGTCAGTCATGTCTTATTCTTACCTTCTTCGTTCTTCATAAAATTGTCTTTAATGTCGTCTATCGTTTTATTAAGGGATTCGATCTTCTCTTCTGTGTTTTCGGTTGTATTATCGATTTCTTTGAATTTTTTATTTATTGTTTTGTTTATTATTTCTTTTACTTCACTACATTTCAGTTTTCTCATGTTATGTGTTTTTACAGTTTTTTTCGCGGGTTTTCTTTAACTTGGTTCTATACACGCCCACTAAAGGATTGTGGTCAGATTGAATATCAACCGCTCGGTAGGTTTTAACGCTGTTGAAACTATTTCGATCTTTTGTTAACAAGTACGTAGTCTATTTGGTTTCTTATAATAACGTCTTCTCCGTTGTCTCTAGGCGATTTTCACGTATACAGGCGTCTAGGTGGTAGTTTGTAAAATGTGTTTACCACGATTTCTCTCTCCTAATCCATAAAGACCAATGTGTTGCCCTTCTTTTTCGTTACTTATTTTATCATTAAAATCTCCCATGACTATAAGGAGTTCATGTCTCGACATATCTCTTATAAGGTTGCTTATTTGTTTGTAAAATTCTGATATGTCCTCATCACTGTGGTCTGCTGTGGGTAACCAAGCATCGAGTCGAATATCCTGCTCTTAAGTGCGCGAATTGAATAAGAAGAATACTTTTTATACCCTTTCTTTCGCTGATGATAAAGTGATTATAACCCACGACAAAGATGACCTGAATTTATGGCATAACCATTAAATAACTATAGTTGCAAGACTAAAAAGGAAATAAAAAAAGGATAATAAGAGGGAAAAAGATTATAAGATGTCTAAATTCAACAATGTGATATAAAAATATATGTCAAAAAAGAAACAAATCCCTAAAACGCTACTTATTGTCCTTAGAAATGGACTTCTGGCAAACATCTGCCAAAAAAATCAAGAAAAGAAGAAAATACCCAACGACTAAATACAACAAAATATGAGAATCTCGACAACTATTTGTCAACGACAACATAGAAGAACTTAAACCTAGACAATTTATTTGGTAAGGCCGTATCCAAAGAATAGATGATGGATGGTTTATTTAGAATGGCCATATCTAAAGAATATATGATGGATGTTTCGGAAAGTATGTACGAATTCTTTTCATATTTTTTCATTTAATATTTTTCTGTTACTGTACTGTAATGTGATCGAATTCAATGCTGTATTCTAACGACTTTGGTAAAATATATTGCTTCCTGTTATTTCATAAAATTGTACTGGCTATTTCACTTATTATGGTTTAAGTACGGAGAATTCGGCTTTCTCCTTTGTATTTTGTACCACAAAGATAGAAACAAGTGTAAGGTTTCGTATTACCGTGACAATTAACTTAAATTATCGCCATTCAAAATCGTCCGACAATAGGGTTGATTTATGGCATGCTTTTGCCCACGAGCTGTTGACCACCCAACGATCCGAGGGTGGTTTTTGCCCTAGTAATGATCTCAAGACAACTACTTCAATACACACTTCATCATAAGACAGCGAGCGAAACACATCTAGTTTGAACGGTTCTCGTCCCATCGAGGCCGGCCGGGCGTCCCGACGTGGTGCCAATGAGATTCCCCTGTCTAAGAATCTTACGACATCAATATTTCAAGGGATAAGTCCATATTCTTTGTACAGACAACAATATTGAGTAAGACTTGTTAATTTCGTAATTTATTCACAATTGATAGTTGCTATTTTCCGCTAATTTATTTACAAACAAAACATTGCATTTTTTCTTTATAATTATTTATCTAATAACTTAATCATTTAACCAGCGACCTCTTAAGTTTTATACAAAACATTTGGTCACTTCTAGCCATATGATAAATAATTATAAATTTGGTTCAATTAATTTCATTGCAGCCGTGAGCACTCGCTTAGCTTTTAAAGCTCGATGGTTTTTCGCTAGATTTTTCGCTTCAGCAACCATCTCTAATTACTTTCAGGCTTTGGCTTAGACATGTTGATCGTTGACAAAGAGGAACCTTCCATGTTTACGGTACTAGGTCTAAAATGAAATCATACGACTGACTTCTTTTCTCATTCTTCTCGTCCCTTTTCTATACAAGAACATCTATCGCAGGATCGGAGCTCTTGGCATCTATACTGCTGACTGATCTAGTCACTTTTGTCAACGAGTCTAGTCCAATTTTCATGCTGGCTCTGTCTCGACAAGATTGGAACTCTTGGCAGCCTTCCGATCTTCCGATATTTGATCTGACTCTACGGTTGCTCTCCCTTGAGCTAATTTTTCTACCTATAAATTGTCAATCGTATTAAACACATAAAGGAACTGATACCACACTCTACTCGTCATTATATGCCTTCTAATCAACACCTGTCTGATTATGTTAGTCGTGTTTTATCACCGGCACAATGCTGGAGAGTGGAACGAAGGGCGAAAATGGAAACTAAGAATTAAAACTTTTCTAATTTTCCAAAATAACAATCTTCTTTGGCGCGAAACTCATTCGAATCTTCGCATCCCTGTCCTAAAAATGCTACATATGGCGTTAGACTTGAACACTTGTTCAAGTAGAGAATTGATTAATTGATATAAGGTTGAATGCTCGAGTAAATGAACTTTGAAAATAAGGCTATTATCGAGCACAATTTTAATTAAATCTTGTCCAAGTACTTTCGCTTAAAATAGCATCTTCAGGGGCATTTCGTCAAATATGAGCTATCCAGCAAGCGTAGAATGTGAAAAACATGAGTAATAACATAAAATTGTACAAAAGTAATTTTAAATTGTTTGTCCTTGTTTTAGTGTAGAGTTTTGTACAATTTTATGTTATTACTCATGTTTTTCACATTCTAGCTGCTTGCTGGATAGCTCACATTTGATGAAATGCTCCTGAAGATGCTATTTTAAGCGAAAGTACCTGGGTAAGATTTAATTAAGCTTGTCCTCGATAATAGCCTTATTTTCAAACCGTCGAGTTTATAGTTTATTTACTTAACTACTTAAAAAATACAAATATTCTTTGTAGCAAGTCAAAAATGCATAGTATATAAAAAAAAATAAATATAAAACGTAACTTAAATTTGTCACAAACAAGAACACACAATTACTTTAGCAACTCACAATATGGATTCAGAAGTGCTCGTTCTACTACGAACGCGGTATATAATGTTGTGAGCGAGGTTATTGAGGGGTTTGAAGGGGGCAATAGCATATAAATGTCTCTTTGCGACTTTTAGAAGGCTTTTAAATTAGTTACATATTACTATGGAATCAAAGGTATGCCTCTTAAGCTTATAACTTCTGATCTATGTGGCAGACACAAGGCGGTAGTGTCTAAAGGTCATCTCTCCGATTTTCTATCCAATAAACATGGAGTTCCACAAAGTTCGGTCTTAGGACTTCTTTTCTTTATTATTTATGTCAACTATTTCCCTAAATTCATATCTCAGTACAAATCCGAACAATTCGCAGATGATACGATTTGCAGGTTTTATCAGGAAAAATAAAATAATGATTTAAAAATGTCTCATGAGTTTGCTGGAAACAAACTAAAATTTAACTCTGATAAAACGCAAAATTTGTTTATATCTGCTTGTAATTTACATAATCATTTAAATAACAAAGATACTTAAACTATTGGGGATAATCATAAATAATTGACTCAACTGGTCGGCTTATATTTCACAACTTAAGAAAAGGCTATTAAGTTCATTATTTGTTATTCGTCAACTAGCAAGGGTTGTCAATTGTGAAACATTCAAAATGACATATTTTTTTCATCCACTCTCACCTAAACTATGGTGTAATCATATGGGGCAATTGAACAAAAGCACTTCAAATTTTTAGAATGCAAAAGGAAGCTGTCAGGATTTTAGCAGGGGTTAATTAGCTAGAACACTGCCGACCTTTCTTTATCAAATTCAAAATTTTGCCGCTACCTACTCTGTTGATATTTCAAGTTCTAACTGAGATTCACAGGAAACGTGCCCATTTAATAAAGCAGTCTAACCCCCTCTGTGGCTCAGTGGTAAGAGCGCCTACCTTTAAACCTAAAGGTCGTGAGTTCGAATCTCATCTGGGTGGAGAAATTTTCGTTTATTAAAAATTAATAAATGAAAATAATTTCTATCCTTGTGCGATCGGTACTCACCGGAGGGACTGTAGACGTTCGGATACAATTAGCGTCTCTTAGCAAAGACAATGACGTCGACTTTGCTAAGTATCAAGACAATTACTCTACACACACACTACACTAGGTACCTAACTGTACCATGCTAATGATCTTAGTTGTCGAGGCATTAACTCAATATAAAAAAAATAAAGCAGTCTGAAGTCCATATTCACAATACGCGAAACCCACAAATCGCTGTAGATTAAGTATTTCCGAAAAAAATTGTCTTTATTTTAACCATTACCATATTTTAAAAAAAGTATTAAACAGCTAAGCTGTAATGGTTTCGATAAAGTTATAAAACAATATTGTTTTTACTGCTCAGAAGAATATGTTCTCATATATTCTCATTGCAGAACACCCACTGAACTGCTTACCGTAACTTTGCAATTAATCTTTTTCTGTTTAGTAGGTGTTCTTGTTGGTATGTGTTTAAGTTATGTTTTATATTCCTATTTTATATATTTTGTATTTTTTTTGACTTGCTACAAACAATATTTGTATCTGTTATGTAGTTAAATAAATATTCTACTCTAAGTATGGAATCAGAAGAAGGAGGTTAGTCTGTACGTATATTTCTAGCTTTTTTCGTGTCTGTTCGAGAGCATGCTGCTAATAAAGATATCACATCATTATATTCAATTTAATTTAAAAAGATTCTCAGTTTATAAGTCTAAGAGACACAAATACTGCTAGCATATTCCACAGAAAACATATTTTTGAAACAATAAATATTATTAAAAGTATTATTTTTCCCTTATCATTTGTGAGTTTGTTTTATGTAAACCTATTTTAATCTTTGTAAGTATTTGTAAGCAATCAGGAATTATTATTTTTCGATATAAAAGATAAAAAATTTGATTTTATAGGTAGGTATTTGAATAGATAATGAATTTGTTAAAAGTTGTGAAAATGGTCATATCAGTATTGTATGTAGCTTATCTACATTACATTTAGAAACTGTATTGTCGATTTCTACCACTTCGCTTAGCAAATATATTAAGTGTAATTATAATTTATTTTTACATCGAGAACTTAATAGAGACAATCAATAAAACAAATAAACATCTGGCAACAATTGCCGTCTACTTCTCAGGATAAGGAAAAAAGAGTATTAAGCGCCTTTACAATGTTTATAGGTACATTGGCACACATAGTTGTAGAAGAGGCAATTGTTTTGTTATACGAAAATTTCAGCTTTCAAATCTATTATTTAATTAATAAAGTTAGGGGACAATGGATAATTTTCAGCTAAAATTAATTATGAAAATTTTAGAATCAGTCTTGCTGGGACGCACGCAGAGGGGGGGTTTGGGGGGTTAAACCCCCCCCCCAGGATATATAAAGTAAAAAATATATAAAGAATAGTAGGAAAATGTAACTTGTCTTTCACTCACAATACAAAAAATCCAAAACGTTAATTGAATAATTAAATTACTACTTAAATATTTAAATATGTAGAACACAATAATTATTTTATAAATACACAATAATTAATATACATCGCTCTAAAGAACGATGTAGTTGATTTTCCATACCATTGCCTTAGATTTTTCAGCCATGATATTCTTCTACCAGGACCACGATTACCTTGGATCTTTCCCTGAATGATCAGATGTAAAAGATCATATTTTTTAACGTGTCTCATAATGTGACTGAAGTATTCCAGCTTGCGTTTCTCTGTTATACTGACCAGTTGTGTTGTTTGGTTCAGCCGTCTAAGGACCTCCTTATTTCTAACTCTGTCGACCCAGCTTATTTTCAATAGTCGTCTGTATACCCACATCTCAAAGGCTGTCAAGCGTTTAAGGATAGTCTCAGTTAGAGTCCACGTTTCCACTCCATACAGCAGGACAGGAAAGATGTAGCAAGATGTCTATCGAACTCTAAGGTCAATGCTAAGATCGTGACTGCAAAGTACGTTTATCATTTTTACAAAGGCAGCCTCGGGCTTGTTCTATTCGGCTTTTAATTTCTGCGATTGGATCCCAGCTCTCATTGATATTACTGCCGAGATACACTAGTTTCCCTACTCTGTCTAGTGTATTTAGGTGTAGATACCTAATAATAGGCTTATGACAAAAGTAGACAGAACGAGTCTGTTAGCAGTAGAAAAGAGACATCTTTATGAGAGAAGAGAGCATTTGACAACAGCTATATAAAAAATAGAGAAAGGGAAAAATCAATGGAAAGATGACAAGAAGAGTGAAACAACAAGGAAGATGTTGCCCAGTGGACCAAGATGCTGATCCCGAGCCTAAGAGACTGGGTAGATTGTCTGTTTTATGGCGTATCTTTATAGATTTATTAGAAAGACAAATACAAATAAATGCCTATACTACGAATATATACCAGGTAAAAAAATAGGTATGAACTCTGTGACTGTAAGAGAGATTATCGTGAAGATGACAGGAAGCACGGAGGGATGGAATAGTGTTCACAATTATATCCGAGCAGTCATTAAAAAGAAAGAAGAATAGGAACACCAACCAGGTCAACGACAAAGATAAGATCTCATTACTATTTTAATGGGAATAAGCCGCAATTGAAGGTTAAAATAAGTTTATTGACGTTTGAATCTTTGATCTTTGATCTTGCACCGATAACTTGTTTATACTCCAACAACTAATAGAAAAAAAGAATAGCGGTTGGTACCAAAGTACAACTAGCCTTCATCGACCTAAAAAAGGCGTATAATACAGTTCCAAGATTTACATTGTGGCAAACATTACAACAACTCGACATTAGTCAATATCTTTTAGGAATAATCACCTATATATAAAGTATACAGGGATAACACTACTTACCTAAAACTCTGAAATAGACTATCAGAGCCAATAAAAGTAACTAAAGGACTGAAACAAGGCAGCCCTCCAAAATTGGAAAAACTACTGCCAGGGAATGGGAATCCCCATAGGAAATGACGTACTGTTCTCCCTAACCTTTGCAGATGACCAAGTCGTCCTAGCTCAAGATTCTTATTATCTAGAATTTATGATAAAGCCTCTATACAGCGAATATGTAAAATTGAGGTTACAAGTCAGCATGAAGAAAATACAATATTTAGTTATCAATTCAAAGGCAAGCTTTGAAGTGTTGATAGACGAGGAAATCAAACACGTTGAAAAATTTAAATATTTAGGTGCACTCATTGCTAAGAACGTCTCTGGAGAAACCTAAATTAAACACCGAATTAATCAGGGACGTAAAATTGTAGGATATCTGAACTCCTTATGGTGGGATCGCAACATTTCCAAAAGAAACAAAAAAGAAGAGGGCAAACTATGGCTGAATCAGTTCTTTGTTATGGCTCTGAAGTATGGACAATTAATGCAGACCTGAAGAAAAGATTGTTGACAGTTGAAATGGAATGTTTTAGATGAAGTGCTAGAACATCAAGGTAGGAAAGGAAGACCAACGAATCTATAAGAAATAACATGAACGCTACAGAAACGGTCATTGACAGAATAGAAAGATGAGGTTTAAAATGGTTTGGACACCTACTGAGGATGCCTGACGAACGTTGGCCCCAAAAACTTCACAATTGGAAGCCCCCTGGAAGAAGAAAAAGATAGACCTCGACGCTCATGAAATGAAGGAATTGGAAGAGCGATGGAATCGAGAGGTTTGGAGGAGGAGCATGCCTTGGACTGGGAGGACTGGCAGAGAAGAACGGGGATACGGCAATAGCCGACTCCAAAATGTATTGCATTTACAAGTTGGATTATTGTCAAAAGTCAATTCAATTTCACTTGAATTGTGGCTTTTACCATTAAAATAGTAATTACTTTAAAATGACACAAAAAAATAACTTTAGAACAATAGATAAGACATACATAGATAAGAAAAGAAAGTGTTTCAAAAATGTCGTCAGCCTTATAGCGGCCACCGCACTTTCGAAGTATGGTACGTGCGACAGTCAACTGCGCACAAGTAACTGAATCTTTGGTACTGCTATCTTTAGTACTTTAAATTAAGCTAAAACCTAAATTTTAGGGACCCAAAATGGAGGTAGCATAAAAAACATTTCAAACCTCCTTAGACAAATTCTGAGTGCGCCACTCACATCTTGCTATTATTCTGATGACTCACCTGATGATTGAGTTTTGTTTCCATCTTTATGGTATTGTTTTTTAATTGTATGTAAATGTAATTTAAATTTTTTTCCATTTTTACAGCGTCTACTTTTTGTTTTGGTTAATATTCTTAGTCTTCCTCTAACTACGCATTCTCGTTAAATTTTCTATAGTACTTGTCGATGCCATTTGATTAATTCTAATGAGATCGTCATAGCCACAAAATTATTTCGTTTGTAATTTGTTGCTGAATGATATTTATTGATAGTTTTTTGTAGTTGATCCAATTTGCTGCCAATTTTCTATATCATTTTGTATATCTTCTACATATCTTCTATCTGTGTACAGGTTTTATACATAATATTTTATTTTTTTATTGATTTGTATATATAAACTATTCTGAATAGTTAAATATCATTTTGTTCCAATTCTCAACAATACTAAATAAATCTCAAAACCAGATAAACGATATGCAAAAAAATTATTTATTCGCTTGGAGTGAAAAACTAACAATGTACAACTTACATTTAAAAATAAATTAGTATAGAAAAAAATAATTTTTAATAAAACTAATAATTAGTATTTCTTCCATTGGCCTGTATGTATGCCTGTAGGCGACTTGGCATGCTGCCGATTAACTGGTCGAGCTGGGTTTGCGGAATTCTTCACGAACAGCATCTTTTAGTTCTCGAAGTGTAATAGGGAGATTGTTTCGCTTCTTGATGCGTGTTTTGAGAGTGTCCCAAGCCTGCTCCATAACGTTCATGTCGAGGTAATTCGAGGGCCACTGTAACGTAGATATTCCTTCCTCTTCATGTGGTCATGTGTAAACACAAGTTTATCACCTACTACCTTCTTCCATGTACACAGCACCAATGACTCTTCTCTCCAGAACCAGCAGTGGCGTCGGTGTACCACTCAGATTACCATCCCAAATCAAATTCTGCCACGTTTAAATGGGACACGCTGTTGGACTGTTTCTAGTCGGGCTTGTCGTCCTAGGGCCCTCCAAACGAGTGTTCTTCGCGAATCAGGTACCAAGCTAATTTTTGACTCATCAGAGAATGATGCACCATATCTCTAGCCCATTACAACATAACTGTTTCGTGTTGGTAGGTTAGGAACACGTAGCGGTCTCCTACGATACAAATTTACCGCATTTAGTCTGCGTGTTATTGTTTGCGTGTTATTTTGAAATTTTCAGTCCTCGAAGCCTAGAAATTTCTCTGGATATACCACTTGCAGATTCCAAACGATTTCTACGAGCTATCAATGTTATTTGCCGGTCTTGTGCTGCTCTTATACATCAACTTCTGCCACTTCTGGGACGATTCTTGACGTCACTTATATCTTGGAATTTTTTTTTAATTTTCGATATAGCACTCTGAGTAACATCAACAATATTCTCGATATAATTTTGACTAAAGCCCTGTTGTAACAAAGTAGTTACTGTAGATCTGTCAAAATGATATATCACGTTTCTAGGTATTTTTAAACAACTCAATTCAAATTTAAACAAAGGCTGAAATAATGTGTAAATACGCTAATCAGTTGAATGTGACCAAAATAATTATACAAAAACCATTCAAATTTTTTAACATTTTTTCATTTAAAAATGCTTTAGAATGAATATCAACAACAGTTTTAAAACCACCCTAGGCGTAGATTATTATGCCTTATTAGCGATAAAATTTTTTTCTTTGAACTCGTTTAGATGATTTTTGCGAATAGCAACTGCTCTACACAAACTTTTTGTTACTAATGTAAAATATTGTCTTAAATTAAACAGAATTTTATTTAAGTATTCTAAGTGCTTGCAAGTTTGCCTTTTTTTGTTTTCTTCTTTTTAAAAATTTCAAAAAAATGAAAACATAATGATAAGAACATAAAAAAATGATAATAACAAAAGAAGTAGCACAAGTTGTTATTTTAGAGGATGATGGGCGAAAGATTGGTTACGTCCATGCAAATACTTTAGGAATTTCTTGAAGTCCAGTGTTTGAAGCGATAGAACGATTTCGGGAAACGGGAAACCACAAGCCAATTTGGAAGTCACTTTTTTAGATTGCAAGCGTTACGCGATCGCACACTATCACGATCAATACTTATTCAACGATTAAATATTGATGTCCATAGAAACACAGTTTTGATTTATACTGTTCGAAGACGCTTAACTGAATATGGATTAAAATCCAGAATAGCTGTCATGGGACTTCTATTCACAGCAGAACATCGGAGGCAACGTTACACTTTGCTCGCAAACATCTTAATTTAGGTATTGAGGAATGATGTGCCTTGCTATTCACGGATGAATTAGGATTTACCAGATACTCATCAGATGGGCGGATTAAGATTTGGAGAAGAACGTGTGAACATTATCATAAATGTTGTTTTACTGAAGGAGTTCAATTTGGTGAAGATGGTATAGTGGCGCATACAGGCATTTCTCTGGCGGCCAATACAGAAATTCTTACAATTATAGGGGACAATTTAAACGCTGAAAGGTATATTAAACAATATTTGTAAGATCATGTAGTATTATTTGCTCCATTTGTTGAAGAAAACTTTCGTCTAAATGCAAAATATAACGTCTTACGTATTGCAAGAATAACACGGGATTACTTGGGTGAAATTAGGACTCCTTTATAACCATAGCTCCAAAGGAATCCAGGCTTAAGTCTAATAGAACGTGCATTGGATACGACGTATTCGACGAGCAAGCAGTTTGTGACGAATTGTAGCAAATTCCTCAGGAAGAAATTGCTGCTTAATCCGAAGTATGCTTGATGGAATGAGCAAATTTTAATTTTTTTTTTCCTTTTTCTTTGTTAAATTCTTAATTTCTAATCAATTTTACTATTAAATTTTGTTTATTTATAAAATACTCAAATAGAAATATCAAAACTTTTTTAAATGCCAGTTTTAAGCGAAAAATCTGGTTGTTTGATTAATTTTGCATTCAATTGCATATCAGTCAACAGTTAACAAAAATAAAAAAAAAGAAGAACAAATTAAAAATTTCCAAAATACTATGACGTAACCACTCGTTCAGTTTAGTTCCTAAAATGTTCCTTTTAGTTGTCAACATGTGGTGTGAATGTTAGACCTTGGTCCATTATGACTTCTAGGTATTTAGCTTCGTTTTGACATTCGATGGGACTGTCTTGCACCATTAGCTGGTCTCCTGGGTAATCTCTTCCCTTTTTAAAGATAATCGCTTGGGTCTTTTATGAATTTATTCCTATTTTCCATTGGATACTCAATTCTTCTCTTATATCCAGTGCCATCTGTGGATTTCTTACAGCTATATCGAGATTCCTGTGTTTTGCCGCGATTGCAGTGCAGTGTCGTCTGCATAAAGGCTGATTAGTGTTTGAAGATATTTCATACCAGGTGCTTTCTTTGGTGAACTTTTTCTAATCAGTTCACTATTTCTATTAATCATATAAAATTTGTTATTTCTTCTTGTTGTTTGGTTGTTTTTAGTTCGGTTTCTTCGACTTCGTCGATAAAGTCTATATCTTTGTCTTGGTATGTGCATTCTCTCTTTCAAAAATCTTTCTCATCGTGTCGGATTTCTCTTCTACAAAGTAGACGATTCCGTTTTCTCCGTGTAGTGAGAGAATGGTATTCCTATGGACTAAGGTTCTTTGAAGCTTCCTTATTTCTTGCATATTTTCGCTCCGTTCCTCCATTTTTTACGTATTTACTTTTGGCTTCTATGTTCTATTACTGCCTGTTTTACTTGTCGATTCAGTCGGTTTACCCTATTTTTATCTTCTTCATTTCTTGTTTTTTTTTGTCTCTTTTGGCTCTATTCTTTTCCCTTATCATTTATTTTATTTCCTGATTAATATCCCTACGTCTTATTATCTGAACTTTCATTTTCTTCTTCAGTAGTACTATTCCGTAGTTCTTCTTTTATGATGTTTTCGAGCTTTACGACTTTTTCTATATTTATTGTGGATTGTAAATTGTAGGAACGTTTCCAATTCCTATGCTTATTAGTTGTTTAAAGTTAGACCACTTCGTTTTCTTTCTTTTCCTTATTGTTTTGTTATCTTCTTCCCATGTCTGTATTTTTTTGGGTATAGGGTTGTGATCTCCCAATCCTTCGTTTAAGGTTAGGAGGTTTATTTGTAGTCCGCTGTATTTAAGCACTACTATATTCAAATGGGTTGGTAGAGCATTTCCTGAAAAATAGGGGTCGCAATTGCCATGGTGTCTTGGTTGTTCTCTAAATAGTTATTTAATATTCTTTCGTTTCTGTTTATAGCTCTATCGTTAAAGAAAGTTGTGGGATCTGAAGTTTAGATCTCCTTTAATTATAGCCGGTTGTTCTATGTTCAGAAACGCATCTAGGTCGTCATTGTTTAAAGGATCTTACATATGCTGAAGGGATCCTTATTTTACCTGGTCCCATCTGGACTTTTTATTGTCGTCACTTTCATAGTGTTTAGTCCTGGCGTCTGTTGTAACGCATGATTGATTCATTTTCTCACTAGAATAACAATTTCTCATGAATTTGCTCTGTAGTTGTTCCTGTAGATGTAGTATCCTGGAAACTTGACGACATCCATTTTATATGTTTACTAGTTCGACCAACAAGTTTGCATTTGTTCTTATGCCGCCTGAGTTACAGGAGCCTATCTTCAGATGCTAGAGCACAACTTTGTTACTTATAGAGTCAACCGAGGTATGAGGATTTTCAACAACACGTAAGATAGTTGTACTCTTTTATTAAAAGTCTAGCTTTCCAAACCGTTTCGTTTCTTTATCAAGACAACTGAAATATGTTTTAATAAGTTTCATGTCATTATAATTGTATCAGTACTAAATGTTGAGACTAAAACAGTTCACAATACATGTTAAAATAAAGAACAATATAATACATAAGTATTGTCAAAAGCAAACATTCAGACACATACTATAACATAATTGTAATGTAAATTTATGGTAAAGTCAATTTATATTTACACAAAAAACTGGATAATTATGTTGAAATCGCTAACACATATTAGATGTTAAGATTAAAATTGTTCGTAAGCCATGTTGAAATGAAGAAAAATATAACACATACTTGGAAAAAAACATTCAGACACATAAAATACCATATTTTGGCCAGTCAAAAAATTATTTAAAAACATTTAAACATATAATTTAAAAAACGAAAAGACTGATAGGTTTTTGTACACACTTATGACAAATCAAAAAATGGAGAATGGAACGTATTTTTCAAATGTGTACACAATTTAATTCCTAGCGCAGTGCTTTCGACTTACAAAGCCATCTTCGGAGCTACGGTCAAGTATTTTAATATCACTACTACTTATAGGAGAGATCATTTGGTAACAAAATTACAGAAAATGTTTCTCATTAAGTAATCTGCTGCTTTAACTCCAATAAATGGTCGGATTCTGACACTTGTACGATAACCAAATTTTTTAATGTGTTTTTTTTGTGGATTTCAGCGTACAGTTTTTTTAAGTTTTTTTAATTTTTAAATAAATAGAACCAACTTAATACGAAAATTTTTTTGTAATTTTGTTACCAAATGATCTCTCCTAGTAGTGATACTTAAATACTTTACCATCGCTCTGAAGATGGCTTTGTAAACCGAAAGTGCTCAACAAGGAATTAAATTGTTTTGACACACTTCAAAAATGCTTTCCCTTTTCCATTTTTTAATTTGTCATAAGTGTGTATGAGCGCAGACTGTTCTGGGACCTAATGACATGTGAATTCTTGTGAACTACTCTGAATATTGCTGAAGCAAGGCCAAATACATTATCAACAACTCTATGTGCTCGCGATAACCTATAATTAAAGACTTTCGCCCAGACTTGTATATAGATAGAAAGGTCTTTCTTTCATGCATCCAATATATTTTTCTGTATGTTATGCCAAGTTCTTCCATTTTTCTTAATATGAACTTTCCAGCGTAGTTGTGCGTCTAATTTTATACCTAGTTATTTTGCCGTATTTACATATGGTACTTGGTTATTATTAATTGTAACTGGTATATTTTGCATCTTTTTATTGGTAAAGCTACAGTGTACAGATGTATTTTCGTTCAGGCTAGTTTTCAATTTTTTGTCCAACAATGTATTTTGTTAACTGCTGTTTGTAGTTTGCTTCTTCGATAGTATCATCTACCGCTAAAATGGCAGTATTTTTAGCAAAGGTGGCAACGGTATTATGTTTAATGTACATGTATATGTACATCTCTCTTATGTGTGAATAGGTGATTTCTTGTTTAATTCATAAGTGTCGTTTAGATAGATATGACGAATATATATTTGCAAATATTACTTTGCTAAAGATGTTTTTAGCTGATATATATTAAACTTTCATGCCATACTTTATCGAAGGCTTGAGCAACATCAAGAAATATAGTAGAACATAACTTCTTCTCTTCTAATGATTTTTGAATGATACTTATGATTGATTCTATGCAATTGATCAATTACCGCGTGCTTATTTCTAAAGCCAAATTGATTTGTCGGTGTTAAGTTTTTTTGTTTAAATAATTTTATTATTTTCATTCTTTTGAGTAGGAGAGTCTCGAATATCCTCTATTTTACAAGAAGTAGTGATTTGGTCTGTACGAAGAAACTTCATTGGTAGGTTTTCCTGGTTAAAGCATTCTATATGACTTCCGCCATTAAGATTAGTAAGTTTCATAATAGCTTTACGACGTAGTTTTTTAGTAGATCACCAGTGATTAAATGATAGCTTGGAGCTTTTTTTGAGTTATTTTCTTTTATTTCAATCATTATCTCTTTTGGAAATGTTGGTATTATTGCTTCATCTACTTGAACTGGTTCTTCCCAACTTTGCTCATCTTCTTGGCTTTCATTGAGTTTGAACGTGTTTTCAAGACACCTTTTATCTAAAGGTGTCTTGTACCGAGACCTAAGTATAAAGCAAACTGTGTGGACTTTTTCTTCATTGCTTCTGGCCCAATTACCTTTATCTAGTCTAATGGTTAATTTTATTTTTGTATAATTATTTTCCTTTGCCCTAGGTTTCAGCACAGGAGTGTTTTGCCGTGTTACTTGCTGGATATTGTGCACAAACAGTTTAACTTCCTCATCTAGCTGCTCTGTGTTTTGCAGGGGTACCTACTGCCACTGCAAAGTTGGTTTTCTTCCAATCCCAATCCGTTAGTTTTTAGTTAATGTTATAATATTACCTTTTTTAATCCACAAGACTAAAGAAGATTTTTGATGTCGGTTTAATTAGTGCTCAGAGGCAGGTAGTTGGCAATTTAAACATTTCATATAAGTGAAAGGAATTTTTATATCTCAAATAAACATTTTTTTCTATTTGCAGACAGCCGTAATATGTATTTGGTATTAAATAATCAGATCCGATACCCAGATCAAAATAAATATCATGGGATAGAGAACATAGAAAATACCAGGACATGCCGTATAGGATAAAATAGAAATCAATACATACACTTTTGTATCATATATTGTTTTTTAAATAAATAATGTGTAAAAAAACGGTAATAAACCCAATAGTATGATGTGCGCATGAGACTTATAAGTGTTAAGGAAATATATTTAAAAAAATGTTATTTTCTTAATAATAAAAATGTATCCCTCCTCTTAAGTAAGATGTGGTAACTAATTCGCATATATATAAGAACTCACACAATAATTACGGTGTATTTAAAGTAACCATTGAACATAATAATATTGGCCTCCGAATATCTACACAACAAATCAAAACATACTTGACCTATCCTAACCACTACCGAGTCATATCTAAATCTGACAACGCCGCTGAAAGCCTTTCACATTTCCAATTGACGACTGACGATCAGCGCCTCGATTTTAATTTGATCCGAGAATCGCGCGTGGTAGATTCGGGTTGAGAATGTACCGAGGTATATTTTGAGTTCCGGAGTTTTTCAAGTTTTTGACAGAGACTTATCAAAGTTTGGTGAAATATGAGTACTAATATTACAGGAGCCATCTCTCACGAGGAGTGTCCTACCGAGGAATTATTAAATCCCTTCGTGCATACCCTGGAACTAAAGACTACCTACGAGAAGATCAAAGTGAGTATCCTAATATTGGTTAATTAAGGCATGTTGAGGTTTATAATGGTTTTGAAAGCAGGATTTCAGATGGCTCGGTTGTGTGGTACATTTCAAGTAATAAGTAATTCACTGCAATTGTTGTCAATGACTATTTTTATCTTATACTTACACATTTCAAATGACATATGATTATCACATATGCAAATACAAATAATGTATGTTTTGATGAAACATTTAAGAAACATAACATAACCAACAAGGCGATAAATAATAAAGTTAAGATCTAAGCTAAGCAGATCCTTAACACAAACAGAACAGGTATCCATTTCCATTATGAGATATAAATATTAAAAATAAGGAAAGTGATGTTTATGCTAGGTATTCCAATGGTACCAGGCACAGACTAAAACCCAAATATATTAGAATTAGATATATTCGCAGAGCAAATAATGACTGAAGCTTGTAGAGAAATTAGGAAAGGAAACAGAATAGGAACATTAAAAACAGTTACAACCGGTACACCTTATGTATTAAAATTTATAGGAATTTAGATAGTATTCTGATAAGAATGTTAGAAGTAGAATTGTTGAATTTTTTTTTGCTTAAACATCTTGAACGAGAAGACCAAGCTATTATAATGTTGAGATAAGTTCAGGGTGTCAATATCAAATCGTTAATTTCAAAATTAGAATTTGATCGAGTATCAAATAATTAAGATTAAAAGTAAAGTGATTGATTTTTAAACTTGTATATTATTCTCACCGTGATCATTCACTTTATATCTGGAGTCTGTTCTTACCTTCTTTCTGGTCTTCGGTGAACAGATGATGTATCCAATAAGAAATTATCTTTTACACACAATTCTGCTTTTTGAGGATTTTGATATTCTAAATGTTGTATATATTTGGCGGTATTTCACTTGTCGACCTTCGTAGATAAGTACAGGGTAGATAGTTGTTGCGCATAGTTAGGCCAGAAAATGAACGTGAAGTACCCTGTAATTTTCCGTGTCACCACCGAATGGCATCAAAATTTATATTTGGGTTCCACTTAACCTCCAGGTCACATGAACGTGAGGACTTGTGTCGTAGGTTGCTTTTGATTTTTTAGGGGTAAAAACTACGCCTATTAGAAAAAATATAAGTAATTGTAAATTAAAGTATGTCACGATTCAAATAATCTTAATGAATGTCACCATTATCATCATCATCAATCAGCCAATCGCGTCCACTGCTGGACATAGGCCTCCCTCAGTTCTTTCCAGTGTTCTCTACACTGGGCCGCTTGTAGCCAGTTTCCCGCTACACATTTTATATCATCGGTCCATCTAGTCGGTGGTCGTCCTCGGCTTCTCTTATAGTTTCTGGGCCTCCATTCCATAATACGTCTTGTCCACCGTCCATCTTATATTCTGGCTAAGTGCCCTGCCCAGTTCCACTTAAGCGTCGTGGTTCTTTCGATGACGTCTTGAACTCTTGACCTTTGCCTGATTTGTTGGTTTGTTATGTGGTCTCGAAGGCTCACGTTCAGCATTGCACGTTCCATGGCATGTGTGGCTCTGAGTTTATTCGCAGATTTTTGCGTGAGTGTCTCTGCTCCATAAATTTGTACAGGTAAAACACATTGGTTATAAACCTTTCGCTTGAGACACATGGGAATTGAACTTTTTAGAATATGGCTTAATTTGCCAAATGCTGCCCATGTCAGGCCTATTTGCCTTCATATTTCATGTGTTTGATTGTCTCTGCTTATTTTGATCTCGTGTCCCAGATATTAGTAAGTGTTTGTTTGTTGTATGGTATTATTGTCAATAGTTATATTTCCACTCATTACGAGATTTGTCATAAGTTTAGTTTACTCGAAGTTTATCTTTAATCCTGCTCTTTCAGACAGACTATTTTATTTCTGCTTAAAAACACTTATTAGATGTTACGGATGGATGCGTATCTTGCAATGCTCCATATATCCTAAAATATGTGATTGGTTTTTTACTCATAACTCGGTTATTTTTTAAGCTCTGAAGTTTATCTCTTTTAAGGACAATATTATCAATTAAATTATTTTTTTGAACCCTTATTTTTAAATCGGTTATATTTGAAATAGCTTAACACAGGAAACCAAAATGTTCAAAAAAGCAAATCTATATTTTTTTACTTTTCAAAATTTTTCGTATCACTTATACTTTTTTAGGTTTAAAAAAAAAAGCATTTTTTCCAAAATTTTCATAAAATTTTCTTTTACTTTTTTTCAAAAATAAGCACTGTGAACTGGTCAAACATACAGGTTATATAAACAATACTTAATAAAATATATTGTAAAGCAATAACCATTAATTTTATTTGGGTTGTTGTTTTTACCAAAAAAAGGGACCAAATTTATTTTAAGCATAACTTTCTTAGTTTTGATGCTAGAAACTAAAAAAGGAAAAATAAAGCTTTTTTTAAACTCTTTCAAAAAGTTTTGATGAGTTTTTCCCGAAAAGTGCTTCATTTTTTGGTTATTTCACGTTGAAATATTCGATTTGAAATGTCAAATAAGAACCTACTTTTCATGAGCTTCTGTACAACTTCTTGTAGCAATTCTACATCTACCGAGTCGACAGATTTCACAGTACACCTTTTTGTTTTTTTTATAAGCTACGTTTTTGTTAAAATATTTTTTTAATAAATTCATACTTAAGTTATTTGCGAAACACCCTCTAAAAACGTGGTTTGGAAAACATTTTCACTCACAATTAACTCAAAATGTTTTGAATTAGTGACAAACTTTGTAAAATAAAAGTTGCTTAGAATTACTCAATTTATCCATTTCCGGACTTTGAACGTATTTTGACCCCCGAGAAGGGGTCTTTCGCCCCATAAGTAAAATCAACCCTGGATTTAAGTTAAAAAGTGAAATAGAGGATAAGATAAAATTACACTTCAAAACGGTCATCAAGTACACAGTATCGATATGTTCCAGACTTCTATTTTTGGTACACCTGGTCTCGAATCATCGCTAAGGCGAATCAGTCCACGTTTGAATTTGGCCATTAGCTTTTGAGTTAATTCTGGTGTACGAAAATTATAAAAAAATATTGCGCGTAAATATTTTTTTGTTTAATTGCAGTTGTCGACTAGTTTAAAAAATGTTATAATTTATTGCAACTAAAAAATTACACTCATCGCACTGAAATCTTGATTTAGATTAACTACGAATGTATATTCATTTCTAGTTCTGAAAGGGCGAGCCTAGATACCTAAAAATATTTGTTGATGTCTATAATCAAGTAGGTACGACGTCTTCTTCCGTGGGGAATTCATCCTAAATATACGAAAAAGTTCCTAGATTTTCTTAGTTTGTGTTAATACTCACTTAAGCGTATTGGAACGGTTCTTTGTCATACACTTTTCTATGTGTCAGGAGTCAGGAGTATGAAGTTTAAAACCATCCACAAATAACTAATTTTGTTGAGTTGTACTGTGCTGAGAATTTTTATCCATTAGTCTACTGTCTACCTTTGTCATTTATTCTATTTCCTATATTAGTTTAATAAATCTTGAAAACATAGAGTAGCGGTTTTCAATCCAATTTATTTTGTTTTTAATTACCAAAAAAGATCATCTTTGAAAGGGGAAATAATAAATTAACTAAAAGGCAAAAAATTTGTTAATCATGCACAATTATTATTTAGTGATTAAAGCCTAGATATAATGTTACGTCTAACATGAAAAAACATTACTTATTATTTATTTTTAATACTCAACGAGGCCCGTCCTGTAGACCTAGGGCTAAAATACAATTAAATCAAATGGGTTACACATGCGAGTCCATTTCAACCGGGTTGTTAAAATAAATGTTAGACTTATTTACAATATATTTTATTAAGCCTAGGACGACAGGATTCGAACAGTACGATTTACTGTTTATCTTCAAGTTTCCGATAAAGATAACTTAAAATGTTAAAAAATTCCAATTTGTATAACTAATGTTCTAACCAATGGGTTTCTATCAGGTCTGTTATAAATACTGCCAATATTACATTTGCATGGTTTGAAGGAATATATAAAAAGTGCTTACATGTCGTTTTAATAAATGTAGTTAATTGTATATGCGTGTATTTGAACGCTCGTTTATGCTATATTTTTGTCTGGTGGGTGTCTTACACAACGAAAATTGTGGGATAATATGTAGGAAATAAATAGGAAAAATATATAAAATATTTAGGCGTTTATATTGATTGCCACTGTGGGATTTACCTACATATCGATATGGTATGTAAATATGAATGCTAATGTACAAATTTAGATATCTCAGCAATATCCTTAATTTGTCATGCGTAAAGATAGTATACTATTCTTTGATAGTCAAGTTGTTAGATATGCCATTTTAAGATGGGGTGAAACATATGCTTCTCATTTGAATAAACTCGAAATACTACAAAGGAGGTTTTTGACAATAATGCTAAAAAAATCTCGCTTATATTCATCAAAACTTCTTTATCAGCAAGCAAGTATTTTTAATATTAGACAGTTATATTTGTTAAACATAATTTTGCTTACATATAAAAATAAACATGTATTAAAACCAATAGATCATACTTACAGCTCTAGAAGAAAAGTTTATGACTATGTCCAAATTACTAGTACTTATAAATCAATTGGAAAGCACAATTTCACATACTTTATTTACCTAGAATATTTAACTATTGACCCGAGATCTATAAAACCTACATGAGAAAAATCAATTCATTCAACATGATTAAACTGGATCAGAAGTTTTAGAAGTAATCTTTAATTAAATTCATCATATATCTAATACCACAGTTTAACCACAAACAGTTAGGACACTCTTAGTCGGCGCCTTTGAAGTATAAAAGTATCCAGACGCCATATTGAAAACAGACTAGATCAGTTACGGACAGGCACAAGTGGTTAGAACAGACGTGTTTATATTATTTCAAAGTTAGTAAACAAGTTAAATTGAATTAATTACAATCGACAATATGTTAATTTAATTTAATTATTATTATCAAAATGTTTTATTTATTTTATATAAAAATAAAACTTTTCTACCATAGCCAAATAAGAAACTGAAAAACTTATATTCCAAAACAACTCTTACAATTATTTCGGGAGGCAATTTTGTGTGTAAACTAACTTAAATAGACTTACTGTTAACTTCTACAACAATAATTTAACAAAAGTAAACTTACAAAAAACTTTAACAAGTAAAAATGATATCGGAAAAAATAAGAGGGAGTGAATACGTATATATATATATATATATATATATATAATATATATATATATATATATATATATATATATATATATATATATCTTAATTTCTAAAACAATCTTGACAAAAGTTTAGGGTGATACTACGTTCCTTACAACTTGCTCTCTTACAGTCATCACATGATTTCATGTCTTAAGGTTTTGGACAAAAATGACGTCTTGTTTGCTTAGCAGGTTGTCGATTTGAAAGTTCCTCAGTTGGGTTTCTTGAACTCTTGTCTTGATCTGTTCCAAGAATTTTTATGATTGTAGTTTTTAAATAATTATTAGAGAGCTGTTTCATATCCTTTCAGATGTTCATTTAAAAGACTTTAACCGAGTAATATCGTGAAATGTTTTTGAAACAAAGAACATTGACTATTTGCGCTTTTATAAAGATTATATGCATTTTTTCTTGGTATATGTTAAATTACATAAAAGACAGCCAGATGCCATCTTTTTTATTATAAGTTTTTTACCTGCCTTTTTAAATTTCATTTACTACAGTTTCTAGTAGAATGGTTGTGAATTTAAGATTTTTTTAGTAGCAATGGTACTTGTTTCTTTTTAAAGTATTTCATACAGTTCTAGCAGTAATACCAGATTCTTTTGAAATTAAAACGTGCTGTTACAAGGAAAATTGATTTCAGTTAGACTACTTACGGCAGTTTTAGGCTGTTCCTGTTCTTCATTAATTGCACGAGCTGGTTAATTTTCAAATTTAAAAATAATGTTGTGAATTGCAGATTTTGATGGTACAGGGTTTTCGAATGAAAACGAAAACGTAGCGATTACATCGTTGGCCCTACTTCCAGAATAATATCATTTAATAATTTGACTTTTATGTTCAGTTGTAAAGGTTACCATTTTCCTAACTGGAAATATCAATTCCTTTATTTTTTTGCGAATAAAACCAGAATTATTATTTATTTATTTATTAACGGGATGTTTCCACTTTTTACAAAACAATTAACAACATAAAATATCCTAACCATAACATAAATACTAAAACTAAATATTAAATATTATTAAACAATTATTAAATTACATAAATTAAATTTTTATGAAAATCATTTTAAAATGAAATTAATATCCCCAAGTTTTTATAAAAATGAAATGAAATCATAAGATTGACTAAAGTCATTTCCCGGTATCTGAATTCTGCTACGGGAGTTTGCCATAGTTAGTGTGATAGTGTTTTATACAGAACAAAGGCATTTCTCTAAGAATTCTAGTGCTACATCTTAAGTTGATAGGACCTAATAAATCAGAACAGTCAGTTGCATGGTTAAGTAGTTTATAGAGAAAAACTAGATCACATTTAGTTCTATAGTTTTCTAAGGAACTGATATTTTTTAGCCTTGACCTTAGTTCAACCAAAGACAAGTCATTTAAGTTTAATCTATAAGCACAAATCCGGAGAAACTTATTTTGAATTTTTTCGAGTGTGTAAATATGGTTAAAATAGTATGGTGACCATTCTATAGAAGCATAAGACAGGATGCCACAAACGAAAGTAAGATATAAAATTCTATATGTGGGTATCGAAATATCTCGAGAATTTCTTCTGATAAAACCAAGATTGATTGTGATTTCATTACTAATGAAAAAATAGATATATCTTTGATGTTTCCCTTATGAAAACTAAATATCACTTTAACAAAACTACAATTCAATATAATGGGTGTTAAAAACAAGCTCGTATGTAGGTACTAGTTTCATACTATATTCAGCTTCTCTCAGCTAGTAGAACAACCTCATACTGTTCTTTTCGCACTAATTATGTGTGCTATATACAGTTTTCAGATTACCACAACTGTATAGTATTTTTTTGCTACTAACATTTATATACTAGCTCATTATTAATGTAAGCTTAATTTATTCGAAACAAAACAAAAACTTTTCATGTTTAGTAAAAAAATTTATTTATTGCTCCAAACAATTAATTTATTTTTATAGATTTATTTGAAATATTTTTTTGGCATTTGATATTTTGATTAATAAATTTTAATGTATAATACAACCTTACTCTAGCATTCAAATTTAAAAAATATTTATATGGAAAATTATTACAAAGATGTACGAATATTACACTTTCATACAGAGTAATAAAGTTCCTCCCGTTTTCGAACGCGAATTTTTGCAAGTGTTCACAGCACAATGGTTTCCAGGCATAATGAACTTATAAATATAGAAATATCTCTTGCAAACCACAAAACTAATATAACTAATATATAAGTATATGAACTACTAAGTTGAAATTTTATAATACAATTTAGTTCTAAAAAGAACTATTTTTAGACTTAATTAAACGAAAAATAAAACTCGACGATAAAAATATAAACAAACAAAATAACAAATTCCGACCCGACATATGACTCGACTACACGTCACATTAATACCAGTCGGATGTCACTAGCGTTCGGTCTGTTTTCAATATGGCGATATGGCCTGCGCTAAAGGATGCGCGTACTTTTTCCCGCCAGTCGAGTGTCCATACGAATGCTAATACTATACTATATACTTTGCAATAGAATTTCATACTATTAATCTGATAAATAAGACAAATAAAAGAAAAGTCGCTGGAATACAACACACCAGCATATATGTGTCTGATAGATTTGAAGAAAGCGTTTGATAGAGTGAGAATTCGGAACGCGATACATTTATTATATGAAAAGGGAATATCACTGGATTTAGTAAAAACCATTAAAATATGTATAAAGATAACATAGCTATGGCAAGATGTAAAGGAAAACTATCGCAATCTATTAAATATGAAACTGGCATTAGACAAGGAGATTGGGTGAGTCTATTAATATTTAATCTGAAAATGGATGAAATCATAAAGTTAAAAAAGAAGAGAATATATAATGGGAGAAAAGGAAATAAAGATAATATGCTACGCCGACGACGCCATAATAACAGCCGAAAATGAAGATGACCTACAAAGATTAATTAATGAATTCGAAGATACGGCGGTCATATACAACATGGTGATCTCAACAGAGAAAACTAAAGCGATAGTGATACCAGCGGAACTGAGACGATGTAAACTAGTCGTAAATAACAAAATAATAGAACAGGTGATGGAAACTGAACACCTACTTGGGAATAAAACTGTCAAGCTACGGAAAAGTGAAAGAAGAAGAAAAACAAGTGAACATGGCAAACAGAGCAGCAGGATGTCTCAACGACACAATCTAGAGAAACAAATACCTCACAACGGAAACGAAAACTAGGATATATAAATCAACAATAAGACCGGTAATGATGTACACAGCGGAAACAAGAGCAGATACGGCGAAAACACAAAAACTGCTGGAAACAACAGAAATGAAAGTCTTACGAAAAATAACAAACCAAACTCTAAGAGACAGAGTAAGAAGTGAGAAAATACGAGCGAGATGTGGTATAGAGGAAATAAACGCGTGGACCAAAAGAAGAAAAGTGGAATGGAATCAACACATCGAAAGAATGATAGAAAATAGAATAGTACGAATAGCTAGAGACAACGATGGTCAGACAACGTCAATTAAGGCTAAAATCCGAAGTAAAACAGGCATTAAGCGTATATATAAATTAGGAAGAAAAAGAAGATTAATCTGATGGTACTGTAAAAACAAATATTTGAATAGTGTAAATTAATGTAATCCCTGAGTACAACCTTGGGTTCAACCGGGTATTTCTTCTTTGTTTATTTGCTAAAAACTATTTGTTTGTACAAAATATTAAACGTAGAATTAATTTGTTATTCTATTATATTGAACTGTAACATTGATTTATATTGTATAAGGAGAAGTAAATAAACATTATTATTATTGTTATGTCGTATGTAGACAGTTTTGAAGCAAACTATTATTGTTATGATTAAGAAACTATTAATTGATGTGATTGTTTGTCCGACTACACCAAGTGATGTTGTATATAGAAAATTATTTTTATTTGTTTTGTAGGTATAGTTACTAGACATGTGTTATTTATTTATTTATTGAAGAAATTTTTTATATGAACTGTCATCTTACACAAAATTTTTTCAGTAAATAAATAAAGCATATCTAGTAAATATACCTCTATAATAAATAAAAATAACTTTATAAATACATCACTTATAGTCGGGCAATCAATCACATCAATTAATTCTTCCTTAATTATAACAATAAGATTGCTTCCCAACTGTCTTCCTCAATTATAGGACCACGTCTTAATAGAAGCAATACAATTACAGAGTGGAAAATAGCAATTCCGATCACTACATTATGCTAATTAAATATAAACAAAAAATTAACGCCAACGAAACGGTGAAAAAAGATCAAATATGCTTCAGATATATTGGCTTCTAAAGTAAATAAAAATCAGGACCGAAATATCGAATATACGTGAAAGGTCTTAAAAGAAACAGTTATAACAGCTGCAAAAGAAGCCTAAACCTAGCCAAAAAAGATGGCATCACAACGACTATCGGAGGCTAATGGATCAAAAATCAAGTTATGCTTAAAAGGCTTCTTAACAATAAGGAAGAAACCAAAGAGGAATATATTGCAAGTAGACGACAGTTACAAAAAACATCTAAGGTTTAAAAATAAGAAACGAATAAAGAAAAGATTGAAAAACTAGAAGAGAATAATGGTATAAAACAATTCTATAAAGAAATAAATTTTGAGAAAAAAGGTTTCCAATCAAGAACAAAATTATGCAAAGACAAAAATAGTGAGCTAATAGCAGACGAAAAAGTAATTATACAACGGTAAAGAAAATATTTCAAAGAATGGTTGAATAAACAAAATCAACGTTACGAAATAGAAGAGCTAAGATTAGTCTGAGAGCCTGATGTAGACCTATATGCACCAACAGAAGAAGAAATAAAAGATGTAATAAAAAAAATAAAAAATAACCCTAGGATGCGATGCAATAACCGTAGAAGTGTAATTAAATATGGAGGACATAGAATACAGAGTGAAATATCAAAGTTAATAGTAGATATATGGAATACAGAAATAATGCCAAAACAATGAAAAATTACAGTGATATGTCCTATACATAAGAAGGGAGATACGTAAGATTGCAATAATCACCGGGAAATATCAGTAGTTAACGTTGGACCCAACACAGAATTGCGCCGTAGATCGGGAGTAACCGACGCAATCAAAAGAATATCAACCTTAAAATGGAACTGGGCAGGGCACGTCGCGAGAACGAAGGACGGCAGATGGACAAAACGCATTCTTGAGTGGAGACCCAGACAAGATGCCTTTAGGAATAGAGGACGACCACTAACAAGATGGACGGATGACCTGAAACGGACACATCAAAATTGGATGCAGGCGGCTCAGGACAGAAATTTGTGGGGTGAAACCTACGTGAGGCCTATGTTCAGCAGTGGACGAGTATGGGCTGAATGATGATGATGATGATGAACGTTGGATACAAAATATTTACCAAAATATTAAAAGGAAGGCTAAACAATCTAATGGAACAAATTATAGAAGATTATCAAGGAGGATTCGAAAAACATTGGTCAACCATAGACCAAATATTTACAGTAAGGCAAACGTTGGAAAAATTTTATGAACGGAATACCGAACTACATCATCTTTTTGTAGATATCATACCAGGTATATTTTAATAATTAGAAAGAATTTCTTTCTATATAGCGCAATGCAAGAGTTAAATGTGCCAAAAAAACTAATTTAACAGAATAAGATTAGTAATGCTATGCCTAACCACCACCAAAGAAAAAGTACGAATCCAAAATCAACTGTCCGATAAATTTAATATTAAGGAATGTCTAACATAAGGAGATGCGCCATCCACATCAGTTTTAACCTTGCGTTGGAACAAGTTATCATGAAAACTCCTATAGATAGAAAAGGTACAATATTTACAAAGTCAACTAAGTAGCTTGCACAGATCATATAGACATAATTAGCTGAACATTAAAAGACATAGAAAAGATTTATACATATTTTAAAGAAGAGGCAGAAACTGTGGGTCTAGCAGTTAATGTCTCAAAAACAAAGTATGTACATTAAAACAACTCGGGAAAATTACAAATGAAAGGCACTGATATATCTTTGAGCGGGCAAAAATTTGAAGGTGTAGACCATTTGAAATATTTAGGATCAATAGTTACAGAAGGAAATACAAACAGTAATAAGGTAACAGCGAGAATTTCACTTGGAAACAAATGCTTCTACAACCGACAGATACTATTAAGTCAAAATTAGTATCTATTAACTCAAAAATAAAAATTTACGCAACAGTTATAAGTGTATTGTATGAATCAGAAATATGGACTTTGAATAGCGAACAAGAGGAATAACTCCTTAGATGGGAAAAATGTTAAGGCGCATATATGGACCTATACAGGAGAATAGGGAATGGCGTATAAGAATGATCCACGAAATAAATAGAATATTTAATAGACCAACTATGACAAAAAAAAATATGAAGTAAACGACTGCGTTGGTTGGGACACTTAGAAAGAATGGATGATAAGAGAAATATAAAAACAGTACTTAGAAAATATTTAAATGGGAAGAGACCGAAAGGTAGACCCAGAAAGAGATGGATTGATGGTATTAACCAGAATTTAAAAGAACTAGGAATACAAGAATCGAAAAAACAAGTAAAGTAAAGAAAAATATTGTCAACTAACAAACTAGGAAGTAACGATTTTAGATACAAAACGTTGGACTGTTTGAGGAGTTATCCGTGTGACTGGCCACCACACTATGTAAAACTTTAGAGCATAGAAATCCTAACGGGCGACCATGGACTATAAGTGGTCACAGATGGTAATTATGTAGCTGAAGATCATCAGACAGCATCATAGCATAAATGAGCGTTCAATTCGCGCATATCTAACTACATTCCTTGAACCAGCATGTAAATACTTTTTATATATTCCTTCAAGCAATGCATATGAAATATTGGCAATATTTATAACAGACCTGGTAGAAACCCTCTTAGTTAATAATTATAATTTTTAATACAATATATTGTGAGTAAGTCTAACGGGTATTTCTACAACCCTGTACAAGTAAATCCATCTTTGTCTTGATCCTCCTTTTCTTGTTTTCGTGATTTCTTTAGCATCCTTTCAATATCCATTTTTATAGCATGTCCCATATTCTTCTTCTTCAAGTTTCACTCCTATCGAAGATTAAAAATCATTTTGGCAATTTTAATTTTGTTAGTTACGCGCCTGAATAGTTCAATTGAACTGTATCCAAACCATTCACGGAGATTGCGTAGCCACGAGATTTTACCTCTTCCGACGCTTCTTCTGCCTTTAATTTTATCCTGCATTATATTCCTTAGTAGTTCGTATTTTTCACCTCTCATGATGTGCCCCAAGTATTCCAATTTCATGATTTTTATGGAATTGTTTTTCTAGGTGTTCGAGAACTTGTTAGTTTGTTTTGCGATCCATCCATTATATTTTCAAAATACGTCAGTAACACCACATTTCCAATGCTTCTAGGATTTTAATGTTAGATTTTTTAAGTGTCCAAGCTTCAACTCCATACAAACGACTAGAGAAAATATAACATTGAAGCATTCTTATCCGAAGCGATATATTGATATTGCGATTACAAAAAAGTTTTCTCATTCTATTAAAAGTTGACCGTGCGATTTCAATGCGGCATCTTATTTCTTTTGTCTGATCAGTATCTTCTGTGATTCATACTCCAAGGTATTTGTACGAAGATATTTGTTCAATTTCTGTATTATCTAGTACTAGCTTAACTTTGATGTTGTGTGCTTTTGTAAATACTTAGTTTTCTTCAAATTTGTCTGTCCCATATATTTGTGACCTTATCAAGCCACTGATGCTAGCTTTATTATACAGTTTGTTTTTGTCATAGCATATTTGGATTTCGGTGTTCTTAGACTTTACATTTTTAATATTATATTAGAAATATTTAACTTACATTAATAAAATAAGTTCCATTAATCTAAGATATTTAATATAGTGTTTTCATCGTTTTATAGGTTAAAGTTTTAAATTAGGTTTGATGTCGGACAATTGAATTTTCAGGTACCTATGGAGCTGCACCTAGGTTAGTTTTGATTTTTAGTTAATATTTTATAAGTTTGGTTTACGAATGTCTCCGGTCGATATCTTGTACATTGCCAGGGAAATATTCTTTCAAGGTTTTCTGAAGGTTAATTCAGTCTTCACTTAGGTTTGTTTCAACAATATATTAATTGCAAACTCTTCTATTATGAGAAATTTATTTAAGAGAGAAAAAAATAAGTATTTTTGTTCCAATACAGAAAATCCAGAAGATCCAAAAAGTTCCAATTGGGCGGCAATTATTTTTGTATGAGGGTAAACCAACGATGATAAGATTTTGCTCTGACATCTGAAAATGTTACTTTATATTTCTTATATCTTTCCTATGTGTACCTACAGAGCTAAACAAGAAATAATGTTGTCAGCAGAATATCCATGATAGGCAGACAAAGGGACATACCTAAAATAAGAAGGGAAAAAAGTAAATCGCGATATTAGGGAAAAAACATGTTAAGAGGATATCCGCATGTAGAGACTTCTCTATTATAAATGCACCGACAAGCTTAAAATGGGAGACAACCACTCCATCGTGTGGAAAAAGACGGTGAGATTTATGATGACCATATTTGGCTCTATCTTTAATTTCGTATTTATTTTCATTTATTTTTTTACAAATATTTTTACAAGAAATTATATTTTGTTATTGATTAGTTTTAAAATATGATTCAAGTCACTGTCTACAGTCATGCCGATTCTTATCCCGATTAAATTTTTAATTATTATACCCGGTTATTAGTATTACAAATTGACACTACTTTCTTTTAATTTTCATACAGCATTGTCTTCAAGAAATTCTATTACAACTTCATATTACTATAAACTGGTTTCTATTGTTAACATATCAGACAAATGGAACTCGAAATTCCGTATCTTGACAAGTGAGAAGCCTGCAAATTAATGATTGGATGTCTCTAATGTGGGGAAATCGGACAAAATAATTGAGACCAGAGTGAGTCAGCGTATTCGATGTATTGACAGTTAAATAAAAAACATTTGATAAATAGTGCTAATTGTACTATTCATTTAAAATCTGCATTCGACATAATTTTCTCTTCTTCATTTTTTGCGATTTTTTTTTCCAAAGTTTGCGAAGTTTTTAGTTATCTTTAATTGACCTACTAGAAATATGTAAATATTATAATAATCTAAAATGATAATCTGATTAATAAAAAAGTCAGTAGAAAAAAACTTTGATATAAAAAATTGTTTTATATTCAAACTACTTTCACATTTTTTAAATATTAAAACTGTTTTAAATATTTATATCAGATATACGGAATATTTTACTTTTTCGCACACCAAGGAATTAATGCTGTATTCTTTACAAGACCCAACGACTCTCCTTTTTTGATTCATGCATTACGGACTTGCTACAGCAGTCATTGTTTTTGTATGCGTCCTGTCATTTAGGTTATACCTATTCATCTCAGTTCTTAATATTTATATTATATATTTTCTATTTGCGGACATTTTCATTTCGTAGATCTCGCAGAAATAAGGCCATTCAAATAATACGTACGCACCATCCCCCTTGTGCGCAAAAGTACGCAAAGCTCTATTTATCTATACTGCTAGCTATAACCCACAGTGACTTTGAGTCCACTGTTGATTTCAAAGCTGCCAGACAGTGTATTATATACACGTACTTTAGATATTCCACCCTCCATACAGACTTTGGTCATCCGAATGAGTTTCTTTGGTATTGAGAACTCCGCCATGGCATTCCATACTTGTCTTCTTTCTACGCTATCATATGCCTGTCGAAAGTTTATGAAAAGATTATGTATGGGTCTGTTATACTCCCGTACCTTTTCTATAAGTTGTGTCAGCTTGAATAGTTGATCTATTGTTGATCTGTTTGTCCTAAAACCGGCTTGATATTCTCCTAGGACAATTTCAGCATAAGGGATTAGTCTACTAAGAATGATGTTTGAGAGGGTTTTATATGCCGTGTTTAGGAGTGAAATTCCTCTATAATTCGCGCATTTTGTTTTGTCCTCTTTTTTGTGGATGGGCACTATTATGTTTTCCTTCCATCCTGCTGGTATCAATTTTTTTATGCACACCAGATAAAATTTCACTGAACAGCACTGGTTCCGTTTAAAACATGGATGACTCCGTCTGCGCAAACGAGATGCGCGTATTTACCTTGATAAGCAGAGTGAGCCTTCTGATTGTTTTATTATTCTGTGGTATTCGTATGAAACCATTGAGTTTGAATCTATGGAGAGGGCATCACGTGACTAAAACGACCTCACTTTTGCCATATTGTTATGATCGTTTTGACAGATCGTTTATGATTGTTTACGTTTGTTGTTTTTGGAATATTTTTAGTTTTATAATACTTTTATAAAAACTGTAATATTATATTGTGATAGTACATAATAATGGTTTCTTAAAACTCAACGTAGTTGCAGTAGCAGAAGCATTGTTAATAAAAAATCTTCAGGAATAACGTTCCACAGGTTAGTATACAAATATGTAAACAAAGTAATGGCCCGTACTTTAGAAAATAAATTAATAGTATTCATAAAAAATCTTATAAGTAAGGTAGATCGTGCTATTTTTGGGAATACTCAAATATCTTCATCCTAAATATCTTAAAATTTCTCATTAACTACTGCAACATAATTATTTTTATTTCTACCCAGTACCTATTTCCATTGTGATATTCGGCAGATATTCAATTTGGTTTTTTTAATAATAACTTTTCTAATTTTGTTAATTGAACTAAATTTTTAAGTGTCAGTTAATTTGTAGTTATCTAATATATAAGTTGTAAAACGAACGTATTTTTTTTTATTTCATACCCTATATTCATTTTACCCTTTAAAATATTATTTATATTATTATCTCTTTCAGATACAACTTAGTTTTTCTTAGTTTATTAAAAATGTATTGCACTTTTTTAGATTATGATTAAATCTTCTGTCTAAATCATCATCTCCCTAATTGTTGTCCATTGTGCTCTGTTTTGAGCACTTTTTATCCAATTTCTTGACATATTTTTGAGATCGTCAGTCCATCGTGTAGGGGGTCTTCCTCTACTTCTTTTGTCTAATCTCGGCCTCCACTCAAGTCATCTCTTCGTCCACCTTTCATCACTGATTTGGGCGACGTGTCCAGCCCAGTTCCATTTCAGTGTGGCAATTCGAGAAATTACATCGGCAACTCTAAATAACTAGTCATATTTATATATTAGTTTTTGATTATTATTTATACATTATTGAGTCAGGCCCTGATCCCATCGCTATATTGGTATGATCGTTAGCCACACCTATTGACGCTGTTTTTAATACACACATTAAGGCCGATCCTCGCGATTCTGGGCATAGGTAAATTCCAATGTAAAAGTTTATATCAAATAACGCAAAAACTATGGCAGATATTGAGATGATTCTTTTTTTATATGGAAGGTCTAAAAAAGTTCTAGTGCACTATTTGGTTGTAAATTAATAAATTGTTTAAACAATATTTTTTTTTCAAATATTTTTGGTTAAAATAAACGTAAAAATTTTTTTTTTGAAATAGGGCACTACAGAATTTGACCCACTTTCCGAATCTGTTTTTATTTTTAACTAATAATAATTTATAATTTCAAATTTCTGCTAAATGCAATTTTCTCTCCGTCAGCACAGGGTGTCCTTGTCGGTAGCTTCTGGGTTCTCGCCAGGTAAGTAAAACCCTCGGAGGAGGATAAATAAAGTTGAATAACATTATTAGGGCTTATTTCGACTTTTGACAAACCAGTGTGTTTATTGTATTTAAAATATGAAATTTTATATAAATAAGCAGTAAGTACCTATAATTTTATTAAATTTTTATATGAATAGAAATATTTTCTGTTGATTTTCCATTTTCCTTCTAAATATTTATACTGTTTTTATAATAATACAATTGTTTCAGTATTTGCTTATATAATAATAATTTATTATATAGAAACAGCGTAGAGTTTTGGTCAATCATCCAGTACATTTTTTTTTGTATTTCAATCAGAATTATTGTGGTATATTTATATAGTTCGAATTTATTTGTCTTTATTCTAATTTATTGTCTATATTCTAATTTATTAAAACTCACGATAACTAATTACGAATTTATTAAAGTCTTTATTAATTTATATTACAAATAATAATTTATGTTTCGTTACATTTAAATATCGCGGTTGCCGAGCTTCTTATGACTGCCTCAAATACAAAAATCTTTCATTTATATACACAACTGTTGTCATCTGGAACTTTCGACAAACTTCCTGAATAGTCTCGTATTTTGGTGAAGGCGCTCGACTCGTTTTTCAACCTCGAGACGTGGATGACTCACTAAAATTAGTGTCTAGAGATTTCTGTAAACAACTGGTAGCTAAGCTCAGGTATATTTTGACCTACAAATTACGAGAATCAATAAAAAAGAATTAGTCATAAAATATTTACAGTTCTATATGCCATAACATTTAAAATCGTAACATTGCCCCCCTCTTAAAAGATGGTTCCTCCTGGAACCTTGTCGGGACTGGAACTGGAACGACATGCTGATATCGGCAACTGGACCCTCTTTTACAACTTCCAGTTGTATAGAAATGACAAGGGACGGTTTTCTCTCCGCAGCAGTAACTATGCGGATTGCAACAGACTAACACCTGGACTTCGGTGTCTTTAAAGATTTCCTCCACCATGTTTCGTATAACCCTCCAATCTAATTGGCGGCACTCCAACTTTGGCATGGCTAACTTTTGCACGTCGGACTCTAGTAAGTGCTCTCTCAACTGAAGTAAGGCTTCCCATACATCTCGGTAGGTAGGTTGGTCACGGGCAGTGTCTTTTGTTACCAGGTAGAAAAGGTAACGTGATGCATCTTGAAGTTTCAAGGTTTTACCAGGAACTGGCACTTGGCATTGAAGTTCTGCAACTCGACCAAACTTCCTTCGAAAGACGGATGCCAACCCTGGTGCATCTTTGATACTGGCCGGGATGGTAAGGGCCAGTGAGTAGTCATCGGGAAGCGCGAGTAGATCTTGCCTTTCTTCAGTGGTAACACCATGTCTTTCTTTACCGGTACCTCCATAGGCACCCATGAATTCCTCAAACGTGAGGTCAGACACATCTTGGACTTGGTTTACTTCCACTTCTTCATCTACGTCGTGGTCACCCTCGAAAGACGCCAGCCGGTTATGGTGTACTATCATCGGCTTTCCTCTCGGAATCTTGCTTATTCGGTAAATAACATCATTGATCTTCTCCATAATGAGGTATGGACCTTCCCAAAACTGCTGCAATTTGGGAGAACAACCTTTTCGCTTTTTGGGGTTATAAAGCCAGACTTTATCGTTCTTCTTAAAACACCCCTTTTCGGCTTGTGTATCGTACCGTTTCTTCATTCGGTCACTAGCGATTTGGAGATGGGAACGGACCAACTCGTGTACATCGTCCATTCTTCTTCGTAATTCGATCACATAATCTTCACCTGCTACATCTTCTCCAGGTCGACACCCAAACTCTAGATCACAAGGTAGTCGCATCTCGCGTCCGAATAGGACTCTGGCTGGTGTCTGGCCTGTTGATTCATTAACTGCAGATCTGTAGGCCATTGTGAAGAACGGAAGATATTGGTCCCAGTCTCGCTGATGATCGGATACCATCTTTGTCAAATACTTGCCAACTGTTCTATTCATTCGTTCTACCATACCATCCGATTGCGGATGATAAGCCGTAGTTCTTGTTTTCTTCATACCTAGTCTATCACATATTCCTTGGAATAAATCGCTTTCGAAGTTCCTGCCTTGGTCACTATGGATCTCCAAAGGCACTCCAAATCGGCTGATATATTCTTGGATCAACTTATCTGCAACGGTGGCGGCCTTCTGGTCTGGAAGTGCGTAAATCTCGTAAATTATCACTTTCTGGAAATGGCCCAGCAATGTCCAAAGCTATTCTTTCAAACGGGCTTCCAACATTATATTGTCTCATAGGAGCTCTCCTTTTTCGATAAGGCCCGTTACTCGTAGCACAAATAGTACATTTCTTACACCAGTCTTTCACATCGTCGGAACTGTTCATCCAATAAAACCGTTCCCGAATTCGCTGAAGGGTCTTTTTCACACCAAAATGCCCTCCTGATGGACTGTCGTGTAACTGACGAAGTACTTCGGCTATTCTGCTCTTTGGAATTACCAACTGTCTTCTCTTCTCTGAACCGTCATCATTTTCCAGGACTCGTTTGAGCAAGCCATCTTCCATGATAAATGAGTCCCACTGGGTCCAATACGTCTTAACTATTGAGCCTAGGTTCGATATTTCTTGCCAAGGTGGTCGACGGTTTTCTTCTTTCCATTTTCGGATTTTCTGTATAACTGGATCTCTCTCTTGTTCTTCCCTGATCTTGGTAGGCGTCCAGTCGTCGTGGACCACCGTCGTTCTTAGCACTGCTGCTTCCTTGGATTCCGTTTTGTTGCAGTGAGAACACTCTGCTGGGCATGGCCTTCTGGAAAGAGAATCAGCGTTTCGGTGGCTAACTCCGGCCCGGTGCTCAATCTTAAAATCATATTCTTGGAGTCGTTCGATCCACCTGGCTATCTGACCCTCTGGATTCTTAAACTGCATCAACCACTTAAGGGCGGCATGGTCGGTTCGGATTAAAAACTTCCTTCCATAGAGGTATTGATAGAAGTGCTCTACTGATTTCACTACTGCCAGAAGTTCTCTTCTCGTGACGCAATAATTCCGCTCAGGTTTTGAGAGAACTTTACTAAAATATCCAAGGACTCTGTCCTGTCCTCCTTGAATCTGAGACAGCACTCCTCCCATTCCCACATTACTTGCATCTGTATCTAAGATGAACTCTCCTTCTGGCAGTGGATACCCTAAAATCGGTACTGTGATTAAATGCTTTTTTAAGGTCTCAAAGGCATTTTGGCAGTCTACATCCCAGCGGTATTCTCTTGCTTCCTCTGTAAGTCGCGTTAATGGTTTAGCGATATCTGCAAACTTCTTAATAAACCTCCGGTAATAAGTACATAGTCCAAGAAAACTTCTCACTTGATGTTTTTCAGTTGGTTTTGGCCATTCCTTAATGGAATCGATTTTTCCCTTATCCACGGCCACTCCTTCTTTACTGACTATATGACCCAGATAATTGACTTTACCTTGAAATAGCTGGCACTTCTTAGGGTTTAACATCAATTGGGCAGCTTTAAGTCGATTAAAAACGTTTTCTAAATTCTTCAGATGGTCCTCAAATGTCTCCCCCAAGACGATTATGTCGTCTAGATAAACTAGGCACGTTTTCCAAGATAACCCTCTCAACACATTTTCCATAAGTCTCTCAAATGTCGCAGGAGCGTTACAAAGTCCAAATGGCATAACGTTGAATTGCCATAATCCAGATCCTGTGGTGAAGGCTGTCTTTTCTTTATCTACCGGGTCCATTTCTACCTGCCAGTATCCAGACTTCAAATCCAAAGTAGAAAATAATTTACTTCCAGCCAATGTGTCTAATGTGTCATCAATCCGAGGCAGAGGATAACTATCTTTCTTGGTAACGTTGTTCAGCAAACGGTAATCCACACAGAACCTCGTTGTTCCGTCTTTCTTCTTAACCAGGACTACCGGAGAGACCCATGGGCTCGTAGAAGGTTCTATCACCCCGTCTTTCTTCATTTCCTGAACAATCGTTTCAGCTTCCTCTCTTTTCGCCTGTGGTAATCGTCGAGCTGTTTGACGAATTGGCTTAGCATTACCAGTATCAATTCTATGCTTAACAACGGTAGTTCTTCCCGTCTTTCCTCCTTTCGGTACGAAAATATCACGATACTGCCGAAGAAATTCCCTTAATTTCCTTTTCTCAATCTGATTCAGAGACTGTCCAGCAACTGCAACCATTTGATCAAATTTGTCGTTGGAATTATCAGACGTTGTCGTCTGACGGATTATGGATGTCACAGGTACACAAGTTCCTACTTTTGTCTCTTTCTTGATGGTCACTGGGTAGTCATTGACATTGATAAGTCTAACAGGAATTTCTTTAGCCGAGGTCACCAATTCCTTTCCAATTATGATTCCACGGCCAACTTCGTCGTCATGGTTCCAAGGCTCCATCATAACAGGTGACCCTTCGTCCACAATTCCCTGTAGCCGCGCTACTATGATTGTTTCACTTCTCGCAGGCACGACTGTATCTTCTTTAACGGCTGCTTGCATAGTGTTATCATCATGTGGATGGAGAAATACCTCCTCGTTACCAACTTTGATTACTTTATTTTTAAAATCCAATTGGAATCCATGCGTATTCATTACGTCCATTCCTAATATAACATCCTCTTCGATGTCAGCAACTATAACAGTATGGACGAACTTTTCTGCTCCAATTCCTAATTGTACCTGGATTTCTCCATGAATGTTAGCATTTTCACCTGTAGCGGTCCGCAGTCGCAACCTCGTTGGTAACAGTTTCTTACGGCTGTTTATAACTGTCGGGCGAATAATGCTTCTGGTCGCTCCCGTATCCACCAACAACGTATGCTTTTTACCATTTATTTCTCCATCTACATATACACTATCTTCACGACATTTCAAAGAAGCTATTAGTATCAGAGGGTCTTTGGTAAAGTTCTGGGTCGAAGCTGCTCCCCTAAGGCCGACGCGTTCTGGTTTTGTCTTCGGTCTTATGGTCTTCGTTTTCTTGTGTGTCATGCTTTTTATCATATTAAAGAGCTGGTCAAGTTTATCTTCATCTCCTTCCTCTTTTACAGTCCTAACTTTGCTATACCCGCCAGAGGCCTGCGTAGCTGACTCGTATTCGAGGGCGGCAGATAAGACATCCATCAGCGTCTTGTGACGAGCTAATCGTAGTGTTCTTTGCATCTCATGATCACGAAGACCATCAATAAACGTTTGAATTGCCAACTTTTCCATCATGTCTTCGGGAGCTGTTGGATAAGCATATCGCACTAATCTGGCGATATCTACTTCATATTCTTGAAGAGCCTCATCTTTCTTTTGTCGTCGATTTTTGAGCTGCGACTGATATACATGCTCTAAGTGTTCGTGGCCATATCGCATATTTAACCTCTTCTTCAGTTGTTCGAAATCATCCGTCTCCTCTACGGCTATGGTCTGGAGCACATCTAAGGCATCTCCTCGAAGAGCGATAGTCAGGTTTACAGCCTTTTCTTTTTCAGACCATCCATTCGCTCTTGCAGCTGATTCGAACTGTTTCATGTAGTTGTTCCATGATGATTTTCCGTCGAAAGTTGGGACTTTGACATGAACGGAACTTCCACTTCCTTCAAATTTCGGCCGTGTTTCCAACTTACATTTTGTCTCGTGTTCTTTTATCTCTACCGTATCTAAAGCTACCGTATTAATTGGTGGTAGCACTCTCGTGTTAGTTATCATGGTCTCTAACTGTTTGATTTTCTCTTCAACTTTATCAAATGTTTTAGAGACTTCTTCAAACTTCTCACTATTCTGAATACATATTTCTTTAATTATTTGAGAAGTCTCGTCGAATCTTCTAGCAACATTTTCAAATTTCTCGTCATTTTGTCTAGCTACTTCTTTAATAATTTGAGACGTTTCATTGAATCTTTCATCATTTTTTTTAGAACTCTCTTCGATCATTTGCGAGACGTTCTCAAATTTACTATCATTTTGTTTCGAAGATTCTTCAATCATTTGTGACGTTTCATCGAATCTTTTGGAAACAGTCTCGAATTTTCCATCAATTATTTTCGTTAAAACGGCTTCTTCTGCTGACTGGAACTGGAATGTCTCTGGGTCGTCTCCATTCTTGTTGAGAACAGTCTTCAGTCGTTCTTGGAGGATCTTCTTGGACCCGCTGCAGTCTTCATCGCGTTCTTCTAGTTGCTCACGCAACTGTTTCACTGAAAGTTCTACTAGCAGCATCTTTGGTCAGGCACACACGTACTTTTTAAATGTTCTTTCGTACAACGATCACTACTGGACTACGCGGATGTTCCCGACGAACAATACCTTTCAAAAGTTCAAAAGTCTTTTTCAAAAATCAAATTAAATTTATCTACAACCCCACACCTGACACCACTGTGGTATATTTATATAGTTCGAATTTATTTGTCTTTATTCTAATTTATTGTCTATATTCTAATTTATTAAAACTCACGATAACTAATTACGAATTTATTAAAGTCTTTATTAATTTATATTACAAATAATAATTTATGTTTCGTTACATTTAAATATCGCGGTTGCCGAGCTTCTTATGACTGCCTCAAATACAAAAATCTTTCATTTATATACACAACTGTTGTCATCTGGAACTTTCGACAAACTTCCTGAATAGTCTCGTATTTTGGTGAAGGCGCTCGACTCGTTTTTCAACCTCGAGACGTGGATGACTCACTAAAATTAGTGTCTAGAGATTTCTGTAAACAACTGGTAGCTAAGCTCAGGTATATTTTGACCTACAAATTACGAGAATCAATAAAAAAGAATTAGTCATAAAATATTTACAGTTCTATATGCCATAACATTTAAAATCGTAACATTATTATTTTCTTTTCTTCTTTACATGAGCTCAGAGTAATAACCAAATATTTTGCAGTATTTGAATATGAAATTTAATTATTTATATTTATTGCTCAGCAACCTACCAATCGTAAAATCAAATACTGCTCAAAGAAACAATGTACAGTCTCGAAACTGGATTGATACTATGAAGACGACTACGGCAAGAAATAAGGACAAGCGAAAAACATCCAAAACCCAGATGAGAATTACTTGGAATATCAGATCACTCAACTCAAGGGACCAAGAAATAACCAAGTGTTGAAAGAGAAAGAAATAGATATGTGTGCTCTACTGCAAACAAAAAATAAAGGAAAAGGTCAATCAAAATTAGGTGAATATATACTAATCTACAGTGGAGTAGTAGATCAAGTCAAAGAAAAGATGATAATTCACAGCTAATTTGATTATAATAATTAGGGAACCTCATTTTTTGCCATGTTAAGGAATAGGATTTGTATTTTTTGTTAAAAAATTTGCACAAACATTGTACCTTTACAGGACCCTCTACGAATTTTTAAAAATGTAGTTCAAATGGTGACTAGGAAGAACCTACAAATCCATACCGAACAAGCAATTTCAAACTGATAAAATTTTCTATATTTTCGGATCTACTCAATGGATTTTGATCATTCTTTTTTTAATTTGTATGTAATTTCTACGTACATTAGGAATTAGTAATTTGTTTATATATTAATTAATTAATAAATAGTCTAGTTTGTTTAAACAATTCGTGCAAAACAATTTTCTTCCAAAAATCTATTTTTTTTTAATACTAGTATCAATAATCATAGAAACAGTCGCGTTTTTTGCATTAAATTGTCAATAATTAAAAAACAGCTCCAGATTCAAGGCAAGAAACAAGTAGGTTTTTTTCCTAGAGGTCTACAATAACTAAAAAATTTGTCAGCGACCTGGATTATTGAGTGTCACGAACATGGTCTATTTTTTGCTTATTTCCCTGGAGTATATATTTGATTAACATCTGTGTAATTTCTTTGTCGCTTCCTTGCTGATTTTGCACATTGCTATGATAGCGATATTTTCGGTAAATGTTGCAATTGTATATTTTCTAGGACAATAATACAACACGTATACAAAAGGTAAAGACACTTCTTTGTGGCAGCCCTGCTGTAATATCTGTCAATTCCATGTATGTTTCTTCCTGTTTAATTCTGAAATATCTTTCCAAGATGCAGGAGTCAATTATTTGAGAGTATCCTTTTGGTAAATGTAGTCTTAGTTTATAGTTATGGCGTCTTTGCCATACTTTATTATATACCTGAGTCACATCCTAAATTATTGATATAAGGTTGAATGCTCGAATAAATGAACTTTAAAAAATGAAGGCAAATTTCGAGCACAAATTTAATAATCAAATGTTGCCCAAGTACTTTCGCTTTCTACAGCATCATCAGGGTCATATGCGCTTGCTGGATAGCCCAAATTTGACGAAGTAAGTCTAAAATGTTAATCACAAAAAACTTTTATCAATTATTAACTTCGAGTTTTTTATCGAAGTTTATTAATTTTCTTCATTTAAAAAAAACTTTTCTTAGCTTATTTCAGATGCCCCTGATGATGCTGTAGAAAGCAAAAGTACTTTTGCAAGATTTGATTATTAAATTTGTGCTCGATATTTGCCTTAATTTTTCAACGTACATCATAAAACGTCCATCATATTATCCTTCATGATCCATATTTCACATCCATATAAATAGTTATACAGTATATTTCATCATCATCATCATCATCATCATCAATGGCGCTACAACTCTTCGTAAGTCTTTGCCGCGGTTACTATTGCCTTTCATGTATGTCGGTCCTGTGCCAGTAATTCCCATTGTCGCACTCCCATTTTCTCTAGATCTAGGAGTATATTTACATATAACAAATTAAATCCTTAGTTGTAAATTTTTGAAATAAGTACTCAGTATACATCTAAGTTTCATTAATGCTCCTCATAAATCTCATAAATCTAAACTTTTGTACTCCGTTCTTTATTGACAATTAGTTGCATAGGGCCGACGTTTACTAACCACAAGCACACAAGTAAATTATCTTATTTCTTTCATTTGACAATAATAATTGTCTGTTAGATTAGCATTGTAAGAAGTAAATTAGTCTCTTACTGAATGATAATAAACAACACATCAAACTTATTCTGAAACTATTTCTTGTGTCATGGTATATTTTCTTAGATTTTGGTGTAATTAATCACAACATTCAAATTCAATATCAAAAATCAAAATTGTAAATGATAGCGTAATTAAATTATTCCTTTCTTCAAGAAATTTTAAAAAGAACTGATTTCTATTACTAGAATTATGTCTAATGTTTCTGAAGAAACATTAGAAATAATTCTATATTTATATCGTTTCATTTTATCAATTTTAATGATCGCGATACTAATCAAATTTTTATGATATATAATAATAATCTTTTCCGCAAATCGCCAGGAAATTTTGACATTCCTGTCAAAATTTCTTGAAGAAAAAGTCAGGACTTCCTTACTGTAAGGAAATGTCATTTCTTTACTGTAAGGAAATGATATTTCCGTACAGTTGTTAGTGTTAACCAGCAATTAAATTTATAAGCGTCAAGTTTGACAATTCAACCTCAATACGTTTCCATAGTAACCCAAGTAATTTTATTAGGAATTTCAAAGCACCATTTATTTGGGAATAAAATTATCGCGTTTTTTTTAAATCAATCAATATCTGTCAAATTTTAAACGATTTGCGGAAAAATAGTATGTTTACCTCGTAGGAAAAGCCACATTCCTGGACTCTGTGTTGCTAAGTCTCGGCTTGCGCCTCGACTTAGCAATCTTCACAGTCGTCCAGGAATGTTAAGCTTTTCCTACCCGGTAAACAATGTTCTATTTTTTTATAATTTTTATTTTCCGTAAACTTTAATCTACGTTAAACTTCAGACAGCCAATTTTTCCGTAAAAAAAATAACAAATAAATTATGTATGTACATTTGTTACATTGTAAATTTATGAATAGATTATATTACTTTGATCTGTTATTATATTTACTCAAAAGACCACTAAAGAGATTTATGGTCTGATTGTAAGCCAAAACCTGTCACTGCAGGGGTTGTCTCGGTGTATAATCGGCTCGAGTAAAAGGTAAACGCATTTTTGACCTGGGCTTGAGAGAGATACGAAGTTTAGAATATTACTTCATGACAGATTTGTTTTCGTAAAGAAAGAAATTTTTGAAATAGAGATAGCAAACTGAAATTTACCGTTAGGATTATCGAGGATGAGCCTTAATGTGCTCATAGCTTCTGCATAGATTATAACTCGATGTATAATGCTGTAAAGAAAGTATGCCTTTCTTGACTTAACAAGGGAATATTACTTTTTTTAATTGGAAATAATTTAAGAACATTTTTATAATTAAACAAACTCCACGACAAATTATAAAAAAGCATAATGACATATTGAGCTAAACAATAAATGCTTTTCAATGATGTATGATGCCATATGTGATAAAAATGTCGATGATTTCCAATTTATTCATATTCAAATTACAAATTAGTCAAGGTAGTCTATGTTTTCTTCACACTTATATATGGACTAATTTTATTTTTGACCGATTGTCACATATTTTATATATTACAACAGTTAATACTGAACTTAATGGCCGAGAATTTTTATGGCTTTTTTCAATGTTTTTAATGGAAAGTGAAGCCCTTGCAATAAGGTCAGAATAAACGTTTTAATTTGGATCAGTTAGAAACTATTGATTTTCATTCTAATAAAACGCTTTGTTATTTTCAGCATAGGCATTTACAGTATTGAGTGAAAAATTTTTAATTTAAAATTAGATCTAAATATATAAAGCCTCACTTCTTTTTGTGCTTTATGTCTTCTCTTCCAATTTTATTGGGATCTCTTTTTATAACATCACGTATATTATATAATTAACAAGTAATGATGGCTTTTGCAGCTGGTGTTTTGCAATGGTTCACTGTCTTGGTGGTCTACTTGGAGGTGACTGTAGTCTGGAATTGTTTGTTCCTGAAGTTTCGTTTGAAACTTATACAACTGTTATTTAAATCAGTAAGCACATGCGTTTCTTCTTCTGTCGTCTTCCTACTGATATTTTACTCTGTATTTTGTTCGCTTTTATAAGTTGAAGTCACTCATATCTTTCGACTCTTAAACGAGACCCAAGTGCTGTAGATCTTTTCTTTGATGGTGTTGAATATATATATATATATATATATATATATATATATATATATATATATATATATATATATTTGTACCCCCGACCAATTTTCGGTGGGGGAAATGAACTTTTTTTGAAGGGATACCGGTGATCTGGAGAAAATGTTAAAGTATTAGGGTTACAATTTTGAGTTTCAAGGAACTTTTCACACACCTTTGAGTGCTATAAAGATATTCAAAACTTATTGTTATTAAAGTATTTTTATTTGTCTAGCAACTAATTATGTGTCCTTCAAATACTTTCAATTTTATTAAATATTCATAATATATTTGAATATTACAAAAAATAAGAAAAAGTAATTATTTTAGTACACCTACTAAATTGGTTATTTTAAACCAAACCAAACTGGTTTACCAAACAATCTACTTTTAACATTTGTATAAAACCGTATACTAATTAGTAAGTTTTATTTTAATACTTTACTTGTACATTTCTAGTAAAGTAATATTCATTCTGTCTACCATTACAATAGTTTTATTAAAAATTAAATAGCCATGTTTATTTACCTGGAAGAGTAGCCAAGATTTTTAAAAGGATGTGTATCATAGGAAAATATTGGCGTCACAAACGTCAAGCACTGTTGTTACTTCATCTGGCAGTTTTGCATTTCTCTCCGTTTCGTTCTTCCAGTGATTTCTTCATAAATGTAGTTCACCTTCAAATAGAATAATGTTTGTCTGAGTATTACCAATGTCCATCATAGGTGAAAATTGTTTAGCTGCATTCTCCAAATCTTTTAATAGTTCCACTTCTTTTTCTCCTTGGGAATCAGTTAAGAGTCTGGGAATAATGCTCCGTAGCCATAAGCATTCCAGTGAGGTGGCATGTAGTTTTAACGTTAAATCGGTACAAACATTGTCTAGAAGAGGTATGTAAATTGAACGCCTGTAATATACTTATGGCTCACCTCAGCAGCGCACCTAGAATTTTCCCCTGGGGGGGGGGGGGGTTTGGTTGGGCACTGAAATTTTTTTATGCTACCTCCACCATTTTAAGTCCTTAAAATTTGTAAATAACAGTGTCGGAATAGGGTCCTGGGGAGTTTTAACCCGCACCCGTGCTCCACTGGCACACCTGGATGATTGGCTCTCTTAGTCTGTCTACATACAAATATAGGTAACTTCACTTCAACGTATAATTCGTCTGCTAATTCTTTAACTTCGGTAAAGATTTTACTTAAATTTTCTTCGAAATTTGATCTACTATCTTTTAAAGGCGATATTGTACTAGAAACAGCCTTAGTCGCCAGGTTAGCACCAACAGATTTTGTTTGTAGAAGTCCGCTTAGTTGCAATGTTAATTTTAGTATGTTAATCAGTGTCATCATTGCCACTAGAAACTCAAATGTGTATAAAGAATTAAGCAAAGTTAATTCAAGTGTAGCAGTCTAGGGATCTTTCCATGTGGAGACAGATATTAGTGCTTCAATCATATGTAAAATGCCAGATCTGAACTTGATTACGCTTTCATGGAGCTCAACCCATCTTGTATCCCATAAACTTGTTAAATTATGTCCGAGTTTCAGTTTTAAAACTTCATTTCTACTAGCATTAAAGTGTGACATGACAGGGCAGAGATGTCATCTGACAAATAACGTTTGTCCACTGAAGTGGGGAATAGAAATTTATATGTAACATGTGACATGAACAGATTAAAGTCAAATACAGGAATTATAACTGAATTAAATGAATATTGAATATCAAAAACTGAGATTAAACAGGGTATTTAGTTGATTAAAGAGTAGAATAAGAAATTGAAATAAAATAATTATTAAAAGAAAATTAATAAACATGTGATTTATATAACGTTACAACATAAACAGAGGCAATCTATATTTCTTGACGCGAACACTTGGTATACCAAGGAATATGGTAATACCAGTTCATTTATCAAAGTGATCCATTTATAAGGACTAGTTCTCCATATTGTAATTTCTTTATTCGTTTGGTTAATTAACGGTTTTATAAGTTTGCACCCTATATCTACCAGTTCTCTTTTAGCTATAGCTATAAAAGAAAATTCTAAAAAACGATTTTTCCTTGCTTCGCGAATATTATTGAAAAATGTTATTTACTTTATGAAACAGAAGAACAAACGGAAAATATAAATAAAAAACGCAATAGCCTTTCGTTTTGGGGTCTCTGTTCGTAATCTTATATTTTATTAACACATTTTAAATTTTTCAAAAGCATTAACAAACCGTTTTGTCATTTAATCATGCAATGTCTTCTCATTGTCACAATTTCTATCTATATCCACCGATTATATAAACTAAGCAGTAATGTAATGAATGCAATATCGATTTTTGTCATTGCACATGGAATAATTGGCACGTAAACATGAAGTAATCATACGGAGGTTAAAAACCTTTATGAAAGTTTCTCTGCCAATGTCGGCCAACGAATTGTAAGATTACACTGCAATTTTCAGTCATTTTATATGAAGAAAAAGACTCTGCATTCACGAAACATCGCAGAAGGGTTATATTTATCTTTTCATGCTTATTGCATTCGTCGTAATCATGTAATTTTATAAAAAGTATAGCTTTGTTTACAAAACGGACTTGTTGCATTTGTGTGCGGGAAATATAATACATGTGATATGGTTACCTGCTTTCGTGAGTGGAACAAAACTCTTCATTTCTGTATTCATATTTGTGGACAGCGCGACCGCTTTCACTCTATTCATTGATACATATACAGTGTGTCAATTTTATAACTTACAACGGGTTATATCTCACGAACGAAGCTGATATCAAAAAATTTTTGAAACCGTTTCCAGGATAGTAAGGGGAAAATAAAAGGACATGAAAGAGAACTCACCCCCATCAACTACCCAACAAAACCAAAAAAATTATAAATTACAAACCCCTACTTGTGATATATCATTGAAAAGACTATAACAAATGCTATCCAATGGTATTAATAATAGTTATACAGGGTGAAGCAATACTTGTGAAACTTTGGCTTAAATGGAAAATTTAATGAGGTTTTTGTTGAACTACAAATTTGTTAAAAATGTCAAATAAGTAAATATTCAAAGTGGGTTTCGTTGTTTTGTAAGCAATAATACAGGATAATTTCAAATTCTGCATGAACTTTGGCAAATGATGTTTTAGTAATAGCGCGACATGCTTGCGCAATTCTTTCTCGCAATTACCCAAGTGACGCATGTTAAGTTGTATAAACAACTGACTTGAGCCATCGTCCGGTTATATCGTCTTTATATTTTACCTGAAAATAAATATCTTTCTTTTAAGTACGAGTATAGTATATAGCATACATGTTCTGGTGTAAGTCCTTTTTTAGTTTATACAATAGTTCCTGATGCCATACCTTGTCAAAAGCTTGACTCTCATCGATGAATGCAGTTGAGCAATATCATTTATTTTCAATAGAGTTTTGGATTAATTCTACCAGTCAATAGATCTGTTCAATTGATCCATGTTTGGCTCTAAATCCAAATTGGTGTGTCGGTAGAACCATTTGATATCAATTACAGATATAATGACACACCAGCTTCAGAAAGGACAGAGGAAAAGCTTAAGATATTCTATTCTGAGATTGAGGAAATCAAATTATATATAAAATCGTTTGATATCAACATATTTATGGAAGATTGGAATGCTAAAGTGGGAGCACAAAAAGTCGAATCCATCGTTAGTCCATAAGGTATGGCAACGAAGAGTGAATGAGGTATACGCGTTGTTGAATTCTGCCAAGACAGTAACATGGTGCTTCTTAATACTTGGGCTAAACTTATAAAAGACGCCTTTATACATAACGATTTCCTTAAGACAGCGAAGTAAATAATCTGAGAAACCAAATATGTAGATTACATTAAAATTAACAGCAGGTTTCGTAATGGCACTCGTAACGTAAAAACATACCTAAGCTGCTGTATACATTTAGACAACAATCCAGTAGTTGCAAGTATGAAAATTAAATTTAAGAAAATCAAAAGCCTAAGTGAAGACAGAAAATGACGTGGTGCTTTGCCAACTATACAGAGAATACGTAGACACATAGCTGGAAATAAAAACAATAGTTTTAAATAAGAATGAAACAAAAAACAAAAATTTTGAAGACACGCGGGATACACTCAAAAACACGGTTCTGGATGCAGCAAATCAAAACCCAGACAAAGACGTTCTTGGGCAAAGAAAACCGTGGATAACAAACGAAATACTGCATCTGATGAAAAGAAAATGCTTGGTAAAATACAAAAATGTGTCGAGGTATAAAGAGCTTGATAGGTAAATTGGAAAAATGATAAAATATACAAATAAAAAAATATGTAATAGAAAACAAAGCCAAGTTCGTCCTTATCGTATTCTTACGAATATTCAAGAACCCGGTCAACTTTTTTATTTTTCATTTTACGATAAAAAGTAATACGAATAAAATTGTAGGCAATTTAATTTTCTATAAATATTGTCTAATAAAATTTTCTATAGGGTTTCTAGTTTACGAGATACAAGGCGAAAACTCTTTGCATCCCTTATTCTAAAATGGCTAGTAGTCAAGAATTTTTTAAAATTCAGGTCGCTATAAAATCCAGAGAACTTAATAAAATTAAACAAATTTGCAGTAAAAATTATTCTTTGAAAAACTCCCTATAATATTACTCTGATGTCAATTTATTCTAAAATGATCAGAACAAAAGTTATAAGGCACAAAAGAAAATTAAAAAAAAAATAGTTATTTTTGTTTATAACTTTTTTATTTTCTATCTTATGCGTTAAATAGAATTTGAAAAACTTAAAAAAATTTTAGAAGGAAGAATCGAAGGAAAGCAAAATATAGGGAGAAAGAAAAATCATGGTTGCGCAACATAAGACAGTGGACCCATGCAACAAGAGGAGAATTTCCCGTTATAATTAAAAGTAGCTAATTATAGAAAGAAGTCTGTATCCTAAAAATAATTTTGTTTCACTAGCCCTACCAGTTAAGCCCTACTTGATCCTACTATTCACAATTAGATCATACTACCAGACTTAAATTCCTACATGCATGTTATGCCCAACATATTTTTCGAATAAATGTTTTAACAATTAATAAATGTAAATAGTGTGGGAAAAGAGGACCTTAAACAATTTTTTTTGTTATTTTCAAGAGAATTCCTTTTAGTTTTGTTTAGAATATGTTAAAATACTTAGAAATTAACATTACTGTAAAATACTTGGTTAAGTAATTTGGACAAGCAAAGTAACGATCAAATTAAGTGTACCTACACTAACTGAAGAGGTTGTTATTGAATTCCAAGGATCTCATCCTCATTTTTACATACAATAACGTTACTTATTCATCAAATGTAACAGGCTGTATGACCAATAGTCTAAGCTAAAAAATAAAAAAGAAACATAGTTATTTTTATTTTAAAATATCACATTGAGATTTGACATTTTATATTCAATGCTATTCCTCCCTGAAACAATTAAATATATAGAACCTTAATTTTTGCCTTGCGAAGCGGTCTTGTTGTGTACCGTATATAGTATATAGTTAAACTTTCTTTACTTATCTATTTGTTACAATGACTTGCAATTTCTTAACGCTGAACTAAAATTTTTTTTCTTTGTAGGCTAATTATTTCAATTTTGTGGCTAATTGAACCGTTATAGTAACTAAATTTGTTTTTGTCATTTTTCGTACTCGTTTTAGTAATAGTGACTTAATAACGACCGTATTTACGTATTAACTGATCGGTCGTACCCCCTTAGAATAATATGTCAAAGTTCAATAACCAAAAATTTACAAAAACCCAAAGCAAAATAATATTATGCAAGAAAAAGGATAAATCGATTTAAAACTTCCTACTTTTTGTGTTTTTTTACGATCCGTAAATATACAACAATGACGGATTGAGTAAGATTGAAATGTCAGTTCTTTCCTAGGTGGCTCTAGAAGTTATCGTCACGGATAAACTACATTTCCGTGAGGCGTGTTTATAGCCTTTTATTAGATTAGATTTGTTGATTCATAGCTTCTTGAGTATTTGTCCTTCCGTAACGCTTTTATTCATTCGTTTATTTTTTTTCTGTTTTTAATATTTTGCTTCTGCTTTAATTATATTTCAATAACAATTATATTTCAAAAGAATTTCATTGTTATTCTGGTGTACCACAAGGGTCTCATTGTGGTCCCTTGTATTTTAACTGGTTAACGATATTGTTAAGGCTATCAAAAATTCACACTTCCTGCTATTTGCTGATGATCTTAAGTTATTTCGTTGTATAAATAATAAATCGGATAGAGATCTACTGCAAGATGATGTAAATCATCAAAACAAAATGGTTTAAGTTTAAATCCAACTAAATGTTCTTATATTTCATTTTTCATTTGGTCGTATAAATAATCTAATAGCTAATAGATATGTTCTTAATAATGTACTCTTGGATTCAGTTACTGAGATTAGAGGTTTGGGTGTATTATTGGATTGTGAAGAAATGACAGAAGCCATTTTTTTTTAAATAACGAAACAGGATTTCGTAAACTTGGTTTTAGTTATCGTAACAGTGATGATATCTCACCTACTGTATTCAAATTATTGTATTGCTCTCTGGTACGCTCAGGTCTTGAATATTGCTCTGTTGTCTGGTCCCCATTTCATCAAGTATGCATTAATGGATTGGAGAGCGTTCAGACGAAGCTTCTAATATCTTTAGCTTTTAAAGCACATATTATATAACAAAAACTAAAAATTATTTCATACATTATTCTATAATAATGTCTCAATTTAACATTGCTACATCAAAGAACCGCAGGTTGAGAGTTGATATGTTATTTTTGTTTAAAATTCTAAACAACGTTATTAATTGTTCCTCGTTATTAGCCAAAGTACACTTAAACACAATACATACTACTCGACACACCGCAGTCTTTTATATTCCTTTTCATAGGACTGATTATGCTCGTAATTTTCCCTTGTCGAGAATGCTCAGCTCTTGCAATGACCTCCTATTGGATCCTTTCTGTCCAAACATTACTATTAATCTAGATATGTGATACTTACTGGGTGATACTGATACTTTTTTTTTTTAATTTTTGTGATTTGATATACTGTTTTAATGTACACATTTTAACTGTTTACTTGTTTCTTTGTTATTGTTTTGATGTTTATTTTACATGATTTTTACATTTTCCTATTTGTTGTATTTTGTTGTAAATGATACTTCCGTTGAAATAAATAAATAAATAAATAATATTTTGATTGGCTGCTAATATTTTGTTTCATATTGTTTGTAAGAAATATACTTTTTCTTTAATATGTTCGGCCGTGAATAACTGAATAATAGAACGTGAAGGAACATGGGTCTGAAACATCAATTTACTTAATACTGAAATGAGAATCTTATGGAAGAGCTAAAAGAAAATGTATAAGTATACCGGTATAAAAGGAACTAAATTAAATTGAAAGAAGAAATAACCTACGAAGAATATGATGTACTCTAGCGGGATAGACAAAGAATAGAGAACAGTAGCTTCAAATGGAATACTAATCACCCACAAATATAAATATCCAATACGAAACTGTAAAAAATATGTTTCAGAACCAAAACATATAAAAACGAATACATGGATCGACTGCGTAGAACTTTGCAGAAAAAGAACAAACTACGCTAGAACTGGAAACACTAGGAATTATTACAAATGAAGAACTTAGTACAAATATACAGGGAGTTCGCAAAATACTTGAAAAGCTGAAGAACAGAAAAGCAGAAGGTAAGGACGAAATACCAAACGAATTACTGAAATATTGTGGAGCACTAATAATTAAACAATTCACAACATTAATTAATAAAATTATAAAACATACTAAAATACCAGAAGAATGGAGAACGAGCGAACTATTTCTACTATTTAAAAAGAGATAAAAAAATAGTTCGAAAATACAGAGATATAAACTTGTTTAATACTACCCTAAAACTTAGAACTAATGAATCAACAAGGATTTCGTAGTGGAAGATCGTGTACAGATGCAATATTCGTCTAAAAGCAAATTAGTGAAAAATCATTGAGTGTAATAGACCAACATTTCTGTGTCTGATTAACTTAAAGAAAACATTTGACGGAGTAAGACAAAGATGTAATCCATCTTTTGTATACATAATAAATAAGTTCCCCTAAATATTATAAAAACTATTGAAAACAGCTACCAAAACAATCAAATGGAAGTCAGAATAGAGGACAACTTACAAAACGTATAGAAATAGGAGGCGGGATAAAACAGGGCGACTCATTGAGCCCTATGCTCCTCAATTTACTCATGGATGAAATCAACAAAAGCATTAATAAAGGCAGAGGCTACAGAATACGAAACAAAGAAGTAAAAATACTCTTGTTACGCAAAGGACACAATTTAGTCTATTAGTAATATTGATAGGAATCAGTCTTATATCTGATATACATTAGTGATATTCCAATAATGTTGTACATTACAATAGTTACTTTGCACGGCCACAGCTTGTTGATCATTCTGTGAAAAATTCAACCAGACAATTTCAATCTGCTCTTAAATGAATTGCCATCTTGAAGAGAAAATGGTGCAATAAACTGAACGAATTGTAATTGATGCATATTGACTTCACAAATAAAAGAATTACTCTCCGACCAGTCTATGTTAACGACACACAAATAAAGTATGGCAACACTTTGTTGTGGCTGTCAATGTAGCGTGGCCGTCCTTTGATGGAAAGAGCATATTAAGAAGAAACGTGAAGAACTCAATATCAAGTTCAAAAAAATATATTCTTACTTGGTCGTAATTCTGAGTGTTAATCTGCAACAAGCTTATTTTAAATAAGTACGTGCTGCGTCCAGTATGGAGTTAAGGTGTACAGTTATAGGAATTCGCCAGCAAATCTAACATCGGCATGATCTAACGTTTTTAAAATAAAGTTCTAAAGTGTAAAGTGAATGACTTGGAAGGTGCTACTGTTAAATCGTGATCTCAATGATGACCTTAACATCGATATAATTACAGGAATAATCGCTAAATTCGCCATCTCAAATCAGAATAAATTCCAAAACCACACCAATACCGAAGCGTCTTTTCTTCGGACATCTTTACGTGCATAGAACACTCAAATGGATAAAACCTTTAAATTGTTTACATGACAATTAATACACTAAGTGATTCAGTGGGAAATGGTCTTAATCATCGTTAGTATAAGGACGAATGTGCAACGAATATGCAACGATTATGGACTAAAAATAAATTGGAAGAAAACCAAGTTCATGGTATTTACAAAAAACACAAAACATCAAAGTTAAGCTAGTACTAGATAATACAGAAATTTAACAAATATCTTCGTACAAATACCTTGGAGCATGGATCACAGAAGATACTGATCAGACAAAAGAAATAAGATGCTGCATTGAAATTCCATCGTCAACTTTTAATTGAATGAGAAAATTTTTTTATAATCACGATGTCAAAATATCGCTCCGGATAAGAATGCTTCGATGTTATATTTTCTCTACCGTTTTGTATGTGGTTGAAGCTTGGACACTTAAAAAATCCAACATTAAAATCTAGAAGCATTCGAAATGTGGCGTTAACGAACAAGTTCTCGAACAACTAGGAAAACAATGCGAAGTTTTAAATTCCATAAAAATTAGGAAATTGGAATACTTGGGGCACATGAGAGGTGAAAAATACGAACTACTAAGGAATATAATGCAGGGTAAAATCAAATTCAGAAGAAGCGTAGGAAGACGTAAAATCTCGTGGCTACGCAATCTCCGTGAATGGTTTGGATGCAGTTCAATTGAACTATTCAGACGCGTACCAAAAAATTATAATTGCCAGAATGATTTCCAATCTCCGATAGGAGTGGAACTTGAAGAAGAACAAAAAGTACAAAAGCTAAGAAAGTAGCAGGCTACCAAAATATGGAAAAATAAACGGTAAATATAAAAATAAATAAACTCTTCGAACGCTTCGCTTATTTTTTGTTCTTGACCCATTTACATCGTTGGGAGTAAATACAATGCTTATGTGAAGTGCGATTGCTTCAGTTTTTTCTTTTGCTTGAGCAATTCGACAATCCACCTTCTTCTTCTCTTATAACTCCTTTACAGTAATGAGCTCTTTTTAATTTTCCAGTAACTTAGCACATCTAATAATTCGATATTTTTCTTTCTTGACTAATTTCTCTCTTATACATATAAAAAGAATATATTTTTTTAATCGAGTGCTTAGTCCGGACCTGAAATGCAAGTCATGCTGCTTAAACTGTAAAAGAAAGCTTTGGACAAATACAACAAAATAGAACATATTGCTGATAATAACGATGATACTACTGTCCATATTAATAGTTACACCTAGTTGAACATGCCAAATTAATCGGTTAATGAGAATCAAAGTGGAAATAAAAACCAATTACAATTCACACCAGATATTCTTCAAAAACTTTCGTTCGTTGATAGTCATTCCATTCAACGTCCTTCATTCAAATTATTCTTCACTTACTTGATATACAATTACAGACTCAATATTGCATACAATAATAAAATTCGTCTCGTTATATTTTGGTAACGTTAGCTAATAGCGATTTTCTCTTTTAGAGTTACGTAGTTATTTTTCGTAGTTTCATTTTAACAGCCGAGAATAAATTAAATGGCTTGTAATTATTCTGGTGACGTTTCTGCGAATTTGTAGCAATATAATGTGCCTGCGAATGAAGTTTTCAACATACAGTGGTTCTACTTTTTGTTGTGAATATTATTGGGTTTTTAACTTTTTTGCATACATGTAAACAACTTTGTTGATTGTTTTTTTGTGCAAAAAGGTGGTGTGGTTAATAGCTGCATGAAAATAAGAGACGTTGTTGCTTGGTCCACATAAATTTGTTTACAGCGGTTCTGAAAATTTCTAATAAAGTGTTATCAACTCAGGCACTTATATTTTCGGCCATAAAAATTCGTTGAGTACCGGACCATTGTCCTTCTAACTTATCTTTTTTTTTTATACAAATATTTAAAGTTTAATACAAAAATTTAAACTTATATACAAAATAAACTTTTATTAAATTTAAAATTTTATTAACTGGAATAATTTAGTTGTATTAAATGTGGCTATAACATAGGACAGCAAAAAATTAAGGAGGATATCGAGTACATCTAAAAGAAGCTACCAATATAACAAGGTGCAAATCAAATACGTAGTATAGTTGAGGCCAACTATATATCGTCCGTCGGCAAATTCAAATAAAAATATAACTTTTAGACCATCTTTTATCACCTTTAGTCCAGACAAATTAATATACTTATTTATTGTATTTTTACCACCAAAAATGAGATGTTTTAACCAAATAATGCTTCAAATATAGGCAATGTGCAGAATAATTTTGAATTACGTTCCGCTAATGAACTTGCATTTTTGTCTTTAAAAGTAGAAAAAAAATTTAAACTGATTGATTTACGATGAGTACTCCGGTTGTAAAAATACCGGCATGTGCCTTATCTAAGAGACCGAAATTTTCAGCTTAGTTGTGTTAAAATTTTGTTGTCAGTAGTTATAATAATATTTGTAGTATTTTTTTGTTTTTTATTTTTTTGAAACTGTCTATTTGTGTATAAAGAAACTGTTTAGACACTGAGAAAAATTACCTACAGTTTTTCGTACATGGGAGCAAGAAAACCCCAGCAGTAGAAGAGAAAGTGTAGTCAACAATCTTTTAAGTGTAAGTGATACAAAAAACAATGATGCTGAGACTGTAACTGTAGAAAAGTGTTTAAGACTTCCGAAGAAAAGGATTGTTTTGAATGAACAATCTAAGAGAATTTGTATGAACGTTTACAAAAATCTTCAAAATGATCCTGAAAATAGTTGTAAAGGCAGTATTATATGAAAATCGGCCTTTTCCAGCGGCCAGCATTGTGAAAAGAGAAAAACAAGATCGGATGCTGAAAAACCTAAACAAATCAATATCGTAACTGCTAAATGTTTAAGGAATTTGGTTTACAAGGAATACAAAAAAAATGTAATACCAATGCCATGCGATGGGAAGAAGCTGCCCTAAAACCACTTTACGTAGACGACTGAAAAAACTTGAGTTCAAATACAAAATTGTTGATAAACGGGTGGCTATTATGGAAAGTAAGAGGATACTACCCTTTGCGGAAAAATATAAAAATATGTAGTGTAGATTATCATCAGAATATGAATTCTAATATATTGGAAGAGTGGTTTAAAGTACAATACTTCCCAATATAACACCGGACAGTGTGATAGGTTTGGACAACTACCACTCAAGGTTTCTCAAAAAAATTCCTAACAGTTCGTCTTCAAAACAGCAATTAAAATATTTCTTCTCAGATAATGATTTGTATTTTGAAGACAATAACAAACTGTTACTTGGAGTGCTTCGTACTAAAACTTAAAAGAAACAATATATAGTGGACACTATTGCAATACAACATGGCCATATTGTTTTGAGGATACCACCTTATTATTGCATATTCAATCCTATCGAACTTATTTGGTGACAAGTAAAAAAACGGATTCGTAGAAAAATTAGTTTTCCAAAATTTGACGCGAAAGTGGTCGATTTAATTCGATATGAACTCTCAGAGATTACAAGTACTGACTAGAAAAAAGCAGTGCACCATTTAGTGAAAGTAGAAAATGAGTACAGAAGACTAGGACAATTATTTTCAAACAGTGGACAACTTATTATTAATCTGGTGGATAGTGACTATGATGAGAGCTCGTCTGCAGGAGACATATTTTAGGCAAGGTACGCTAATATGATGATTATTTCAGTTAAAACAACTCAGTTTTTCATTATAAATTGCTAACTTTGTTTAAAACAATATTTTCTTAAATGTAAAATACTCTTTCACAGTTTCGTCTATGTACGTCATCGTTAAACGCCAATAGGGCTTTTCAACGTTTCTTATATCCACAAGGAAAAAATTCCTGTAGCTGGCTGTATACCACGTATCACAACAGTTCCCAGCTGTTCTCCGCGTGTAGAGGTTCTCTCTCACCGGCTCTGGTAACTCGATTCAGCCATGTGTTACCTCTAGTCAAATTTAATTTAATACTGAACATCACAGTTATTTTATAACACAATGTACAATCTTTTATAACTAAATGTAATTTAAAGGGTTTTTACCCTAGTATTTTGGTGGCTCAGGCATTGTGACCTAGCATTTTCGATTTTAAAACCTGATGATGGACTGTGTGGTCCGAAAACGTTTGTTTTATTGATGTAGCCCTTTTAAGCGTTTTTTAAATAAATATACCCATTTACAAAGCCTAACCTCTTTTGTTTCTTATATGTTTCAGGCACGTATCATATGTCATATAATTTTAATATATCTACGTCATACGTTATTGGTATATAGTATATACCAATAACTACACATACCAAACATTTACGACGTAGATATATTAAAATTGTATGACCAAGTTCCTGAAACAAATCAGAAGCGTTGAAAAGCCCTATAGAATATGCCGTTGTATCACCTGTATTTTTTCCGACAAGATGGTAGAGTGATAATTTTTTTACATTTCACTTTTAACCATTTAAAAAACAAAGAAATATAACGTTTTGTTTTTTTTTTTTTCAAAATCAGATTTTGTGCTTTTTAAGTATAATATACACATTACAGATTGTTATTGTATGATTTAATACTTGTATCAAAAAAATTTTATCGGTGAAACAACCAATATCGCCATACGTCCCTGGACATCGGTTACTTGAATTTCATAACATAGAAATATTATCTGTTTGAATTTGCCGACGGACGACAGATAGTTGGCCTCAACTATATATTAATAAGAAAATCGAAATAACGTGGGTTCAAAACAATTTAACAGCTCTACTTATATTTTAGAAATATGCGGTCCTTTAAAATTGGCCAGCTGTAACGACGGACGTATTCACGATGCGTTTTCATTCCCGGTTGAGTGTCTGTCTTCTTCATCCCCTTACTCTAATCTCCCTTAAATAGTCCTGCACATCGTCCAGATATCTGAGTTTGTATCGCCCCCTTCTTCTCTTTCTGGCCGGCCTTTTTAACATGATTATTTTAGAAGGATCACTTTAATCCATTAGCATAACGTGGCTCACTCATTTTAGGCGGTTTTTTTAGGTTTTTTAGGATATATGCATCACCAAAAACTGTGAGTTTGTTAACTCCGTTATATACGATCCTCAATACTTTTCTTAAAGATTCGTAGTAACTCTTTATCTTTCGTCGTCATTGCTTATGTTTCCGAACCGTAGTAATCACTGGGAATTTTAACTAATTAAAATTTGGTCAACACAAATAAATTATCGGAATCCTTAATTCTTTACCCCTTATAAGTGGCGTTCCTTGAAGGCATTTTAAAAGTATTGTGTAACAAAAATTGAATTTGTTCAATAAATTTGTTTTAAAAAAATGAAAATAGGTAGATAACAAAGTTTTAATTTAATAATTTATTTCGATAATTAATTGTCAAATGAAAAATGTACCGATTGTTATTAAAATCCAGATTTATTCTAGTATTCTTTAAATAAGCAGCTTCAGTATTTTAAAAAAGTTAAAAAATAATTGAATAATATAATCCAACACTGAAAATTACCTTGTGGTTTAAATTACTGTAATTTAAAATGATCGTTATCGTACATATTTAACACAAATATAGTAAATTCATTCTTAACCGTTGTGCATAAAAATGTCTATTTCAACGATAAAATCATCTATATTTTCACATTAAACTTTTTACTTGCAGTTTAGTTTAAAAATCATCATCGGAATCTTCTTACTCGTGTACTATTACACGTTCAAAAACATTTTACATTAACTCATCTAACTTGCAGATATTCTCTTCTATTTTTAAATCTCTAAATATTTATATTTAAATATTTTTAGTATTATAAATTTTTGTGATGTATGCGATTTCACATATCTATCCCCTCATTTAAATACAATTTACTTCAATTAGATTTAGCTCGCAATGGTAAGATGGTCTCAAAACAATATTACCGTGACGTATAACTATTGAATCAACAGCCTATTGACGATATTTACCATGATGCTCAATGATTATTGTTGTCCTGATTTGGCCAAATCCTCTGTAAATGGAATGCATTTGACCAGTAGCCAGCTCTACTTGACAGATTTTCGAACTGTCATCATCAAAATACGTTCAACAGGGCGGCTATGATAATATGCATTATCCAACACTACGATTACTACGAGTTACTGCCATCACCCCCTGGAGAATGTTGTCGAAATATGTGGAGTTTATCTCTTCATGAGAGTCTCGTGTTTTCTTCAATATAAAAACAAGGCGCCATTTACTGTTTTATATTAAAAAACTTTAACTGTATGTCCGTCTTTTCGCTGCACGGCATTCCCGAATTAATTGTAAGTAATTATATCGTTTTTTTAATCTATCATATACCTTTCAGATAAATTTTTTTGTACCATTTGGTATATCCAGTTTAGATCTACGAAAAACAGATAGAATATATTTCAAATCATCTTACCTTAATGTTTTGTCTCACCTCAATAAAAAACAAATTATTAAACTAATAGTCCAATCGTCAGAGATTTGACCCCAAAAAAATATATCAACAAGCTGAATTTTGCCCTTGTAGGGAAGTAAAAACGCAAAAAATTTATTTACCAAGAATTGTAAGGTTGCAGAAAAAAATGTAGCTTAGATAATGATAAACAAAAAAATGTTTATTAGCAGTTTTTCTTCTCCTTCTTCCAAGTTCATAAATAGGCTTAATGCCTGTTTTACTTCGGTTTTCAGCCTCAATTGACGTTTTCTGACCATCTCTTCCTCGGTCGTCCCAATGATCTTCTTCCATTTGGCGATTTGTCTCTTGCTATTCGTACTATTCTATTTTCTGTCATCCTTACGATGTGTTGATTTTATTCCACTTTTCTTCTTTTGGTCCACGCGTTTATTTCCTCTATACCACATTTCGCTCGTATTTCCTCACTTTTTACTCTGTCTCTTAGAGTTTGGTTTGTTATTTTTCGTAAGACTTTCATTTCTGTTGTTTCCAGCAGTCTTTATGTTTTCGCCGTATCTGCTCTTGTTTCCGCTTTGTACATCATTATCGGTCTTATTGTTGATTTATATATCCTGGTTTTCATTTCCGTTGTAAGATATTTGTTTCTCCAGATTGTGTTTTTGAGACATCCTGCTGCTCTGTTTACCATGTTCACTTGTTTTTGTACTTGTTCTTCCTCTTCTCCGTAGCTTGACAGTTTTATTCCCAAGTATTCAGTTCCATCACTTGTTCTATTATTTTGTTATTTACGACTAGTTTACATCGTCTCGGTTCAGCTGATATCACTAACGTTTTAGTTTTCTCTGTTGAGATCATGTTGTATATGAGCGCCGTATCTTCGAATTCTTTAATTAATCTTTGTAGGTCATCTTCATTTTCGGCTCTTATTATGGCGTCGTCGGCGTAGCATATTATCTTTATTTCCTTTTCTCTTATTCTATATCCTTTTTTTTCACTTTCTTTATGATTTCATCCATTATTAGATTAAATATTAATGGGCTCAGCGAATTTCCTTGTCTAATGCCAGTTTCATATTTGATAGGTTGCGTTAGTTTTTGTTAACATGTTACCATAGCTATGTTATCTATATATATATATATATATATATATATATATATATATATATATATATATATATATATATATATATATATATATTCTCAATGGTTTTTACTAAATCCAGTGATATTCCCTTTTCATATAATAAATGTATCGTATTCGTTTATTTTTGTCGCTATTATTCTTGTTGTCTATTTGAGTGCTGTATTTAATAAATTTATTGCTCGATAATTATCGGGGTCTTTCTTATCTCCTTTTTTGAAGAACATCGCCATGATCGCTCTCCTCCATTCATCTGGTATTCTGTTCGTGGTGAATATTTTATTAATAAGAAGTTGCAGTTGTTGTACAAAGTGATCCCCTCCTATTTTAAGAGTTCATTTGGTATTTGATCTTCTCCTAGTAACTTTCTGTTTTTTAATTTGTTTATTCCTTCTTTCACATAGTTTTTGGGGGATTTCGGTCTTTTCCTTAGTTATTATATTTGGCGTTTGTGGTAAAGGTTCTTCGTTTGTTTTTTAAACATTTCTTTTAGGAAGGCCACCCATGTATCCTCTTCTATGTTGTATCTGTGTTGTATTTCAACTAGTTCTTTGTTTTCGCTTCTTTGTTGTCTTATGAAGCGCCATACTTGTTTCTGTTGTCCATAGAAATCCATCTCTAGTCCTTTCTGAATCTTTCCCAGTAATCTGTTTTTCTTTTTCTTACCAATTGATGAGTTTCAGTTCTATATTCTTTTATATTGTTCATATGATTCATTCGTTTTTTCTGACTTATATTTTAGGAAAGATTTCTTTTTTTTGGTGACATTTTTGTATAACCTCTAGTGTAAACCATGGTGTTTTCGTTGACCACTTTTTGTTTATTATTTTCGTTCCAAGGGCTTCTCGGGCAGCATCCAGAATATTTTTCTTAAGTTTTCTCCAGCTAGTCTCTACATTGCTTTCATTTTCGATATTCTCCATTTGTATTTTCCGTTCTAGCCTTTTTGATATAATGATTTTATGGAGTCATCTCTTAAATTTTCTATTTTTATTAGTTCCTCTAAATTGGTTTATTTAAGCTTCTCTTTTAGCAGTTTTTGTGTACTATAAACCATTCTCACAGAAACAACCCTTGAAGCATTCGGCAATTTTGTGTAATTAATTTTAAACAAAATGTATATCAACTCGACGGTAAAAATTCTGTATCTTTTAATCAGAGTATCCAATAATCAAAAACCAAAATGCGTTTTTAAGGTGAAGAGTGCAGTTTTCGTATGCAATATTTGTATTTTGCCGCAAATACAGTCAATTTCTACAAATCTGTTCAATAAATAAATGTTTCGCGATTTTTGCGATTTTTTACGATTCTCATGACTGGACGCGAACGGTTGTGGAGAAATTTCCATTTTTAAAGACCAACTATCAAAATCTATAACATGAAATTTCAATTTTGAGTTGTAGCAACAAATTTAAGTCAGTTAAAATATGACTGAAAACGCAGAATTTAAACTTTTACATAAACTAAAATTTCATCCTATACGTTTTGAAGACTAGTTAGTCTCTAGTAATCAAAACTAAATAGTGGCCGGTCAATAAAATTGATAAATTGTATTGATTTGACGTGAATCATAAAAAATGGCAAAAATGGTTTAACACTAAGTTTATTTGCGGCAACATTAATTTCGCGCACTTATTTGACATTCAAAATCACCGATAGTTACAAGCGTTGTTTCTAAGAAAACGGATCATTCTACACAAAAAATGCTAATAAAGATTTTTGTTCAAAATTATCTTAGCTATATTTTTTTATAGCTTTTAGGGGAAAGATTGGGAGTAAAAGTGGTAAACTATTTTTGCATCTCTTTGGCGTCCTAAAATTAACTTTCTCGGAAAAATTCAGCTTGTTCGTTGATTTTTAAAGGTTCAGTGGCATTTTCGTCTCTGACGGCTGGAGTAAAAGTACCAAAACTATCCAGACGAAGCAATCGAATACAAATACAAATATAACTGTAGATATTATAACAATAATAATTGTAAATTAAGCACGCATTGCCAAAACTATCCGCATGTTTATACTTACAATATTGCTGATTTATCCTCTATTTAATTCTCAATAAAATTAATTTTTAATACTCAACAAAAATGTAATATAAAGACAAGTAAAAATTCGATAGTAATATGATTTTCACAGACGTCGCTGCACATATTTCCTTATCGGTAGTAGATATTAACTTATTGTTATGTCTATGAGATGGTAAAGACGTAAAATGACAATACAGTTTTTGCGTGGATTTAAAAAAATTAATTCAGGAAAAAGCATTATTCGTAGAAAGTCACGTACTGTAATATATAAAAAGACATATTTCAAGGATATTGCATTTATGAAAATCTCGAAAGAATACTTTACCGTAAAAGTAATATTGTTATGACAGTTCCGTGAAATTTAAATCATACAGAAAAAAAAATCGTATAGAAAAAAAAGTTTATTTTATTTACATTCAAGATGACATCGAAAATTCACGAAATGTCTAGTGAAACTTTAGATTCTAACTCGATGGAAGCTTGGAATATCAGAAAATATATATATATATATATATATATATATATATATATATATATATATATATATATATATATATATATAAACAGATGTTTTTGACAGTTTAGAATCGACAGTATTTTTTAGTTTTTAAGTTTATAATTGTAAACAAGTATTGTAATATTGTTTGTAATTTAAAATGTGTTGTTTTTATTTCAGACTAAAAGCGACTCTGTTTTTATTCTTCACCCTAATCACTTTGTAATTAGCGCTGCGGAAAGCCAAAGGCTAGTTGACCTATCGGATCTTGACTTTTTCTTTCGTCTTCCTCTTTAATAGCAATTCTGATTGTTCATTCGCGGATTAATACCCCTATTTAAGGTTGTCACTACATATTTGGCTCGGTCGTCCGTTACTTCTTCTGCCGATATCTCTTGCAATTCTGAGGACACGTATCTCTTCCATTCTGTGTATGTGGCTAGTCCATTCATTTTTTCTATTTTGTGTCCATTCATTTATACACTATACGTTACATGTTCTTCTAATATCTTTACTTCCCTTGCGATCTGTCAGCGTATTTCCTGTAATTGTTCTCAGTTTTGTCGTTTCCAGTAGAATTTGAGTTGTGACTGTGTCGGTTTTTGTTTCTAAGGCATATTTCATGACCGGTCTTACACTGGCTTTATAAATTCTTAACTTCATCTTGGTGTTAATATGTCTTGTTTCGCCATGTAGTGTTATTAAGGCATCCTGCCAGTATATTTGCTTTTTGTACTCGATCCCCGGTTTTTTTGTCCAGGTCTATATGGACGTATAATTCTCAGGTATTTTCTTTACATTACTTGTTCAATACTGATGCCATCAATTTCTGTTTTACATCTGGTTGGTGTTTTGCTGACTACTATTGTTTTAGTTTTCTCAGATGAGATTGTCATATTAAATTCTTTTGCTCTTATGTTAAATCTGTAGACCAGTCTTTGCAGACTATCTTCATCTTGGACTATCAATATTGCGTTGTCTGCATAACAGAGTATTTCTATTTCTGTGTTTCCCATTCTTTATCTTCTTTTTTTATTAACACTTTTGATGATTTCACCCATGACCAAATTGAGGAAAATGAAGCTGAATGAATCTTGACTTCTTATCAGTAATAAAAACTGTATTGCTTTTATTTTCAATGCACACTGTTGTATGTATGTATGTATGTATAGCGTTAACAGGCCTTTTAGGCACATTTCTGGATGGATAATTTGCATCGTTTTCTATTCTTAGCTAACCTCTTCCAATCTCTGATGCCCGTCTCTCTGACATCTTCCATCACTATATCTCTCCATTTCTTTCTTGGTCTTCCTCTCTTTTTTTGCCCTCAGGTACTCTCCAAGCAATATTCTTGACTAGTCTATTATGTTGCATTGTTTCTAGATGACCGAGCCATTGTAGTCTACGTTTTTTCACCACTTTTGTTATTGTAGGGTTAGCATACAAATGATACACTTCTGCATTAGTTCGTCTTCTCCATGCTCCCTCTACTAATTGTCCACCAAATATTCTGCGAAGTATCTATCTTTTTCATGCTTCCAATGTATTCTGTATGGTTTTGTTCATAGTCCATGTCTCGGCAGCGTATAGCATTGTGGGTCTAATTATAGTTTTGTATACTCTTATTTTTGTATTACGAGATATATCTTTGGCCTTAATTATTTTGCTCATGGCTGCAGCATACCTGTTGCTCTTGGTCAGTCTCAGGTTGACTTCAGTTTCTTCCTTACATGTCTGATCAATAAGAGTGCCTAAGTACATATATTCATCCACCTTCTCGAATTCTACAGCTGATCCATCCTCCACCTCCAATTTAAATTATCCCCTGGTGTTTATTCCTTTTTTGCTAGAGATCTCCATGTACTTCGATTTATTAATATTAACTTTCTGTCCCATTTTAGAGCTTTCCCGAATCAGTCTTTTTGTTATATTTGATAGTTCTTTCCCATTTCTTGCAATGAAAACCACATCATCAGCGTATGCTAAGCATTGGTGCTCCTTGTATAAAATAGTTCCGGACCTATTTATCCCACTAACCCTTACAATTTTTTGTAGGACTATATTGAATAGCAATGTAGACAACGGGTCTCCTTGGCGAACACCTTTTTTCACTTCGAATTATTCTGAGACTGTACCGTTGCATCTCACAGCACAAATGGTTTGTCTAATTATCGTTTTTACCAATCTTATTATTTTTTCTGGCACTTGGAATTCTTTTAGTGTTTCTAATAACTTGTTTCTGTCTATTGTATCATAGGCAGCTTTGTAATCAATGAAAAGTACTTGTGCTGAAATGTTGTATTCATAGCAATTGATCAGGATTTGTTTTAGCATAAAAATTTGATCGGTTGTTGATCTTCCTTTTCGAAATCCTCCCTGGTATTCTCCTAGGTTCTTCTCTATATATATTTCTAATCTTTTTTTAATTAGTATGGCGAGTACTTTATAAATTATCTCTAATAAGGATATTCCTCTATAGTTTGCGCATTCAGTTCTATCTCTCTTTTTGTGTATAGGAATTATAATCGACTTGTTCCATTCTTGAGGCATTTCTTCGGCATCCCATACTTCTAGTATTAGCTCACCAAGTTTGTTTATTAAGGCCTCTCCTCCATATTTTATGTTCTCTGTCACAATGCCGCTCTCCTCGGGGCTTTTTGATTTTTCATATCTTTTATTATTTCTTCAATTTATTGTCTTGTGGGCTCTGGTATTTCTTCTATTACTATTTCAGGTTTAGAAACATAACAATTTTCTTCAGTAGTCACTTCTTCATTTAGCATCTCTTCGAAATATTCTTACCACCTTTCACATATTTGGTCTTCGTCCACTATCAGGTTTCCTTGCTTATCTTTTACATTTATCGTTCTTCCCTGTTACCCAGTTTGAATGTATTTTACTTCTTTATAAACAATTTTTATTTCATTTTTCTTGTAACTTTCTCCAATGCGCTTAATTTTATCATCCATATACTTTCGTTTCCGCTCCCTTAGGATTTTATTTATTCTCTTTACTTTTTTTCGTTGTTCGGTATACCTTTCTAGGTCGTCTTGTTTTTGCGATCGTAAACTTTTAAATCTCAAATCTGATCTCTTTTTAACTCTGTTCTGCATTCTTCATTGAACCAGTGGTTTTTTCTAAATCTTTTTCTTCTTTGTATGTTCTTCGACGTAGCTTCCTTTATAGTGTTTGTCATTTTCAAGAACTTTTGTTGTATGTTACTCACATTAGTACTATCTTGTTTGGCGTAGGTTTCTTGTATATCCTTTTGATAATCCTGCGCTACCTTAAATTTTCGCAATTTTTCAAAGTTAAATTTACGTTGCACTTTCTTTTTCCGTTTATGCTTTTTAATTATTGCTTCTCTCATATTAATTTTAACCAAAAAATGATCTGAATCTACGTCAGCTTCTCTGCACGTTTTCACATTTGTTATTAAATAGACAAACTTCTCTTGTCTATTTGATTAGTTCCATTTGTTCCCGAAATTTTTCACGTTCCTTTATATATATTTTTCCTCCTAAAATGGGTACTCATTATCTTCATCCTGTTTTCAATTGCGAATGTTATTAATCTTTGTCCGTTATCATTTATATTCAAATGTTTACTTTCACCCCTTGTTATGTTTTTATATGTATCTTCTCTTTCGACCTTTGCATTGGCGTCGCCTATAATAATTTTAGTATCTGGTCTGGGCATTTCTTAACACAATGACTCTAATTCTTCATAAAATTCGTTTTTTACTTGTTCTTCTTTTTCTTCTATTGGAGCATGTATATTTATCAACGATATCATATTCTCTTTTCCTTTAATTCTAATTGCACACATTCTATCAGATTTTACTACGAATTGTTTTACCTGCTCCACGTCTTCGTGTACCAGAAAACCCACTCCAAAATTTCTATTATCGCCTCCACTTGTATAGAGCGTGTATGGGTTAAACTTTTTAATGTTGTTTCCAGTTAAATTTGTTTCCTGTATTGCTAAGATGTGTATTTTATATTTTTTTAGTTCTTCTATTAGGTTAATTAATGCTCCCTCCTCGTATACTCCTCGTACATTCCATGTAGCAATATTAAGGTACATATTCTTATTTTTTATTTTGCTATTTATGTTCAAACTCAATTTCCTGTTCATCGCTAGGGTCCGTTGGCATAATGGGCCATCTTTTCCTTTTTCCACTACTGTATGCCGTTTTTGGGTCCATATTTCTTGAATTTTCTTGTTTGAAAGTATCATTTCCGGTACATACCCATTTTGTACCATCCACAGTTAATTTTTTTTTTACATTTCTTCACATTTCTACCTTCAGCTCTTAATTCCTTGCCTTTATTTACGATTTCCTGCTTCATGTGTCTTTCTTTTTCGATCAGGTCATCGTTGATGAAGATCTTTTCTCCAGTAAGAAATCTGAGTTTCCTTTTTTCTTTCATCACCTTAATTTTTTCGCCATAATCCTTCATTTATACCAGACATATATTATTTTTTAACTTCATTGCAGATTCTATTTCGACATCCTCTTTTAGGTGCTTTTGTATAAAATCTTTTACATTATTATTTAAGAGTGTTTCATCTGTTGCGTTTATTAGTAGACCCGTAATTACTATGTTATTTCTTTGTTTTTTTCTAACCATAAACTATATCTGTTTTTCCATTCATTCTACTTTGTTTTCAACCTGGGATAATTTGTTTTTTGTCTCTTCCAATTCTTGATTTATATGTATATTTTCTTTTTTCAGCGCTATCATCTCTTCTCTATATTCCTTATTTTCATTCCTAATTTCTTTCAGTTCCCCCATCATCTTCTTGTTTTGTAATGCACACTGTTAGTAATTTTAGAGATATTTTGAATATCTAGATTAGGATAATAATGCAACAATCTTACTTTTCAGGTTGTTCGTTTGTACAATTTCAATTTAACTTACTTTATTAACACGCCATACTAATTTGGCGGTTTATCTACACGGAAAACCCCGCAATACCCTAGTATTTCGGAGTTTATTACGGAGCGGATTTAAATCGACCTCACTGTCTCTCTACTAGCCGTTCTATCTTGTACCACATCTATTAGTTATCGGTGTTTAAATAATAAACAATAAATACGATAAATCACAAGTTTAATATATTTAGTATCCTAGAACAAGTCAAGATGTAGTTGCATAGAGAAGTATCGTCAATCGATGTATACATTGGTATATTGGCGATAAGTTAAGAAGAATCCAGCCAATTTTATATTCGTTTATAATATATTACCTACATTCCTGAAATAGTAAGGCAAGATTTAGGCAAGTCACGGAATGACCTACAAAGGTACCTACAGAGACATACTATGGAATTAATTTTAATAAAATAATTAAATCCCTAAAACTAATTAAATAACGACGTCGCTAAAATCATGGAATATCAACAGTTAATTGTCTAAGATTTGGGTGTTGCCAATGAGTCATTTATTCATTCAGTCAGTTAATTAATTGTTAGACTTAAGTCAGATATTTAAACTTGCATACTCTACATTGGCTTGATTCTAAGTTCAAATTTTGGGAAGGCGTGACATGCTGCAAGAATGAAAGATGACAGGTGGAAAACAAAATTGTGTAGAAATTATGAAGAGGCAAGCAAACCGGGGAAAACCTTCAACAGAACTCACTCGAAACTCTTAATTAAAAGTCTTTTATGTTGAGCCTATTTTAGAATATCCGGACTTCTCTAAAACATTCCATTTAAGTAAAGACGTAAGCCACTACGATACTGGTTCCGTTCTGTTTCAAGGAGACCCTCCAAATAATCTTTCAGTCGCTTACTCTCCTCTCAATAAAGCTAAACAAAACTATTCAACAACAACAAAAAAAAAGGTTCTAGCCATTAGCATCATCATCGTCAAGCATGCTGCGTCCAAATGAACATAGTGTCCCTCTGATTTCTTTCAGTTCTGTCGGTCTTGAGATTCTTGCAGCCAATTCCCAGCGATTCTTTTGACGTCGTCTTCCCATCGCGTAGGTGGGCTACAGCTGCCTATTCTGTCAGCTCGTAATCTCCATACTTTAATTTTTTGGGCCCACCGCTTGGCTTTTATTTCTTATTTCTTCGTTTCTAACTCTGTCTCTGAGAGTCAGTCCAAGTAGCGAGCGTTCAATTCATTTACAAATTATTGCCCCAATAAAATAATCCATAAAGTAGCGGATGAACTTAATATTCCTAAACCTACAGTGTGGAATATAATTAAGTATTATGGGGAAACAGGAGGTATCTTAAATAAAAAAAAGTGAAAGCCCGTGTTATCCAAAACATTCTGATAGCAATACGATAATATTAGTAAAAGTTTGCAAAAAATGTCCGAAATACCGTTTAAGGAAATTTGTTAAAGGAATGCTGTCGCAAGTGGATACATAAATCTGGATTTTCTCGAATGCATGAAGTTTGATGAGGTTAAAGTACTGATAACAATTCGAAGGTACACTTGTAGTTTAAAAATTTATATTTTTTATAGAGAAAGGAAAAGCCACTGTTAATAGCAAAACAAAAGCAAGCTAGGATAATGTGGTCAAAAGTTAAACTTTCTTAGTTGATAGAAGATTGGCCCTGAGTTATTTCTAGTGAGAATCAAAATTAGCCTTATGTATTGGCGATTACCGCAAACGAGTTAAAACGAGTAAAATTTTCTCAAAAGTGTAATGTTTCGGAGTTGTATGATAATTTCAAGGTTCGTATCTATTGAATTTATTGATGGTACCGTAAATGCTGTGAAAATTTGTTTGGCTGGTAAAAAATGCTAAAACGTTTATAATGATTATGATGTTTTATGTACGCCTCAATAATTTTTATTTAAAAAATGCAAGCATATTCCCTACTATATTCCCAATTCCTGAGGCAATTGTGAAATCCAGATATTTTTTTTATAAAATTCCTATAGTAATTTTTGCCAATGAAAAATCGATCGAATAGGAGATGATTAAAAATCTATATAAAAGATCCCTATAAAAAGAATTACCAGTTTTAAAAGACTGACATTAATATTGAACATCGAACACTAGATCTTTATAGTTGTAGTATATTTCCGTGTGTTGATCATTCAAGAAAGTTGTTTTCTTGTGATGGGAAAGTTATTCAAATATTATTTTGCCCAAAGTCTTATTTACCATTATCGATGTATTGAGTTTTAAAAGTGACTTCACGTCACTTTTAAAGTATTAAACTCTTCTTTTATAAATTTTGATTGCTCTTTTATTTTTAATTTATTTTGTTTTAAATATTGCATTTTAATTTCATTTTTTTACTGACACAGACATGAGGAACTTGTTTTATTGTTTTTGTTTTCTAGTTGCACATTCTGGCATCGAAGCATTAACTTTTTCAATGGCTCGTTCTCGATCCTATAATAATAATAGTATATACCGGTTATCTGTTTATGTTGATAAGAACTGTTTGTTTTTTTACGATATGACTCACTGTGTTACCGATAGTGTTGTTTATTATTTGATCATTAAATTCAGAGTGTAAATTTACTACCTTCAGACCAGACTGTATTTATTATAAATTATTTTTATAATAGAGGTTAAAACTTTTGTAAACTATTTTCTTTTATTTCGCTGGAATTTAATGGTAAACATTTATTATCCAGTAAACATAATTTTAACATCAATACTGGTTCATCTATTTAACATGACAGTAGTAGAAAGAAAATACTTGGAGTTGGATTTATTGGGACATTTGGAAATTACAATTGAAACAAACCAATACCCCCACTGTCTTAATACTCAAATTAATTTAAATTGTACTGAATTTAAACCTATTTTTAAAAACTGTATTGCAGCTTCACCTCGTAGGGGACCCAGCTTGACTGTTTACACTTCTTGCACTGAGTATACCCACTAAGGATTTATTAATTTTATATTTTGATTCTTATTACTATTTCGTTCTTCAATAACTTGCAATACAAGCTTGTTCAGGATCAATTGATATATAATTGGCGTTGATTACACTCTCCATATATCTTCGTAATTTATATAAACCACTTCCACATTTGTATATTTCAACATCTCCCACTGTTGGTCAGTTGATCTTGAGTAATGCTTTAACATTTTAATTTTATGGTTCTACTATTGACTGTAGGTCTAACTGAACTTTGGTATTATACCCCATTTATACACTTTGCTTTCAATTTTGATTTTTAATTCTAAGTCAATTTCACAGTTCGATTTCTTCTTTTCTACCTTATTGGTAGTGCTTGGTAGACCTCTTTATTGTAGTCAACCACCCACTATCCCACTATCTAATAGATTGTTTAGTCTATTTCTTACATTCATACTCTACGTCCACTTCAGTTGCCCCCAAACAAATCCAAATTATTACTGACAGGTTTGAGTGTGAGATCTGGATTATGCAATCTACATAAAGTAATCTATATAATTTCATATTTTATCCGTTGACTTCCTATGTCAGTTGGACCTTTGGCCCATGCTCAGTTTCATAAAACATTACATTACCATTATTGTGACTTCCCATGCAAGTTGTCATATGCCAGATGTCACTTCAGGAGCCATTCTCTCTCCTGATGTCACCTAATATGTAGCTTCTTCGAATTTATAATAATTTTTAAACTGTTTTTCCTTTGTCTCTTGTTGTGTAAATGTATCAGTTAATGTTTATGACATTCACCATATTGTTGGATAACCTAATTTTGATGAAGTAAGTCTAAAACGTTATATTACAAACAATTTTTATAAACGATTAACTTGCCCCTGCTACTCGGGCAAGATTTATTAAATACTGTGTTCGATATCTGCCTTTTATTTGATTAAAATTCTAAAATTATGCTCCCACTCTCCCTCCATTATCTTCCTCCTTAACACAGAAAATATCGACTGTACGAAGAAATTTGTAAAAAATAAATTGTAGGAAATCCTATTTGCAATAATTTTAGTCTGTATCACTTTTGTCGAAAAGTTGAAAATGACATAGATATTGAGCAAAAATGGTTTTCCTTTTTCATTTTAAAATTTAAGATGGCGGCTTAAATAACGGTTGTATTCAGTCACAATTTTAAATTTACACTGCTATTGACCACCCTCCTTAAAGGTTAGAATAATAACACTTGGAGCAGCTCCCCATTCAAAGTTAGGCCTTTTTCGTCTAATCTTATTGGATTATATCGACAATAATGTTATTTTAAGACTTCTTCATTTAAAGACTTCACATCTTCAATAGTATTATCTAACTCAAGAAAATTCTGTGTAGATGGTAAATAGTATAGTAAATTTATCTAAAAATTATTTTATACATTCCTTCTCACATTGTTCGTATTATTCTTCTACGTTTAAAGGTTCATATATACCGGTTGTGTTAAAAGAAGCGAGACGGTCGAATAGTTCGCGAAATTTACATCCTATAAAAAATCTGAAAAACCCGTGTTTAGTATTTTTTAAAAATCTATGTGAAAAACTTGAAGCCTTCGAGATGTGGCTATACAGGCGAATTCTAAGGATATCATGGACAGACAAGATAACCAACGAGACCGTATTACGAAGAGTGGGCAAAGAAAGAGAGGTGATGTATACCATTAAAAGGAGAAAGTTGGAATATCTCGGACATATAATGAGAAACAGCACTAAATACAGATTACTGAAGGTAATCCTACAGGGTAAAGTATTCGGAAAGCGAGGAATTGGGAGAAGGAGAATATCATGGTTGAAGAACCTGAGGAAATGGTTTTCCACAACAACAACGAATCTATTTAAAGCATCAGTCAATAAAATAATTATAGCCAGAATGATTGCCAATATTCGGAACGAATAGGCACTGAAAGAAGAAGAAAAATCTATGTAATGACAATGAACACGACCTCTCACCCCCACCTCCTGGGGGTGGGGCAAGGGACAACTTAAAAATCTTAAATTGGAACTCTAATTTTATATTATAGATTTAGATTCCTTATGCAAAAATAAGTAACTATTATTTGAAAATTTTTCTAATTATTGATAGATGACGCTATGACAGCAAAAAACGATTTATCCTCATACCCTAGGAAAATTACGGGAACGGTCTAATATCTTGAGAAATGCACTGCTAAATAAAAAATCAAAAAATCGGTGGTTTTTAAAAACACGATGTAAATATTTTTAAAAAATCTTTGGAATGACACCAAACACGACCCCAACCTGCCTCTACCCCCTGAGGTTGAGGCGGAGAACAACTTTGAAATATTTAATAGAAACCCCCATTTTATATTGCAGATTCGGATTCTGCAAAACAATTGTAAAAAACTGTATGCAGTGCCATAAAAATTAGTTCATCAGTAAAAAATCAGACATCTGATCTGTATTTGTTTTTCTGCGATTACAGCACCATCTATTGCGAATCGGAAAAAAAATGTAGGTCAAATTTGTTTGCTCTTTCACCTAGAATCCGAATCTGCACGAAAAATTGGGAATTTTAGTTAAGATTTCAAAGTTTTTTTGAGATATTAGACCGTTTCCATAATTTTTCCAGAGTATCAGAATAATTCATTTTTTTTTCGATTTTATCGCCATTTATTAACAATTCGACAAACATGTTCAAAATAAAAGTTATTTTTTTACGAGAAATCCAAATCTGCAATAAAAGACGGGGTTCCTACTTAAGATTTCAAAGATGCTCCAGACCTACACCGTATTGGCCCCAAATATAGCCCCATATTGAACTCGTGTTTTTCAGATTTTCGATCTGATGTTAATTTCGCGAAATATTTGACTGTCACTTCTTTTGGCATACCTGGTGTATACATGCATGCTACAGTTCGTATTTTTTTGTTCTCAATCTTAATGTGAGTTTTTAATCCTTTGGTTCTAGTGCTTGCTAAATGTACTATCGGTTACATTTCTTTTTTCGTGATATTTTAGATCTTTTTTCTGATCAGATATTCTAAGGATTATTTATTCTTATACAAGTCGTGACCATATTATCCTGAAGATTGATTGAAAAATACCATTGAAAATAGTAAGATGATAACCACAGAGGATGATAAAATACAATCATATATTGAGAAGAGAGAAAACAAAATAGCCATAACATATTGGATGTAACCCGTTTAAATAATTAGTTAGATTGTATAATATATAATAAAGATGAATATAAAAAAATAGGGCACGAAATTAAAATGTAGATAAAATTAAAATGTTTTCCAGTAAACACAGCAGTTTCTCCACGAGTGTAGTTACTTATTTGCATTTTGACGTTACGATATCATTACAATATATTTCGAAATACCTAGTCGTATTGTTTATCTAATGTATTGGTCTACCAGTATTCAGTATACAAGTACTTAGCACAGGAAACAAATTCTTAATAGCACGTTAGGCCGACTAATTTCACTTTCACTCGCATTTATAAGACAGACACGTAGTGAAAGCATAATTTTAATCAAATCCTTTTTTACTGTGATGTCATGCGATGTTGTTTTCGTTATTTTTGAGTCAAATACAGAGTTTAAAATACGCGGTGTCGATAACACTTTTGAGGAAGTAGGAAGAAACGATTATATTGGAAATATCTAGGTATATTATTGTCGGAAATTATTATATGAAGGTGTTTAGTGTAAAATTATCGTAATATATTTTTGCAGTTTCGCATTATAACAATCAGCTATTTATTTTAATAGAACAGTGGGAAAATTTAAATCAACAATAAAATTGGCAATGAAATTGTACACATAATTTTAACTAAATAATCACAAATGAATGAATGATATATACAATTTCAGAAACCAATTTAAGTAACTTACTTACACCATATGGCTATATTAAACCAATATTTCCAGTGTCTGGAAAGTATTAATCATTGTCCGTTCTGTCTAAAACTTTGTATAAAGGACAAACTATAATATGTTTCCTCTATTAAGTCTCATCAGTTAGTGTCAGACAATTTCTACGTATTTATAAAAATAATGTTCTATAATTTACTTTATGGAACATTCTTCTTACCTCTCTCTTCAGTCCTGACCCCCCCCCCAACACTTAACACTTTTAATAGATCTTTTGTATATTCCTGTAATTTAGTCGATCCATCTTGTTGGAAATTTTCTTCCTTGTAATCATCGACCTTCTAACTTTCCTAGGATAATTTTATAAGTCTTTCCCTTTTTTCTGTTGTTCCGAGAGTTGTTAATATCCACAATAAAAATAGCCAAAGTTGAATGCCTCGGTCACATCATGAGGAACAGCGAAATATATGGGTTGCTGCAATCAATTCTTCAAAGAAAAGTAGAAAGAAAACGAATACCAGGAAGGCGACGAATGTCCTGGCTGAAAAATCTACGTACGAAGTTCAACACTACAACCACAAATCTTTTCAGAGCCGTAGTTTGCAAAATACAGATTGTCATGATGGTCGCCAACATTCGAAACAGATAGGCCCTACTAGAAGAATATTTTTTCTGTGTCTGCTCTCATTACATGCCCAAAATATTTTAATGGTTGGGAATGGACTTTGCTGGAGACCTGACCTTTGCTTTGCTTTCATTTGTTGACCTTTATTTCTTTTAAAATTAAATTATTTGTTCGGTAATCGATCCACAGAATTCTTAATATTCTTCTCCAACAGAATTGGAATACATCCAAGTATTGGGAATGTTAAACAGTTGATCAACCTCATTTTTAGAGTTGGTGAAATTTGAGATAATATTATTGATGATTATTGATTTCTTTATAAAAAAGAATAAAAATTCTGTTTTAATTTCAAAGGTACGTAAGAATACCTATATTTAGTTACTTATAATCTGCCCAAAGTCCAAATTGATTAAAAAATATATACCTTTTTTAAATGTACAGTAATAAAAAATTGTACTTTTGCGTAGTTTGAATAATGATCCTAAATATGGGCTACCCCGAAAAATGTGTCTAAAATACAAACAATATATTAAATAACTTATAGGTAATGACGTATGTGTTTGATTTTCTCAAGTTTTCTTTTTTGTTACTAGGGAAGAAACTATTTGCAAAAGTAAAACACATATTCTTCTTTTTCGACCCGAGCGTACTCGTTATGTGCCCCCAAATGGCATTTGAAGCACTTGACTCATATTTCATCAAGATTATTCTCTGAAAAAGGTGCTTCACAAAACATACACGTTACGTCAGCTGCGTCTTGTGGAGGCTGTGTAGAAGGAAACTGATTGTAATCACTCTCATCATCTGCAGACACATATTCCTCCTAATTCTCGCTACTAGAATCCGATTTCGTTTTTTGGTTCTTTGTGACTTTGGTAACCTGCTTACGTTTTTCTTTTTTATTTCTTTCCCTTTTCTTTTATCTTTGCCTTTTCCTACTTCGTTTTGCTCCCTTTTGTGTTTGTTAAGATATTGGATCAATTTATTTTTGTAAGGTGAAGAGGTTATCACTGAACACTTACTTGGCTTACGCCCACGATTGGAGGTTTCTTTCTTCAATAATGGCACAGGAGAGAGATCATATGGTGTTAGAAGAGAGGTTCTTGAAGACCCAGATGTGGAAGGAATTGATGGAGTGAGCTTATTCTTAAATAAGGTCTGCACAAGGTCTTCTGCAAGGCGTGGCAGAATTTCTGTAAAAGCTTGTGGAAATTGCGACAAGTTGTGAACTAGTTAAAGAATTAACATAAAGCTGTGTATTTGTCTTAGGAATAGTTTTAAGTTGTTTATTAGGCCCAGATGGAAGAGTGGAAGAATTAGATGATAAATTATTGTGGCTGGAATGACAATCTGGTGTGCTCTCAGAATTGATAGAGTTATTGTCAGAATTTGTAGGTTCAGTTCAATTGACAGCGCAGTGGTTGAAACGACGATCACCTTTTGACACTCACACCAAAAGTGATACTTTAACTTCGCCAAATACCATTTGCAATAGTCAAAATGTAGAGATCTGCAACGAATAGCTGTGAAACCTACCTAGCTCATCACGGTCATCACCATCATCATAATTAACAGTTTTGAGTCCATTGAGTGTTGGATGTGCTTGATGTCGTCCGACCATCTTGTTGGAGAACGTCCTCGATTTTATTTTATTAGTAGTTTTCTGGTAAGGTTAAGAACCTTTGCGATACCGTCAATAAATTCAACAAATACTAACCCCGAAATTGCCATACAACTTCAAATCATAACTTTTTTGGAAATTTTACGGTCCGTTTCAAACAGTCGTTGTGAATAACTCGTTTGCGGCAACACCAACACATACGTCAAATTTGATTTGTCACTAAAAATTACTTGGGTCCAAGTGATAAAAGAAAGTAAAATAAAATTCCCTGGTCAAAAAATCATTGTAAAATATTTATTTTAATTTTAATTATTTTATTTTACGTCCTTTTTTATACAATTTTTAAAAATAGGTAACTGTAACATCTCATTCAGATGTAAATACAATTTAAAATGAGTATATTAGAGTGCTATCAAAGTGTGGCGTTAAATGATGCTACATACTGCATAACTTAAGATGGTTAGGACATGTATAGAAATGAAATTAGAGAAGCAGACGCCACATAGAAATAAAGGCATATATAATGATGAGGTACATACTATGGTTACACTATCTGATGTGCTCCAGTAGGGCATACCATGTTATATTAAAAGCTTTTATGCTCTGACCATAAAGTATAAGACAATTTTTAAGTTACGTTTTTTAAATACGTAATGTGCTGCTCTAAACAAAAATTGAACCCTTTAAAGTGTTTCACGCGACTCTCTGGTACATTTTTGTCACTTCTAGGAGATTAATAAATCAAGATTATAGTCATGCTGTTTCATTCTATGACGGATGCTAAGAATTCCATGTATACAAAAAGTTACCAATGGTGAAGTACTTTGGCGCATGAGTAAACAAAAAGAATTATTTAGCATAACCAAAGAGAGAAAAATACAATACTTTTGTCATGTGTTGAGAGGTGAAAGATATGGATTACTCCAATTTATATTGGAAGGTAAAGGACAGGGCACAAGATCAGTTGGACGACGTCAGAACTCGTGACTGAAAGACCTGAGGAGATAGTTTGACCGGTTATCCACAAAAATCTTTCATGCAGCAGTTTCCAAAGCTATAATTGCCGTATGCATCGTCAACCTTCGAAAGGAGACGGCTCAATAAGAAGTTTAATTATATCTTCCGATTTGATAAACTTTTCATGACAAGTTAATTTTTTGGTTTTGTGACACAATTGGAGAAACAGAAAGCAAAATACTATATCAGATATCTAACAATCAGTTTAATGCATCATGGCATACAATTTTTAACAAGACACTATCATTAGAATGGGACTTTATAGAGGGCAAGTAGAAAAGTAGAAAATATACTGTCGGTTATCTGAGTTATAGCCTATTTCGATATGATCGACTTACAGTAAACTTGCAATTGTGGAAAATTCTTGTCATTAGCTTCTGTATAATTCACCTTTGGTATTTGGTAACGTAACTAATATATTTATATTTTAAACGGAACTTAGGATGAAACGATATCACTTCATGACTCTTCTGTCATACTTGCAATAAAACAGTTTATTTTGTTATAAATTTTATTGCAAATTACACAAACGGATTTTTCTACCATGATTCATCAATATAATTATATTGTGGACGGCCGTAGCTCGGCAAGATAAGCCAGAGCGCACGAGCTATATTCTTAGCACAAACGACAGTTTTATTTTTTTAAATGATACTATACTTCACCATACTTTACCATACTTCGTAGGGCATGTAACACCGTCGGTCCCCCTGAACTGGTGTGCTTCGACAGTAGCTACTTAAAACAGGGTTAAAGATGCAACTGGCGCCGGGACCTGCCCTAAAAGATCTCCCCAACAAAAATGTCGTATGATATTATAATATAATTATAAATATATATTTTAATAATATATCCATATAATAATATAACCAATGATATTAAGTATATGCAGTTTGAAACTATTTTAAAGAAAGTTTTGTTAAAAAGCGTTATTTGTTTTGTATTAGTGAAAACATTTTGTTTCTTTTATTGCATATAAACTGAGTTGCTCATTACTTAGTACAAAAGAATATATTCGTCCACAGAACGAATAATTCCATATAAACGGCACTGTAATGTTGTTTTATTAATAGACGTATTTTTACTCGTTATTACTACTATTGAAAAGGCTTTCTATTTTTAAATTACCGTAAATCTATCAAATGGTAGATGTTCCCATTATGTCTATCACTTACAATGTTTAAAAAAATGCATAATTTGATTGTTAAGAAAATAATAAAAGTGCATTTGATAAAAAAAAACTGATGGTTGGCACAGTGTGAATACGCACGTATAATAACAAAAGGCTTTCTATGTTTGTGTGTCATCAACTTTCTTTGAATTTTAATAAGGACACGTTTTATTCAGTGGAATTTTGTAATGGGCAGTGATTGCTTTAATAAATCAATCTTAATGGGTCTGACGATGAGATTACGTTTTAATTGAATTGTATCTAGTATCAGGGATTACAGTTTTTAATAATTTTATGAGTATGTGAAATTGTAGTTATGAAGCAATTTACCTTTGGGAAAATCAGAGAAATTCTGCCAAAGGAAAATCTTTTTATGACGTTACATCCTTTCGTAAGATTTAACAAAGTCTACAATTGTTTCCTTAGTAACAGTTTATGCTGAACAGTTTTTTTCCATTATATCCTGTCAGCTATCGTCTTTCTTCATATAATTATTTAATAAAAATACATTAACATACAATTCAAGTAGTCAAATTCCCTTATTAGTAATAATGTTTTGTTAATGTTGATATCAAACTCTTAATTTAATTTTTTTTTTAAAGTTAAAACAAGTACATCAACATACCAGAAATTGAAACGCCACATGAATCACTGAAAGGCTATATTATCGGTACGGATCCAGATTAAATCCAGTTCTTTGGCACATTTATTCGATTCTCTTTCTCTCAAGTGATATCGTGACAAGTAAAATTTTACATATCGAGAAAACCTGCGACATTTCTTTAACCTTTAACTCCATTAGTCATAACTACGTGCGCGGTGTATTCTGTACACCACCGACTAAAAACGCAAATAAAAGCCACAACTAGGTATTTTTAGTACATATATTGTATATAATAAATGTAGGCATATATTTAAGAGAATGTCTTAACATAAAAAATAATACATAACGAAAATATAAAGATTAGCAACAAATATAAGAACAAAAACTCAACCACTTCTTTTTCTCTAAAAATAACCTTCTTGAGATTCTTGTATATTAGCTTAACATTAAAAATATTATAAAACTAGTATATAAATCTAAAAATTAGGAGTAAATAATCATTCACAAATGAACATATTTGAGAATATGTGTGCTATTCACTTTCGTTTTCTTCCTCGTTTGCGTCTACTAAATTACAATTTGCACAAATTGTAACAGAGTGCTCTTTACAAACCATTCTATTACATTTGTTGCAAGATATTGTTGTAACTCTATTTTTGCTCCTTCCACAACAATAGCACCTCCCCCGTTTTTTTGCTGGTGGTTCTTCATCGTGGTCGTCTTGTACGTTGTTGTATTTCTTCAAGAATATTTTTAAATCCAGAGGTAAACTCTGTATTTCCGCCCTCTCAGAAAGATGAGGTCTTATCAATGCCAATGATAATTCTTTTAGAAAAACTCTTGTATATTTTTGAGGATTGTCGATGTTGGCAGCATTGTACAGGATCTGGCTGTTAATTCCGGCAATATTCAGGAGTTGAAAAAACAATGCCATTGGCCATCTTCGTGTTCTTCGGGATACCGAATAGGTACTGCACATTTTGTCTACAGTGTCTACGCCTCCTTTATGTGAATTATAGTCTAAAATTATCATTGGTTTTCCTGTTTCGGGATCTACTGTAGAATTACTGTGCATGGTAGATAGGAGAATGACAGCTTTATTTTTTTTTTGGTGTGTAGGATACAATGGTAACTTCTGTTTGAAAACCAAAAGTGGATGATCCAATTGGTGTGTTTTTTCTTGGTAAAAACTCTGGAGGTAGTTCCCTTTTATTTCGTTTAAGTATGCCAACCATCGTTATCTTTTCCTTCAAAAGGTCAATTGCCAACGGATAACTCGTATACCAATTGTCGCATGTTAAATTACGGTTTTTACCTTTCCAAGGTTGAAGCAGGCGATGGGTAATATCCGTTGGTGTGTTAGATTTTTTGTAGGGCCCTTCCGGTTGTTGACCACAATACACCTCAAAATTGGTGACATAAAAGGTCTGCGCGTCACATAACACAAACACTTTTAAGCCATACTTTGCAGGTTTACTTGGAATGTATTGCACAAAGTTGCATCTACCTCTAAAAGCTATCAACATTTCATCGATAGTCATTTCTTCTCCCAAGGAATAGTTACTGCTACAGTTTTTCATTAACGTATCAAGAGTAAAGCGAATTTCAGCAAGTTTGTCAATTGATTTTTGGTCCTTGCGAGTATCTTTGTTGTCAAACCTAAGAGCAGCAAGCAAAAATAAAAATCGATCTGCTCTCCTACAGGCTCGAAAGATTTCTGAGCCGGTACCATCTTTTGTCCACAATTCGAGGAAGTGTGTATGATTTTGTTTTTTAGTCCCTGCAAGAAATAATAATCCTAATAATGCCATGATTTCCTGTTTAGTCGTATCTTTAGCCCGTCTTGGCCGTTCATAATTTAATCGCATTTTTGCAATCTGCAAATTTGTACATTCAACTATATTTTCTATGACTTCATTTGTAAAGAGTTTTTCAAAAGCACTTAGTTCCGTAGTAACATCTCTCGCACAAACTGTTGGCCCAGGAAATATCTTGACAATATTTTTTGAAGGAGTTTTAGTAAATTTGCTAAGAAGAGATTTCTTATACAATTTAGTTTTTCTGTCTTTTGCTATAAAATAATCATTGTCTTCATCAAGATCTGAACTGTTTTCAATGTTACTGTTTGTGTCCAAGTCAATCGTATATTGATTTTCGTCATTCAGATCAACTTCTGATTCAGTGTCGTGCTTCGTTTTTTCTATTAGCTCGTCGTCTGAAGTATCTGGGTCTCCACCAACATCTTCATCAGATTCTTCCTCAAATATAGCTTGAGCCATAGCTCTAAGTTCATCTTCTGAGAGTTTTTGGGGATTTCTTACTGGCACACGATCCCTGCAAAGTAAATATTTTGCAGTACCTCTCGATTTATAAACGTTACGAGAAATATATAGAGGCAACGTTTGTAATTTTTATTATTTATTTCTAATTAATATTTCAAAGAGACATGACCGTATTGCTATGAAAGAAAGAACATGAAAAAACAAGACCATAAAAACAACTAGAAGGTCGTTAAATAGTGCAATAATAGGTACTCACAAATATCCAAATAGATAACGGTATATTAAGTTATGAGAAAATGCTAAAATAAAATATTTGATCAAATGTATTATCATAAAATTAGTTTTATTATAATAAAATGAAAGTTTTATTAAAATTTTAATAACAAATTACAAATTCTTTTATTCAAAACGTTGCAAAATGTCTAGCTTTTGTTACATATAAGTCGCTATACATTAATAATGATCTTTTTTAGTAGATAAACGTAATATAAATCTCACAAAATTTACTTACATAAGTAGGTGCTTGGTGTACTACATACACCACTGGTAAACTTCTTCTGAATTTTTCCAACGGTCAGTCTATCTCTGCAGCAATCAATTTTACAACTGTTGAGGTTTATAGCTGACACATCAGAGATAGGTTAGGTAGAGGAACACGTGCGCAACCAGTGCTTATCAGAAATAGCGGCCAATTTAGTGCGACTGGTGTACTGAGTACACCGTAGCCCGTAGTTAAAGGTTAATAAACCAAAATAAACTAAATCACTGATCACAGCTAATTTCTTTTTATGTAACAATAAAGCACTGAAAACTTTGCTTTCAAACTTCCACAAAAATTTATTTTAACTCTTATCTGTTATAACTCTTATCTGTTTAACTCTTAGCTGTTTCGGCTGATTGAATCAGTCGAAATAATGATTTATTTTTGACGTTTCAATTTTCACTTCAGAAATCGTTCTCAAAATACAAACATTAATAAATTAAACAAATTTTGTGTTTGTTACTTGGTGAAAAATCCATCTAATCATTTAATTTTATCTGACTCATTTATATTGACAAATCAACCATATATTATACATTTAAAAGTAGACTCATGAATTTAAGTATGAATTTAAGTAGAAAGATTCATGAATTTACAGTGTCAGTTAATTTTAAAAATCTTGTTGCTGAGTGAGAAGCCTTTTTTGATTGCTCAAAATGCATAGAGTGCGTAAAATACGTCGGGTGTCTCAGCTAAGTGACTTTGAGAGGGGTCGAATTATCAGGTTACGTGAAGCTGGTCTATCGACAAGAGAACTTTTCAGGAAGGCCAACAAATGCTTACGAGGTATACTGAAATGTGCGCGAGTGTCATCTAAGGAAGGCCGAGAACACCAAGTAAGTACTGAGCCTTCAGGAAGTAGTTGAGCCTCATCTTATTCCGTACCTGAACCATCCATAACCTTTAACCTTCTCAGATCTACATCTCATTAACCATTTGCCTTGATCACCACGTTCTCCTGATCTCTGTCTTCAAATGAACATTCTCGGACATGATAGGTTGCAGGTGCTTAATTCTATTTTATCGGTGCACCACAACCTAGGAACTGTTACTTACCGACAAAATGTTTCGAAATTTGGACACAATATTCGAAACTATGTTGCTTTTAAAATGATGGTTTTACCTTTTTTATTTTTTTAATACTTCTGTTGAAAAATTGGATTATACTGTTTAACGTTCTACTATAACCAAACTTTTTACGCCCATCACTTGAAAGAGTTTTTTTTCTGTAATCGTTGATTTTTTTCACCTTTCTGTGTCCAGTAATAATCGAGAAAAGCGTGTTCAAACTTTGAAGAAAATTGCTAAAAAATACTAAAATCTAATAGTAAAACGTGTTACTCATTATTGTCGCTTAGGTTCACCGTTATCGTCTTCGTGACGTCAAATCTCATGAGCGTACGGTTAGTTAGTTCGTGTTAAAACTAATTTGAATGGAGAGTAATGCATTTGTTGCCCGTTGGCCGACGCCACTGAGTAAAGATAGTCTCGCGTAAGCAGTGTAGAAATGTAAGTGATACGCCCATTTCAAATCGCAGTATACAAACTGCTAAAATAGCCTTAAATTTGTAGCATTCTACAGATTTTAGCAGCTATTACTCACGAAGTTGTAGTAGCTTGGAATATATATGACCCCCAATAAGATATCAACCATCTTATCAGAACGATGCCTAGACGTGTCAATGCGTATACACATTATTGAACTAGCTTCTGCAATAAGTTTTAGTAGTAAGGGCGCTGAACATGTAGCAAAATTGCAGTAGCCTGGAATATAAAAAAAACCAATATTATATGAACCATATCATCAGAATAATGCCAGGACTTGTCAATGTGTATATACGAAATCGTGGATCCTGAACACATTATTGAACTAGCCTCTACTGAACTACACCAAAAATTCTTCTAATCGGATGAATATCAGTATAATAATGTCACCCAGTATAATACAATCATAGACTGACAGTCGTTTTAAACAAAAGTGATATTTCTTTCCGATATACGGAGATTGTAATCGATTACCTACTTACTTACTTACTTACTTACTAGCCAACGCCCACCCTTGGCATGTTAGCCATTTGGTGGCGCGCTGACGATGAATAGACGAACCGTTTCTCGTAGACGATCTTCATCCTCCTCGGGTGGGTCTGTTTTCAGGGCTGGGCATTCTGGAAGGTAAGCAGCATCCATCTGGGGCTGATCACCTAGTGGACAGTTGTCATTTTCGCGGACGCCGATGCGATGTAGATGGGAGGCCAGGTAGTCATGCCCCGTAGTTGTTCTGAACACGGCTACACTAATGGGTCTCGGCAAGTTGCGAGGGATTGGTGACTCTATTAGGTGGGCCCAAGATTTTCCAGCACCGGCTTGTATTTGCTGCTCTTTTATCTTCGCTTTGATTCCTCTTCTAATGGTGGACTTTGCTGATGTGTGCGATTGAAAGCTAGGGGGTTGTGGAAGAGTAGTGCCTTCTTTTGCAAGTTCATCCGCCGCTTCATTTCCTTCAACACCGATATGACTAGGGATCCATTGTAGAGTAATCAGCCACCCTTTTTCCATCAAGTTCGATAGTTGGACGTGGCAAGATATTGTATTGGCACAGTCGGTGTATCGATTTGTCGACAGGGCGAGGATTGCGGCTTGGCAGTCGATAAAGAAGGCAACTTTTTGGGGGTGTTGGAAATTCTCAAGATATTTTGCAGCTTCGTGTATAGCAGCAATTTCGCCGTCGTAGTTGGTGAGAGGGGCACCCACAGCTATAGAGCCTTTGAAGAACGTTGAGACATATCCTGCTCCTGTTCTTCCCGAGTCCGTCATCGAGGATCCATCGCAGTAGATGTGGAGCCACTCATGTGCTGGTATTTGGTGTGTATCGTCTCTAGGGCAATGTCTGACGATAAGTGCTTCGGGTCGTTATGGTTTTCAAGCAGTAATTATGTGTTTGATAGACAGCGGGCCAGTGTGGTTTGCGCTGGGAAGGGGACGGCTTCCGACAGGACACTGTGGTATTTTTCCATGATTTGGTTTGCTACTGTAAGCGGAGTGGTTTGTATTTTAAGACGTGAGGCTGCTTGTCTATATTCGTCTCATTTTTGTGGACGTATTCGTCTTTGCCTTTCCCAGAGGGTTAACGCATTGTATTGGTTCAATAGCGGTCTGGGCTTCCATTGATGTAATCGGTGTTGATTTTGGAGCACCGGTGATGACGCTAAGGACAGTGTTCTGGGCGGCTTCAAGCTTGGAGGTGGTGTTTGTACTCGCAGTTATTGCCAATATTCATTAGGATTTTGCATATTGCCAGGTAAAACAATTTATCAGCAAGTCCCAGTTTAAGAGGGTAATCATTTATTCGTGTGCCTACTACTCATGAGAACATCTTCTGATCTGATTTCCACTGATGATCAATCCGCATTTTAATAGCTTTCTGTTCTTTACCAGCACCTTTACCTTTCTGTTTTGTGAATCTCGATTTGTAATTATTAAGTTTCATTGTTGGTTTTTATTTTAATATTCTCATTTCTTAGGATATTACCTAACCATTTTTTTCTTTATATACCTTAATTCCTTTTCTTGAAATTTCTTTGATCACAAAATTATTCTGAGAATCTTTTTTTCTAGAATTCTTAATTTGACCTTAGTTCGAAACATTTTTTCTGCTGCCTACATAATAATGTATAATAATAAATTTAACGGATTTTATTCGAAGAGTAAAATCATACTCGAGGTATATTTGAGTTATATCTCTGTTAAATACAGGCAAGTTAGAATTTTAAAAAGGAACGTATTTTTTTAATTCAACACCTACACAATTACATCTAATTTCACCAGAAAATATATTAATTATATATTTTACTGGCCGACAGTACATGACGGCCAGTAGCCGTCATGTACTGTCTTTAAAAGGATTTCAGTTTATATACATACATGTCCAAAAGTTTGGAATACGTACAAATAATATATCTACGTCTATGGTGGTTTTAAAACTGTTGTTAATGTTTATTCTTGAGCGTTTTTAAATGAAAATGATAAAAAATTTGAATCGTTTTTGTAGTATTTTGGTAAGATTGAACTTATTAGCGTATTTACACATTATTTCAATTGAGCCGTTTAAAAATACCTAGAAATGTGATATCTCATTTTGACAGATCTAGAGTAATTGCTTTGTTACAAAATAGCTGTAGTGAAAGCTATATCGCGAATATTTTTGATGTTAGTGTGCTGTATCGAAAATTAAAAAAAAAAATCTAAGATACAAAATTAGGTCAAGAATCGTCCCAGAAGTGATAGAAGTCGATGTAAAATAGCATCACTAGACGGACAAATAACATTAATAGCTCGTAGAAAGCGTCTGAAATCTACAAGTGGTATATCCAGAGAAATTTCTAATCTTCAAGGACTGAACATTTTACGGCAAACAATAACAAGCAGATTAAATGTGGTAAATTTGTATCGTAGAAAACTGCTACGTGTTCCTAAACTAACCTAATAAGACAAAATAGTAAGGTTGTAATGGGCTAGAGAAACGGTGCATCATGGTCCTAACTGCAATAACGTGATGTTCTCTGAGGAGTCAAAAATTGCCTTGGTATCTGATTCGCGAAGAATACTGGTTTTACATAGGACGACAAACCCGACTTCAACAGCCCAACCGCGTGTCCCATTTGAATGTGGCAGTATTATGGTTTGGGGTGGTATTATGAGTGGTACACGGACGACACTGCTGGTTCTGGAGCGAAGAGTCACTGGTACTGTGTAGATTGAGGAAGTTTTAAATCCTGTCGTACGTCTATTCCGACGGCCAGTAGGTGATGAATTTGTTTTTATGCATGACAACGCACATCCTCATCGAATAGCAGCAGTACAAAATTTTCTGGAAGAAGAAGGAATATTTACATTACAGTAGCCCTCGAATTCCTCTGACATGAGCATGCTTCAATGCAGTTTTCATGCAGTCCATCTTCAGTGAACTGTGTAAATTATCTGGTAATATGCCGATAGTTTTAGATTGGCTACAGGGAACATAAGTAACTACTCGAAAGAGTTTTCGACATCCGAACTGTAGGAATGTTAAATGTCAACTCAACATAATGTATGTAATTTATTGCACAAAGCTGCATTTACCTCTAAAAGATATCAATATGTCATTGATAGTCATTTGTTCTCTCAAAGGATAGTTCTGCTACAGTTTTTCATAAACTTATCAAGAGTAAACCGAATGGCAGCAAGTTTGTTAGTTGATTTTGGTCGTTTCGAGTATCTTTGTTGTTAAACCTGAGGGCAGCAAGCAAAAATAAAATCGATCGGCGGTCATACAGGCTCTATAGATTTCTGAGCCAGTACTATCTGTTGTCCACAATTCGATGAAGTGTGTAGGATTTTGTTTTTTAGTCACTGCAGAAATAATAATTCTAATAATACCATGATTTCCTGTTTAGTGGTATATTTAGCCCGTTTTAGCCGTTGGTAATTTAATCGCATCTTTGCCATTTGCAAATTTGTATATTTAACTATATTTTCAATAATTTCATTTGTATAGGGTTTTTCAAAAGCATGTCTGTCTCCAAAGATCTCTGTCTTTGGTCATTTCTTTTAACTCAACAAGAGGTCTTTTTCATCATTCTGTAATGTGGTCCATCCATTTTTTTTAGGAGTTAGGAAGTCTTTCCATGTTTTCTGTGTCTGCTCTCATAACATGTCCATAGTATTTTAATTTTTATAGATGAACTTTGCTAGAGAGCCGTTTGCTGACCTGTAGTTCATTTAAAATGTGATCATTTGTTTGGTGGTCGTTCCACGGAACTCGTAATGTTCTTCCCCAACAGAACATTTCAGTGGCTTATCGTAGATCCAATATTCGGAAATATTAAGCAGTAAATAATAAACAAGTTGAAATCTTTCTACTTTTTAGTACGTGTATGTTCAATTTTGATAAAATCTTCGTTGTCCTTGTTTTTGTGACTAGTAGTTTGTTTTTTCTATATTTTTAATCATCTAGCTAGATGTTTAAAACTCTATGTTTATTGTAATAATTTATGATTTGAAATTTGCATGCTTGTTAGTTCTTTTTACCAACCTCGTATACCACTGAAACAATGTTGTATTTAACGCATACATTTTAATTTTTATATACCGCTGTGCGTTTTATAATGAAACACTTTTTTTCTATAATTATTAATAAACATAATATTTTCTATATTTTTCGAACTTTGGAGACATACTAGGTATAACCGTTAACAATTTTAATAAATTGACCAATATTTCTGAAATGTGATAGCTCATACTTAAAATAACAATCTTTGGAAAAAATGAACAGGTTCGGATAATTTATATAAATAGTCTTATATCATAAATTAATTGTACATAAGCATTTCCGGAGAAATCAGATGTCAATTTTCTTACTTATTAATTGCAATTTACAGTGAATTACCAACATGCAGTATAAATTACTGGAGGGAACAACATTTTTTTAACTATCTGTTAAAGTTTCTTTCTAGCTTTCTTCTGTTTTGTGCTTATAAGTAATTGTAATTTTTATTTTATTATAATATTCAGATAATCGCAATTTACATATTATCCTTATTCGTTCGTTCGGAAGAATATTCCCATGAGATTTATTTATATAATCACTTTCCCGAAATACTCCAAAATAAAGTTCAAGAGGTAGTTGTCCAAATGTTAAAAAAAAACAACTGTTCGCCTAGGCCAGGGGTCGGCAACCTGCGGCGACTTCTTGAACCTTATTTTGGGATATCCCATGAATCCGATTATGCAAAAAAATCTCAGAATATTTTTCCGAACCAACTCGAGCTTTTCGCCTTGTCTAATAATAATTTCAGTTATCAAGTCTTCTTTTTTTTTACTGATTCTTCGTACATGAGCGATATTGTTACGATCCGTCCGTTTAGGATCCTTTTTTATATATAAAAAAAAAACAAATGTTCATAATGGGTGAAAAAAGATCTTGAATTCTACATAAAGGGATCGTTTGGCTCCATAGACTTTTCCGCACTGCAACCTGAACGTTTTATTCCACATATATCTATTTATGTGATTATTACATTTTTTTCTGTTTAATTTGTAATTTTTTATACACTGTGCATTAAATTTTCTTCTGATATCTTTACGTCTCTTTCGATGTAGCAGCGCATGTCCCGTAAATTACGATTGTGATTTTGTTGATTTTTGTTTTTTGGGTATGTCATTATTCATATTATTAAATTTTGTTTCACTTGTGATCAATCTGTGGACTATGGTTAGGCCGCTAAAAAGTTGGAATGATCACGTGAATGGCACGCCCTCTTAAACGTTCCTCTGCCTATGTTATCACTTTTACCACGTTTACACCGCTAAACAAAAACGAACCAACTCTCCCTATAATATATTTATAAGTTTTTTTACAGTTTATTGGTTTACATTAAATGCTAGCATTTATGTAAAATGCTACAAATATGTCAAAAGTTACTACTAAAGTTACAATGACTATAATATAGTCATTGTAAATTATCTTTATCTTGGGATTTCAAAAATGCGTCATTGCATAATAGTATTCTTACGTATTTTGTTCTTCATTATGTATCCTTTTCTTTTATTTTTGACTCTTTTAATGACTTCATTTCATACGACTGCATTCAGTCGACGATATAGTCATAATAGGTGAAGATCTAGGAATGGCCAGAGGGATGGTATGGGAAATAGTTGTGGCTATAGAAAATGTATGTTTAATTATAAACAGTTTGAGAGCAAAAATAATGAAAAATTTGGTACCTATCTAGAACTTCAACATTGTTGGACAAGAAATATATCTTGTAGATAAATATAAGTCTGAGTCGCCCTTGGGTGGGCAGTGTATGGAAAACTGAGAGAAACTTTTAAAAATAATCTGCCTATATGCCTAAGAAAAGTGCTTGATCAATTCGTCCTACAAGTGTTCACATTCGGAACAGATACACTTACCTTAATCCTTCAGCTACCAAATTGAGAGTCACACAGAGAAAAATAAAGCAATCTATGTTAGGAATGTCTCTGCGAGTCAAAGTAAAAGACCAAGAGATCAGGAAAGGAACCAAGGTGACTGACATCATCGGAGACTAAAACGGAGATAGACTTGACACATAGTTAAAATGACACGATATGCGATGAAAAAAGAAAATGGACTGACGATTTATAAAAACTAAATAAAAAGTGGATGCGAGCGGCGTAACATAGAAGCCTATGTTCAGAAGTGGACTTTTGAGGCTAAATGATAATTCTGGAGAATGTTTTTTTCAACTTGATCGGACATAGAAACAATAAATAGATTTATTGATTATTTGCTTTATTATGAATAATGAATAAAAACTTTTTTCTTTTTACATCACATTACACTACATTATTTATTTTTTACATTATTACATTACATTATTTATTTTTTAGCTGCTAAACTTTTCCTCCTATTTATTCGTTCTTGCAACATTTTAATTGTTAGTTTCAAGACGGTATTCAACAAAATGATACCTCTCTACTTTTATGACCATTTACTATCGCCTTTTTTGTGTGCTGGCATTAGCTTGTTTGTTCTTCATTCTTATTTCGATGTGTTTTATAATTTTGTTAATGTTGCACAAAAATATTTTACTCATTTTTTGTTACCACACCTTTACTTGCAGATTTTCTATTCGTCAACTTTTAAAGGGTTTTTTGAACTTTCTACCTGTTTATAATTACTTGGTAGGTTGGAAGTACACATCGGTCTTAATTTAATAAGATAAACAGTGGGTAGAATCATTCGTCCACATCAGGTTACAAGTTTGGCTTCGAAATTTTGTAGACTAGTACTATTTAACGGAGTCGACTACAATGCACCCATATGCATAATATCATAATATATCTGCATAGAGTATTTTTGGTGTGACAAAACAAAAGCATTTTAGTAGAACATCATACGTTTTAAAATCCTGATGCATTAGAATCGGGCCACATTCTAGTTATCATATATAATGTTTAACATGATATTATGATAGAAAAGGTTAATATTAATAGAACAGTTTTGATCTTTCACAAAGAATATCAGTTCTTAGCAGTTGCCGACGCTGTGGTAATCTCAGCTAAAAGTAAAATAGAGCTGATAAAAGCAGTCATAAAACCGGAAGAGAGGGCAGCGACCAAATAATTGTATATAAATGAAATAAAAACAAGTATATGGAATGGACGAATAGGCAATTTTTTCGAGGGCAATACATAGAAATGACAAAACCAAAGTAACCACAATATAAATTCAAGATGACAGATTTGAGTACTTAGGAACTGTCTTCACAAGAAAATCTAACTGCGAAGAGAGAATACCGAAAAGAATTATTTCGGGTAATTGCGCCATATACGAGTATGTTCTCAATAGGTTGTAAAGAACCAAAAATATATCTGGAAGACGGTAATAAGACGTTAATAAGCATACGAAACAATGGTCACAACAAAAAAAACATCAAGGGTGGTTATTATAAGGTAGTGATAATCATTGGTGGGAAAAACTTAAATGGACGATAAATAAAAACAAATAGTGAGCTAACTGAACTCTTATTATGAACATATTAGTGGTCATTAATATGAAAATACTTAACTTAACGAACTGGGAAAGAAAGCAACTGACAAAAGGGAGTGAAAAAGAATAATACATCAAGCATTGAAAAACGAAAAATTCATGATAATTAACGAGAGAAAATGAACTCAATAAGCAAAGGAAATATTCAGCGTAGTTTTAGAAGAAAAATAGTAAAACACGAAGAGAGGCTAAGAAGTGAAACAGTTTAAAAGAAAATTGTGAAGAGAATATTAAGTTCTAATGTGGTGTTTACGACTTACAAACTAATAGCACAGAATAATAATCAATCAGAATGCCCACTCTCAGATGCCGCCTTTGAACTTTTTCAGCACGCGCGCCATGTTTTAGAAGGAAACACATAACACAGACATATGATTTGTGAGGTTATGTAATTGTTGATATTTATGTTTAATTATATTATATTTATGTTATTATATTTAACAATGTTAATATAATTGTATAGTCTGTCTATGATTGCCGTAAGTCAATTAAACCAGGTTGATTTTTCTATGCACACCACATACTGGTTCCCTCTAAAACATGGCGGAACGTCTGCGCGAAGGAGATGCGCGTTCCTAATTTTCCATGGAGAGTGGGCATTCTGATTGTTTATTATTCTGTGCTAATAGTGTGAACTAATTTTGTTAATACATGATAAAGACCGCAAATTCCCACATGGTGATACAAATCTCGTCAGGAACTTGACTGCTGACGTTTTTAAAGAATATTTCAGTCAATTGATAGATTTATTACCAACCAGTTCTAAGGTTTACTCAAAAAAGAGTTATTGCAGATATGCAAACAATATTCACCAAAATTTAAAAAGTATAGTGTAGATAAAATAGCAAAAGAACATAGAGTTAAAATGTTCTGATTACCATCTTATAACTGTGATTTTATCCCCATAGTACTAATCTGGGCAGCACCTGGAAGAGGCAGCACGAAGTCCGACTGAAATACACATCCCCTACGGGCCAGAAGTAACAAACGAAGAACTAACTATGGTCATTAAGCGGATTCAAGATGGGAAATCACCAGGACCTGATGAGGTGTATGGTGAAATTTTAAAGCTATTAGACTCGCACTAAGTCACAGCTCTTACGAAGCTATTCAACAACATCTACGAGACTGGTTACTTATCAAAAGACTGGCTACTATCAATATTTATTTCACTTCCTAAAAAAGCCAACGCTAGAAAATGTGAAGAACATAGATTAATTAGTTTGATGAACCATGTACTTAAAGTACTCCTTACTATTATTTACTCGCGCATATACACCAAATTAAAAGAACAACTGAGTGAAGTTCAATTTGGATTCAGCGCAGGACTCGGAACGAGAGAAGCACTTTTTAGTTTGCAAGTTCTAATACAAAGAGCCAGGGATCTCAACTGCGATGTGTATGCATGTTACATTGATTTCGAAAAGGCATTTAATAAAGTCCCATATGGGAAACTAATCGTTATCCTAATTACATCAGGACTCGATGGTAAGAATATAAGACTAATCTCAAACTTATATCTCCAACAAAAAGCAACACTACGATTAGAAAGTGAACTGTCCGAGATCTTCACAGTCGAAAAAGGAGTTCGCAGGAGTGGCATTATTTAACATATACTCTGAAAACATCTTTAGGGAGGCCTGGTGTTACAGGTCCAAAGAATTCAGAATAAATTATTGAAATAAAGTTTTATTATTTTATTTTTGGCTAAATAATTGTTAACAACTCCACAAGATTTCATAAAAAATGAATGCATTCCCAAGTCTTATTTGGTCTCTGAGATGATCTATTCGTTCTTTCCTTGATTTTGTACAGCCTAAAACAAAAATAAGTATAAATTTAAATGAATAATAAACTTTGAATTAAAAATAAACAAACCATAAAACCTATTTCTTATTTTAAAGGTTAATGTCAAAAATAGCTTGATAGAATTCTTCTTCTTGGAATTTTAAACAGATCTCAATCCTATTAGTAGTACAACTTATTTTAAATAAATTCTTACTGGACAATGGCCGGCGCCAGATTAAAAAAACTTATCTTTAATTTTTTTCTTTTCCTTTCTTTGGTGGTCTTTTGTATGAAAAAGTATTGGTTCGTGTAGAACTTACAACGCAATTTTGCGGCTTTTCTAGAGTTTTCTTGATAGTTTTCCGAAAATTTAATAGTTGTAGCAGTGAGAAGCTGAGCAATTATCACCTATCGTGTGGATTTGTTTTCTAAAACTAAAAGAAACTCGATTTTATAAACTGATTTCGTATTAGAAACACTTTAGGGCCACATTTGAACAAAGGTAGGTTTTCTTTTGGAAAAAATAAATAACTACTTACGTTTTAAACATAATAACATTTTTTAGGCCTTTTTATTTCACTCTGTGATTTAATCTCAAACCATATTGATCATCTTTTCAACTTATATTTATAATCTCGTGACTCCTAAACGGATTGGCTATCAGTTTTCCATATTAGTTAGGATCGGATGATATCCAATTGTCCATAAGAGAGAAAGAGCCTAAAACATCGGATTAATAAAGGAAATAATAATAAATATTAAGTACTCACCTGGGATCGAGTCTCCAGAACTCAAGAAGATAGACTTTCTAACAGCTAAGTGGAAATTTATTCTTAATTTTGGTAGAATCGAACATTACACTAAATTTCTCAATTTTCTTAGTACGACATTGTAATTAGAACCCCACTGCAGTGGTTATAATAAGAACTTGTTAATTAACCTTTTCACTTTATTGTTCAACTATTGATTGTAAATTGATTTTGAAAAAGAAATCTTTAATAAAGACAAAAGTAACAATCGAAGAATATATTGATTTATTGATAATCATTCTTTTACCCACTTCCCTGAGGGCTCTCCGAAAGAGCGTTTACAATCTAATATATCACTGGGACGAATCAGAAGATGGGATTGCTGTAAATGGAGAACTTATAAACAACATTAGATATGCAGACGATACAGTGTTGCTGGCAGATAGTGCGCAGGGGCTCCAAAGTATGATGGATAACGTTGTAGAAACATGTAACAAATACGGCCTAAAACTAAATTGCAAGAAAAAAAATGATCATTAGTAAGATCACCGGCATAAACGCCCAAATTACAATAATTAACGATACACCGTTAGAAAGAGTGGAAACAATATGCTATTTGGGCTGCAATATTAAAGATACTTGGGATCACAGCTACGAAATAAAAACTCGTATTGAAAAAGCCAGAAGCTCATCAGAAGCCGTTTCAATACGGACTCGTATTGAAACAGCCTTAGGAAGATTCTCTGCAACTTATCTTTAAGTACAAAATATATGCATAAGAATTCTTAGATGTTACGTCTTTATTGTCCTCCTCTATGGAGCCTTACATAGGATGCCATAAAACGATTTGAGGCATTTGAAATGTGGTACTACCGAGGTATGTTAAGGGTCTCATATATACACCACAGTAATATAACTATTCTCCAGAGGCTAAAAAAAGATAAAGAAATTATTAACACCATAAAAAACAGAAAATTGACTTACTTCGGCCACATCATGCGTAGTGATAAATACCGACTTCTACAGCTGATTCTATAGGGCCAGATTGAGGGTAAGAGAGGCCTTGGACGTAGACGTATATCCTGGCTGGCCAATCTTAGGAAATGGACTGGTCTAACGTTAATTAATCTATTTTGTTGCTGTGAATAAAATAAGATGGGTCAATATGGTCGCTAATATCTCTAGAAGATAGGCACATTTAGAAGAAGACTAATCTGGGCTCAAATGAAAGGATATGTCGCGAGAAATAATACATTTAAACTTCAAGATGTTTGTCAACTAATATTTAACTCCATATTAAAATTTTTATCTGATAATTGACAAAAAGCTATAAGACGTGTCATAGCAGAGGAAGGAGCATTCTGGAAATTTGATATGTCAATAGAGGAAACAGTAGAACCAATTATTATTATATCGAACTTATGTATTTAGGTATGTAGTTATATATTTATATTACTATTCGTAAGTTTAACTTTATATGACAGTCATACCCGAAATATATGTATTATTAAATTGTAAGGAAATGTCCTAAACCAATATTTAGTATTTTTATAAAAATTAATGTGGGTACGTAATATTGACATTTGTTTTGTTTTTTTTTTATATTACAGTAATTTTATGTTCTTTGCCACTGAGGCGTTCAGTTATTGCTTAATCCCTTAGAGTTTGCATTTTATGTTGTATTGTATTTAAGGTTTGTCGGGGTGGTCATATTAAAATCAAGTGAAAATTAACTTAAGAAGGTATCAATTATTACGTTATTTCTGAATTGACCAACCCTGTATTTAGACCTTTGCTATAAAATTTGTGCTACCAATCATTTTCAAATGTACTGTAGATTGATTGATTGATTTATATAAAAGAAGTTCCTTATATTATTAGCAGAGAAATGACCAAGATTAACAAGACATGATTAGATGAGACAGGCGAACAATAATGATGAGATATTGATATGAGATAAGATAGAAAGAAAAGAAATGAGCAAAGAAGAATAAGGGAAGATGACCTTACAAGAAGATAAATGCAAATAGAATAATTAAGAACCGGACTGTTTTGCAGACGGTTTTTAAATATTTTTGAATAAAAAGAGATCTTCGTTTCGCTAATTTTATGTACATTGTTATTATTTCCTTCATAGTAAGATAAAAAAGAATACCAGTTACTTACTCGTTATAGTGTATTTTTATGTATGAGAGAGTAATAAAACAATAAATTATGTATGCAAATCCCTAAACTGTTGATACAGGTGACTCAATGAAAAACAGATATTTGTCAACAAGTTTACAGAAGTATATAGGAAAACAATTTTACATTGAGTATGACCACCAGGTATAAAGGTTGGAGCAGAATAGAATACAATAGTTGTGAGGGTTACTAATCCCTAAATAAGGTTGCCAGTGTCGGAGTGATGGAGGTTAACAGGTACTAATGAATTTGCAAGAAATGTAAGATGTTTATTTTATTGGTTATATATAACCAATAAAAGTTTAATAAGTACCTACCTATTTGCAAAATAAAGTTTAATTCTTTAGATAAAATAAAACGTTTTATTTTATCTGAAATGAGTGCATTCCACGAAGTAAGGGTTTCAACAATCAAACATTTAATTCTTTAATTCCAGGAATCTACGACAGTAATTGACTAGATAATTACCTTCTAAACTTATTCCACAGAAATTGTGATAGTGGGTTTTTCCATTTTGTACTAAGGTCCAAGTGGCGTATTCAAAATTCTTAACAGGTCACTAAAAGTAGGTACTTCAGTTGCAAGGTGCAGTTTATTGTGTATACTAGTGTTATGGAAAATTTTGGAAGTGCCGTGTAAACGCCGAAAAATTGGTCCTTTAACAGTTAATGAAAAAACATTAATATTTAATTGTTTTAAATCATTTACAGACAAACGTTTATGTGAAAGTGTTGATGAGACCGTTGAGTTAGTTAGCAGTACACTTGGTGTTGGGAAATCTACGATTTACAGAGTTATTAAAGAAGAGAAATGTGGTAGTTTTCAAATGTCACGTAATGCTCCAGGGAAACCAAAATTTCAAATAGAATATCATTTTAAAGAAGGACTTCGACGGAAAGTGCATGAATTCTTCTTTAGACAAGAATTTTCAACATTGGATAAAGTTCTTGTCTCAGTTCGAGATGATAAGGATTACCCAGAAATGAGTCGAAGTACGTTATGGAAACTTTTAAAAGAAATAGGCTTCCGCTGGAAAAAGAATCCCAGAAAGTCTATTTTATTAGAAAGAAGCGATATTGTCATATGGAGAAGACATTTTCTAAGAACCATAAAGGAAATGAGAAACCAAAAAACAAAAATATTTTATCTTGATGAAACATGGATCAACGAGGGTCATACACCAAATAAATTTTGGCAGGATGAAACTGTTACAAGTCTAAGGCACGCTTTTGTAAATAACTTATCTACTGGTTTAAACCCACCATCAGGAAAGGGACGCAGGCTGATAATAGTACACATTGGCAGTTCAGACGGTTTTGTTGAAGGTGGTTTATTAACTTTTGAATCAACTCGTACCGGTGACTACCATGAAGACATGAACGCTGATGTCTTTCAAGAATGGTTCGAACAAATGATAGATCTTCTTCCTAAGAACTGTGTATTAGTAATTGATAATGCAAGTTATCACTCCAGACTTATAGAAGGACTGCCCACAACCAAGTGGTTAAAAAAAGACTTGCAGAATTGGCTGAGTTCAAAAAATATTACGTACCGTCCCGGATCTATAAGAAAGGAACTTTATTTGTTGTGTGCCCTTCATAAAGAAAAATTTAAAAAATACGAAATTGATGAAATTGCCAAAAATCGTGGAATGACAGTACTTAGATCCCCACCATATCATGGTGAATTAAACCCGATTGAACTGGTATGGGCACAGATAAAGAGTGAAGTTTCAAGAAAAAATACCACTTTTAAAATTCATGATGTTAAACAGTTGTTTTTGGAGGCCGTAAATAATGTAAAACCTGAAAACTGGGAAAAGGCAGAAAAATGTGGAAGCTGGACTGTGAATATTACTGATAAAATGATCGAGCCAGTTATTATAAATCTTGGTTCTGAAAGTTCATCTTCTGAATCTGATTTGGATTTGTAACAAGTAGCTGTAAGTTTTATATTAATATTTTTATTCATCTATTTAACATACCTTAGACGGTTTTAAAAACTCTTTTTCTCTTTTGTAATTTTTAAAAATTAAAAAAAAATGTGAATTTTTTAAAACCCTTTTTAATGTAGGCCAGTCAGTTCTAATATAGTGTGTGATAAAAGAGGTCACTTTTGTTTACATACACATAACACTTTATAACACTGAAATAATTCATTTATTTTTTACAATTATTCAAAGTAATTTTTCAATTAATCTTGAGCACGCCCATGGAGTGGTCGGAAGTACCAATTAAAATTATGCTAATTACTCTCTCGTTCATAAAAATAAACTATAGATAAGTAGTAATTTTTTTACACAATATACCAACATGTTATGGCATGATCAGCAATTGTATAATTTGTTTTAAGTAAAGTTCAACTCTTTTATTCCCCGATTATATTCTAAATCAGAGAATCAATAACAGTCACTATTTGTATCTAAAAACTAGGTGTTGATTAATTTATCACACGCTATTTTCAATTTTCCAGCAACATTAAAATAATTATATATATGTCGCTTTCAATTAATTACATATATGTTACTTTAGAGACATATATAAGAGAATTAAGCAATTATCTCATTAAATAACGTGCAATAATGTCTATACGTAACAACTTCAACCGTGAGGATAATTGTAAAACATTTTGTGCTGTTTAAAAATTGTATAAAGGAGTTTGTTAATCCTTCCGTTTCCTTACACAATAAAATCCACTGTATTTACTATCATTCGTAGCTTCCACTTTTCAATGTCTTTTTCCGGTACAGGAGAAGTGGGCTTTCTGTATTTTTCAATATTATGTCATAACAAAGCGTATCCATAAAAAACTGCTAACCACAAACTATCCTTAAAACATCCTTATACTGACTATACCACCAACTATAATAGTATCGTAATTTCATTTACCGCTAAACCGAAAATTCCTGTAAAAAATTAACAGTTATAAAGAAAACTAAAACATTATATTCCTTGGTTCGTTTGTGTGCTCTAATATTGATATATGTTTCGTGTCCAATAGGTCTTTATATTTGAGGACTATTAATTGTGTCAAGAATTTTATCTTTGTAAAATCAAGACTAAATATTTTATATTTATTACTAACTCCATAATCGTATAGACATCTGCATATTTATAATTTTTCCTAGGTTTTCACAGTTGGTAAATTATTTCATGTAGCATATTACTTCAAATATTTATTTATAAACTCCAGAAATATCAAAATGAATCACGCTATTTTCGAATTTTATATCTACTTGACCCAATATTTGAATAATCATTGAAACAACGCAGAGCTATTAAACGTAAATATGACATTGAGTTACGAGAAGAAATATCAAAAATCAAAGAATTTTTATTGGAATATCCTACAAAGCGTCCGTGAAATGACGGTGAATGATATCACTAAATTATTTTCGAAATTTGCAGTGGAGTTAGCTTTTTAGGTATGGAGTCTGCTAGTTCAACTCAGAATTATGCCAAATACATTAGTGGCTTCCCTAAACACCCTAAAATTGTGTTTGATGTAGGGAAATATATCTATACATTTTTGGCAAAGTAACGTAAGTCACCAAACACGATTTTTAGAAAAAACAATTTTTTATTTCAACCTGGTTAAACTTATTTAAATTATGACTGAAAAAACTTGTCCTACTTGTCCTAAAAGAGGTTTAAAGTAATTCTAGGCTCACTACACTTTGGCAGAACCTTTTTAACAATAATAGTGTTAGTTTAATTGAAAAACATAATTTTCGCCAAAAATATCACTTACGTTACTTTGCCAAAAATGTATCGATATTTTATGTTAAATTAAAAAATTAAAAATGAGCTGCATAAGTGGAATCAGATCAATTATCAGTTCGAGGTTTCGCTTTGTTTGATATGTGTCATTTAGAAAGATATATACGCCGAATTACTATTATTCGTGGTCCTAAAATACAGTAAAAAGCAAAATGGATCAAACATTACTGCCATATACATAATATGTTAATATAAATGGCTGGTGGTAATACGGCATTCGCCAAAATAAACATTACCAAAGTTAAGACGGCTGTGAAATTGTGTAACCAATATTTATATTGATTCAATTGGGTTTATTTGTCATTAACTGTCATGTTAACAGTGCTCTATTATTAAAACTGTCATGAAAATGGTATTCACAACTGAGGAGAAAGTGTTTGTAGTAGAAAATTATTTCCGCTTATTCGGAAATAGACGGAATAATGGTAAAGTTCATTTCAAACAAATGGCTGAGAACGAAAAACCATTTGGTATGCTATGTGGAAATAAGATGTTTAAGATGAACAAGCATAAAGTTACTGTTAACCAAGAGTATTGTAAAGAGAACATTTTTTGTTAGATATTTACGAAATTGTTGTCGAGCATGAAATCTGAAGATGCACAGACAATGGTTTCAATAGGATGGCGCAACGAGCCATAAAGTTATAGGTCCCCACATTTTCTTCACTACACTCACTGCTGCACAGTTACCAAATGGATATTACTTTTGATTACTCATTTAACCTAAAATTACAATATAGAAAAGTATAAAGACCAACGACTCACTGGGAATATTGCCCAAAATTATGATTTGTTTGTTGCATACAAGAGTTAATTTTTATACATAAATGGAGAACAATGTTTTAGTTAGAGTGCCATAGCACCCATTGACCATGTATATTTTGCAATTTATCTCTGCAGTAGTATCTATTATTTTCGGTGTTCACTAGCTCTCCCAGGTATATAAAGTCGTTGACTACTTCGACGACGTCGTTTTCTTTAACTAGTGACCTGGGATTTGAAGTTTCGTGCTTATTTTCATCTAGTTCTTTTTTTGTGTTTATTATTAAACCCATTTTTGTAGCCACTTCCTTTAGTGGTGCATACGCCTCTCATACAACATTTTTTGTTCTTCCAATAATATTAATATTGTCAGTATAGGCAAGGATTTGCACTGATTTGTTATAAATTGAACCGGTGGTTCTGATTTCTGACATACGTATTACTCTTTTCAGAGCCAGATTGAACAGGAGAGATTGTCTCCCTAGCGCAATCCGTTATTTATTTTGAAATGTTCAGACGATTCCGTTTGGATTAGTACTCTATATTCAACTTTTCCAAAGGTTAGTTTTGTTAAATTTACCTACTGGTTTGGCATTTCTAGCTATTTCATTTTAGAATAATAATTTTAGTTAGACAAATACAGGGAATACTTGCAGAGCTTCACCAAACAGATGAAACACTACTTTTACATAACAGAAAAAGAAATGTGGAGAATGAGTAGAGGACAAAGAAAAGAGATGAAAGAATTAATAAAAACGGAATACATTGGGAAGGAAACTTGTTAGAATACTTTCGATCCCTATTTGCTAAAGGTGACGATAATGACCCACCAACACCAGAGGTGACCACAAACGAAGAAATAAATATTGAGGAGGAAGGGGTAAAGGAAACTAAAAAATATAAAATTACGGTGGACCAGCTATTAAAACAACTATTAAAACTAATCTAGAAAATAATAGATTAAACAGAATTCCACAAGAGGAATGGAGATCAACCATCCTAATACCTCTCTTCAAAAAGGGAGACAAATGGGACCCGGAAAATTATAGAAGACTTAATTTATTAAACACAATAATAAAATTAACAACCAAAGTAATAATAAATAAACTGAATGAAATTATAAGACTAGCAGAAGAACAACAAGGTTTTAGGTCGGTAAGATCATCCACCGACGCTATATTTATAATGAGGCAAGTGCAAGAGAAATCATTAGAATACAACAAACCGGCATATCTATGTTTCGTGGAACTTAAGAAGGCATTTGACCACGTCAAATTAAAGAACGTTACCCACTTATTGTACGCAAAAGCGATATATTTAGGAACAATCAAAACGATCGAAAAATAACATAATAAAAATAGAAGAAGAACTAACCGATCCCATTGAAGGTGGCAATGGGATAAAGCAGGAAGATTCTCTAAGTACTCTATTGTTTAACCTGATTATGGATGAAATATTAAAAAAAGTAAGAACTAAAAAAGGTACCAAATGGGAGAAAAACAACTTATTATCCATAACAAATAATCTGCTATGCAGACGACGGAATACTACTCTCTCAAATTGAAGATGATTTACAACGTATGCTACACCAATTTAATAAAACTGCCAGAAAATTTAACATGTTAATTTCCCCAGAAAGAGAAAATGCATGGTTACAACAGCAAATTTACTATAATGTAAATTGGAGCTGGAAAGACAAATAATAAAACAAATGATAGAGTTTGAATATCTAGGCATCACATTATCGAGCTACGGAAAGCTCGAGACTGAAGTGGAAGAACAAGTGAATAAAGCAAACAGCCGCAGGCTGCCTAATTAATACAATATGGAGAACTAAAACTGTCAGAAAAGAAATGAAAGGCAGAATTTGCTAACAGTCATAAGACCAATAATGAAGAAAGAAGAAATTTCAAGAAGTGCGTCCTTGACTTATTCAGAGCGATAAAAAATCTCTAGACACAGGGTCATAAAAACTCTCTACGGAATATTTTGATATAGAATCGTCAAATATTTTAAAGTTAAGAAAATTTAATTTTTCCAATGTTTAAATAATTGTGCCTGAATAGTTGGCAGTATGTGATCTTTCCTACACTCCATTTACAGTATTTTGAGAAATATTTAAAATCGATCCGACAGCATAAATCCTGGTTAATCTTGTTATTTGTTTTTATAAATTCCTTACAAATATTTTTTCTGCATATGTTATAAAATATCTAAAAGACTCCATTTGAAGATTATTGATGGCACTTATTGTATGTATATACATATATAACTTATATATAACAGATACCCAACAATTGCTCAAATCATGGCTGAAAGTTTTTCATGGAAATTTAGGTCGGAAATCGAACAGATTGAAAGTCCACATGACCAGAATATAGAAATTTCTCTTTTTCTACATATTAGTAGATACGACATTGATGGTATTAACCTTCCTTATACACCAGAAGAATTAACACTTGCACTATCCTCTTGTACGAACTCCGCCGCTGGACCAGACAATATCCCAATTATATTCATCAACAATTTATCTCATTCCAGCCTCGCAACACTGCTGAATCTTTATAACAAGATATGGCATACGCAGCAATTTCCCAAACTGTGGCGTAAATCAATTATCATACCAATAAAAAAATCTGATCTACCCTCAAACCTAACAAAATCATACAGACCTATCTCTCTAACCTGTTCATTATGTAAACTGTTTGAGAAAACGACTAATTCAAGATTAATATGGCTTCTCGAAAAATATGCAATAATTGACTCAGCGCAATCCGGTTTCAGACGTCACCGTTCAACCCTAGACAATTTAGTGCTATTACAAACACAAATAGCTTCCGCTATTTCAAACTAACAGGATCTGATCGCTACTGTCTTTGATATAGAAGGAGCTTTCGATACTATCTCGCTTCAAGCCATTCTTGAAAAGCTTCGTCAATACAAGATAACAGGAAATATTTACTACTTCATAAAAAACTTTTTACAACAAAGAACGTTCAAAATGAAAACAAATGGAGAAATTTCTGCGACATTCGGGCAGAATAATTGAGTTCCACAAGGTTCAGTACTTAGTACAACACTGTTCATTCTTGCAATAAATGATATTTTTCCAGTATTTGTCCACCAGTCAAGCACTTAATATATGCAGATGACCTTATTTTATATTGTCAGGAAAAAAGTACAATCGCCACATGTAACGTACTCCAAACAGCTGTAAATCAACTTAGCGAATGGTCCAAAAAAACCGGATTAGCTCTTTCAACGACTAAATCAAAATTAATACGGCTTAGCAGAAGACCCTGCAGCCAAAGCCCAATTATCACCCTTAATGGAACTTCATTGCAACTACTTGGTTTAATGTTTGACAGTAGGCTAACTTGGAAACAGCATATTAGTGTATTAAAGGTCAATGCAATGAAGAGACTCAATATCATCAAGGCACTATCAAAGTACACATGGGGTGCGGAAGAAACCATCTTACTTAATATATATAGAGCTTTAATCCCCTCAAAACTGGACTACGGCAGCTTCATATACATGTCTGCATCAAAATGTGACTTAAAGCTACTGAACTCTGTGCATAACACTTCTATTCGTCTTTACTTAGGTGCTTTCAAATCTAGTCCCATAGATAGCCTTTACTGCGAGGCTAATGAACCACCTCTCTGGATTCGACGAGAGTATCTTCTTCAATCTTACTTTGCTTCCGTATCCGCAAACCCATCCAATCCACTCTCCCATTTAATTACTTCAACATCGCCTCTGGAGACTCCGCAAAGGATCCAACCAATAATAGATATCCAGAAATTAACTCTAAGAAACACCATCGACCTTATTAAAACACCTCCCTTCCCAATCCCCGATACTCCGCATTGGAATACACCAATCCCACATTCAATCACTTCCCTATTGGAATACAGTAAACATGAAACCTCAAGCCTTCTCATAAGGCGACACTTCAAAGAAATCATATGCAGGAACAAATTCCAAACAATTCTGTATACAGATGCCTCCAAAAGCGAAGCAAGCGTTGGATGTGCCGTTACCACACATGATGAAGTAATAAAATCATGCAGTTTATGCAGCTTATACACTGGAGAACTTTATGCGATACTAGAGGCTTTTAAAAAACTAAAAACAGTTCATAAAAACCAAGCAATATGCACAAACTCCCTGTCGTCGCTACAATCGATTAAAAGTCTATATTCTCAGCATCCCTTAGTGCAAGAAATCCACAGGACACACAGTCCACTCGCTTTTCAAGGTGTAGATGTCACGATCATCTGGCTACCATCCCATGTCGGCAACCCCGGTAATGAAAAAGCAGACCAAGCAGCCAAGCAAGCTTCTTGTGTAAACAGTAAATCCTCAAAAGCTCAACATATTCAAATCCGTAATGACTTGAAGCAAATTTTCAGAGTATCATACCTGGTAAACCCACTGGAACACAATCAAGAGTGCATTACATGAGATCCGGCAAACTGTTGAAAAATTTGAACTTCCAAAAATGTCTAGAAATGAAAAAGCTGTCATCCGAAGATTAAGAATAGGACACCCGATTTACACACGAATATTTAATGAAATCCGAGTCGAAGCCCAATTGCCAAATCTACTCCAGTGTATTAACTGTGAAACATATTATAATCGAGTGTCCCCGGTACGTAAAACACAGAGTGCAACCTAAACTTAAGCCAAATATCATAAACGTTTTAAACTTGCCCGATCACGTCTTTAACCTAATTGGTTTCTTGAAAGACATTCAGTTGTTCAACAGAATATGACCCCTTGTTTTTCAAGTACTTTACCTTTAACTTATATATAACAGTGATAAAACTATTGTATTATTTAGTCATAGGTTCTAAGCTTATAGATTAACTGTAGCAATTAGTAATATGTGCTTATTGTAATTTTTGTATATATATTGTATATTATATTGTTTGTGTCGAGGGCCATTGCAGCCGAGACACATTAATTTAAATAAAAAAAACTGTTTTCATTCCACATTTAAACTGTTTTATGATTTTCAAGCACAAGGTCAAAAAAATTTCGGCTCTAGTCTATATAATTATCGTGTAGTCTAATGCTAGACGTTATAAATATTATTCTATAAAAAATTATAGATCTATTAAGTACGGATCAAAAACTATTTTACTTATCATTTACTGAACATGATCTATATACAAAAGATTAATTTTATTAATTATACCAGTATATAATTAAAAACGCTGAAACCTATCCACCTTACCTACTTCCAGTCCAATAATTATTATTAACTCGTTTATGTTGTTTCAGACAGCTGTTCTAACTGTGATTCTGCTTCCCATAAGAGTGTCAATAATATGCTTCTTCGTAATAGTCGGATGGATCTTCGCTTACATTGGTCTATGGGGACTGACCGAAGAAGAGTTACGACAGAAACCGTTAGACGGTTGGAGAAAGTAAGCAAATACCCCGTTTTGTTAAATCTTTATTTTATAATCCTATCGCTTTGAGTGCGTATGGCTGTAAATACTTTAAAATCATATTAACAATAACCAGTGGCGTAACATAAAAAAGGAAGAATTTTAAAAAAATTTAATGTTGGGCTAATTATAGTGAATTTATTTCAGCAGCAGTTTGTTATAGTTTGCAAACTTTGTTTTGTATATAAGATAAACTATTTTCTGGTTTTTTTCAAACTCGTCTTATCGTATTGTGCTCACTACATATTTTTTTAATTGATGATTTTGATTCTTATTTTATAATTTAAACAATTACATATAAGAGGTTACTTTGCTACCTTATTAAACGAATGGTTTGACAAAGAAACAGTAGAATAAGAGCATACAGCAATTGTGGCCAAGTGGGACGAACGCCAGATAATTGGAGGAGCAGTTTTTTACTACCTGTATACAAAATCAAAGCAGATAGATATTCAATAATTTATAAATTATAGTGCCATAAATTTATTTAGCAATAACCTAAATTTATAGGAAAGTAATTGCTGGGTATATAAGTGAGGAAACAAAAATAATTCAAATATTAATTTGAATTTAGGTAAAGAAGGTTAACATTAGATGCAATTTTTATTATCAGATAGCTTAAGAAAAAATATAGAAAGAAAGAAACAACTGTTGATAGAGTATTCATTGACCGTGAGAAATCACTGTATCTTTATATATTTTGTAATGGTCATTTAATAATAAATGAGTTCCTGGTAAATAAAAAAAGTTTTTGAATGTATAATTGATTCTACTACAAACAATAGATAAGTGCCAAAGGGACATCTTAACAGAAAAATTAAATCTATATTTTATATTTTTCACCCAAGATAACTGTGGATTAATATGTAAGCGAATTTTTAACGAGGCTCTTTACGGAATAGACGAAGGCATCCTTCTAAATGGTGAAAGAGTAAACAATGTTAGATATACCGACGACACCATGGTGATAGCAGATAGTTTAGAGGGACTTCAAAGGCTAATGGACAGAATAAACGAGTACAGTCAACAGTACGGACTAAACATTAATACCCACAAAACGAAACAAATGATTATCAGCAAGGAGAATATAAACGGGGCTCATCTATACATTAATAGGACGCAGATAGAGCCAGTAAAACAGTATTGCTACCTGGGCACTATTATAAACGAACAGTGGTGCAATGAACAGGAAATAAAGTGCCGCATAGGAAAGGCAAGAACGGTCTTTAACAAAATGAGCGCCATCTTTAAAAGTCACAACATATCCCTAGATACAAAAATGAGACATTTGAGATGCTATGTTTTCTCTGTGTTGTTATACGAGGCATGGACGCTTACAGACACCACTATTAAAAAACTTGAACCATTTGAGATGTGGCTTTATAGAAGAATGCTGAGAATATCATAGACAGCAAGGATCACGAACAAGGAAGTTCTAGGAAAAATGAAGAAGGAACTAGAGATTGTGTTTACGATCAAACGCATAAAATTGCAATATCTGGGACACGTTATGAGAAATCAGCACCGTTACTCCCTGCTGCAGTCTATATTGCAAGGTAAAGTCAAAGGTAAGCGTGGACCCGGTAGAAGGAGAATATCATGGCTGCGGAATTTAAGAACATGGTTTAAGAAAACCTCAACTGAGCTGTTTCGAGCCGCAGCGAGCAAGGTTATGATTGCCAATACGATTTCCAACATCCGAAACGGATAGGAACCAGAAGAAGAAGAATATGTAAGCAATCATATCGAGAGCATGGGGTGGAATTTAGCACACTGAATTTCACAATATCTTTTCCCGTTCAATTCTGATGTAGTACACAGAGTAATAGTCGACGAGAAACTACATTTATATTTATAATAAAACAATTAAAACATCTACTATAGATTGCAAATTAATTTCATTATTTTTGAAACTATATAAGAGGTCAATACTTTTGGAGGTTTGTTAACAAACTAGAACTCCTTTTCTTTGTTCTCTATACCTATAAGCGTCTATAGAACCAGATATAGAATCAGGCTGACGACTCATTTGAACGCAAGATTTCATTCTAAATTTCATATGTTTAGGGTATCTTGAAACTATTACCTATCTTATGGCAGGTTACGAAGTTATCAGGCAATTTAATTGCTTAAGCTCCGTTATTACTAACAGTGGAGGATGCGAAGACGAGATCCGTCGACGCATCACAATGGCCAGATCGGCAACAGCCACACTCACAAAAATTTGGAAGAACACTGACATCATAAAAAACACAAAATTACGCCTTGTTCGAGCATTGATATTTCCTATCGGCACCGATGCTTCAGAAACTTGGACAATAAAAAAAGCCGATTCAAAGCTTATAATAGAATTTAAAATATGGGTCTACCATAGAATGTTACGCATACCATGCTCCGCCCATCACACAAATAACTCAATTCTAGCAGAACTTAATATTAAAACTAGACTCATCACAACTATCAACCAAAATACACTGATATATTTTGAAAATATAACTAGAAGAAGATAAGGCATGGAGCGAAGGATCGTTGAAGATACCGTAGCGGGTAAAAGATCCAGAGGAAGATCTCCAGTATGATGGTCGGACCAAATAAAGGAGATAACTGGTTACTCATTCTCCGAAGCAGAACAACATGCACAGAAGAGAGATAATTGGACAGAAATAGTCAAATAAATTACATGATGCCACTACATCCTTACGAAGGAGAAAAGATTGAGGAGGAGGAACCTATTACATCACTTATTAAACAACCTTGGATTGAATTTAAAAATAATCACAAACATTGGCATGATAATCCTCTATAATTAATTCTTCAGATAAAAGTCAATTTTAGAGACAGAATGCTTTGCAAAATTGACAGTACTAGACTGGTTGAAAAGTTTTAAGAGTGGAAATGAATTATTCAAAAATATTTGTATTTTACACTATAGTCTATAACGTCCACAGCAAGGATAATATCTATTAAAACATTGCAACTACCTTTATGACGTTGAAATCATCGCTTACTTGCCATTAGCCAATTACTTACTAACCTTTGACATTGACGAGGATTTAGAAATTGTAGATGTCAGTGGACGTATAACTATTTCTCACAAAATTACGCGGTGTTTAAATGTATTGGTATTATACAAGGACAAGCCGTTAATAGAGAAAAGAGTGGCACACTCTGCTACTCATATAAGCTAAAGATCTAAAAAGTCGACTTGTATACCGTTATTTTCGAAGTAGGATGATCATCCATTATATCATTTTGTTATAAAATTCAATAGGTTTAGCAATGGACAACATGGTTTTTTCCATTTTAAAACACTATGATGTGATCCGCGCTATTGCCAACACGTGGAATATGATGGACACAGTTGTTTAGTTGATAGACCGATATTAATTTTCACCTCTTATGTCTCACCCAAGTCTAGATTTGAGCTAATTTTAATTTTCTATTCATCTTTACTGATTTTTCTTAATCTCTGTATTAAAAGATCGTGTTTGACATTATTGAAGACACTCTGATATACGATGAAACATATAAAACCTTATATCGCTGATTGTAGCATTTTGAACCAGAATTTGAAGGAGATCAGAGCTTTTCTAATCCCTAAACTTCTAATAAAACAGAATTGGTATTCACCACTTATCTCTTTACATCTTTTAGTCATCTTGGTGTTAATTATGGGAAGAAATGCCTTTAAAATGTAGCTTGTTGCGCTAATGTGTTTAAAATGTTTGCACTGTTTAGGTTTTGATGTATTTAGAATTGCTATAAAGTTTGAATCTATACAATCGTTTGGTATTTGATAAGGATCATATATATTACTAAACATGAATGTTAAATATTTTGTGTCTATATGTCTCACTACTTCTGCGATATACTACAATCTACATGATGTTGTTTAAATTTTTCATGAAATTTAAAAGTATCATAAAACTTAAAACTATTTTTTGCTTCTTCACTCTCAAGCGCAGGAACTCTTTAGCCACTTAAGAAGTTCTTTATATTGACTAGGAAGTTCTTTGCTTAGTCTTAGATCTTATATAAGTTTTAAAATTTTCCTACCCACCCACGTTTTGTACATTCTTTTTCGGTCCGCTTTATAAAGTATTAATCAGGCAGAACCTATATTTGTTTTTAGTCCTTTTTAGATTTCATTCGTTAAATTTTAAAGTACTAGGGTATTTTTTTGGTACAATATAGGTTCATTTCTTATACTCCCACTACCATTTGGTTTTAACAGGTTTTTGATGCATGTTGTGATTTATTTTTAACGTGCAATTTTGTGTGTGTATTTATTTATTCCTCATAGTGGAACATATGTGTGGCTCTGAAAATTAGTGTATCAGCCTAACATTTTAAAAATAATGTCATGCGGTGATATAAAATGTGAGATGATCTATTTGAAACAAAAAACAACGGAATGGTAGGGGCGAATTTTGTATCACCCTGCGCTCCAAATCGAACCAACCGAAAAGGTAATGAATCGTGATCATTTAACGATTAACCCTCACAGTGCTTTGTGTTAACCCATGTACGGTGTCTAATAATGGAAAATGAGATGATTTCAAATATTAAATAATATTGATGATGTCTCTTTACACACATTTTTATTACGCTCATTTTTTGAAGATTCACTATGCTCAATCCATGGCGTTTCTGATTTTTAAGACAATGAAGATATCAAACGTCAGAGTATACTTTGACTCCTCTTAAAAAAACAAACTCATAATTTCACAGTCAAGTTAAAACGCATTTTAATTTATTATCAAGACAACACATTTTGCAGAAGCAGAAACAGTCCAAAAACTTTCTTCTTATTTCTTTCTTGTTTCAATTTGTTACGCCACTGGTTATTCAGTTATTTGGTGAGTGAACTATAATTAATGAATGTAAATAGTTGGTTAAAAAAATGGCTACAGCTTTTTAATTTTATGTTAAATATTCGGATCACTGAAAATTATTTGATGTATTTATATCAACTGACCCACTAGTGCTAAGTTACTTATACGATCCTGCACATCAATCTTGATAAACCTAGATTTAGTGTAAATAAATTGAATTGATTAGTTTTATTAAGATTGTAACCGTTATTTTGAATATTAATATCATGAAAAAGTGAAAGCCTATCCAGGACAAATTCCTATTTAGCACTGGTAACTTTGGTTCTCTAACAATTATTTGTTTCATTTATCTAACGGAATGAATACACATTGCTTTATTCTTTGACTGTTCTCTTTTGTTGTAAATTCTTGTACACAGTAACATATGAGTACCTCAACATCTTTTTATTATATATTACTCAGAGAATAGTGAACTTTTAAAATTAAGTGGAGACGTATCGATGTTTATCGATTTGAACTGTATAGTTAATATCGCATCACTAGAACGAAGCTACTAACGGGGTAACTAGCCCAAAAAGGATTGAAATATCAACTATGGGGTGTCTTGTCTTTAAATAAGTTGAAAGTTTTCGATGTTTGTGGGCTAAAAACAAATGAAAGAGGTTAAGTTAAACAAATGAAAAAGATAGTAAAGAGCTGGGAGTGACGTTCATAGTGAAAAAGACAATAAAATTCCAAAGACAAAGGATATATGAAAACGAGCAAATACTAAAATTATTTAGAAACTGGCACCAAATAACACAAAACAGAGAAGAGTAAAAAGTCGTGCTGCGCGGCCTTAGTCCAGGAGTGGATGCAAACAGGTTGAAGAAGAAGAAGAAATACTTAAGGTTGAAGATTTTAGGTTCACATAAATACATGAAAATACTCCGTTGTTTTGAGGATTTTATTAACAGAGAAAATAAAAAAAACAGCACATGCAGTAGAAGATTTGAAGATAATGCAAGATCACAACCAAAATAATTAATTAATATACCCATCCACAATATAAGAAATAATATATGCCATTAAAGCACTGAAGAAAAATAGAGCCTTAGTTTTTTACAACATACCAGCTAAAACTCTCAAAATCAGAAGACACATTTTAATAGATAGATTTCATATACTAATAACAAACGAGTGAAACAAAGAAGAAATTCTAGGAGTCTGGAAAATAGCAATTATATGTCCAAAGACAAACTTAGCTGCAAAAACTTAGGCATATCCTTACTTTATGTAAACTATAAGAAGTTCATATCAGGTCGTAAACAGGAGATTGAGTCACTTCACAAAGCAAATCATAGGCGAATACTAGGTCGGATTCTGACCAAGACTGTGTACTGTTGAACAGGTATTCAACATAAAACAATTGTTAGCTAAAGCCTGGGAGCACGATATGTCTACCATACACAAATCTTCGTAGATTTTTGATAAGCCTATGACAATATAAAGAAAGAAAAAATATATTTAATTATGCGAGAATTTGGCATACCGGGAAATTAATAAAATTATTTCAAGCCATCATGACTCACACAGAAGTGCAAATATGAGTCCAAAAGGACCCCTTGCAGACAACCAAAGGACTAAAACAGGGAAATAAGATGACTCCGATCTCTTTAATGTATATAAGGCGTATGTTATAAGAAAAATGTCTATTAACCCAACAAAATATGTTGTTTAATATGTCTAACCAGATTGTGATGTACGTAGACGATGTAAACTTAATGAGCTGAACTGTAAGATATATTACAGAACTATATGTAGAACATTCCAAATTCTCATTGCGAAATTTGTAAATCAGCCCAGCCCGCAAAACTGGACTTACCTACAGATAACAATAGACAGCAGCACAGAGAAGAAAAGACGGAGAAGGTACGGATACTAACAGAACATGCTTCTCTCTGTCGCAAGTGTTTAGATACAAAGACATCCATAGGGGAGTAAATTTTAAAATATATAAAACTATCATATGAGCAATAGCTACAGATGGGGCAGAAATATCGATCATGACAGACAAAAACACGAAACATTATTAGTACTTCTGAAAGAAAGATACTGAGAAGGATATTGGGACCCATTTGCGATAATGGTACGTGGAGAATAATGTTCAATCATGAGAACAAAATTACAAAGATCCCTCTATAGCAAAGTGTGAAAAATACAAAAATTGTACTGGGCAGGTCACTTTATATGAATATATAATCACAGAACACGTAGTAGTATTCTGTGTGGAAGGACGAGGTAAATAGACGAAGTGAGAACCGATGCTAGGGAGATATTGAGGGTGGATAGCTGATTCTCTTATTTGGATATTTTTGTTACATAAAATACACCACTTGGTTCCATTCATTTTGTATACCCCGCTTAATCTTGTTCAAAGTTTACTTCACACATCTTCATCTATTTTCCCATTGCTCTTCTATAATTTTGAGATATCCGAGACATTTAAAATTATTAATTTCAAAATTTCTTCACATTTTTATTCTTTCTTTGTCATTTCAGGTTTTAGACATTTTTCTTCAAGAATCTGCTTATATTAAAATTATATCTTCTTAAAATATATGCCACGCCAAAGTAATGCGTTTAAAATTTCATTATAAACACATTTAGCATCAATAAAAAAAAAGAACCGAATCCTTACCTCAGATAAAATCAATTTTTTCTCATACATCGGTTTCTAATACTACTTAGAGCTCCATCATTTTACATATTTATCCGTAATCGTAATCCGGAAATCCGTAAGACTTAAGTGCCTACTATAGAATCTCTCGAGGTCGAGATATTCCATCATTTGCGTTCTTATGGTCAATTAATACCATACGAACTGTTGTTTGTTAATTCCTATATTTTTCATTTTCATCCGCATTACAATTAACGTTACACCTGTTGTTGATCTCCCTAGCATTCCCTCTTTAGATCTTACGTTATTAGCTTTGCATAATGGCTCTTGTGCATCCTCGTAGTAATAAGGTGAACACATTTAACATTTTTCGAAAGAAAGACAAAAATAGGAGGATCAATGATATCATAAAACAATAGAAGCGCACAAATAAAAAAACAAGAAATAAATATCTAATGAGCGAAAGACGACTTATGACTGTCAGATAAAAAATCAAAGACTAAAGATAAAACTGAACTGTTTAAAAAAGACACAATCCGGAAAATACCAATATGAAAAACAACTGAAATAAGAAGGATTTCATAAAGATTCTCACTGTTTAAAAGACATTTATAAGCTAGAGATATGACATTAACGATAGTATTTGTACATACGCAAAATTTGCGTTGATTAAACTGTTAACACAAATAGAAAAGAACAAACACGTACTGCAGATATCGGATAAAATATTAGAAAGTCTAAATGATAACCTAAATTCGTATAGAACACTATCGACTGAAAAACCACTTAAAACGCTAACACTCATCAAAAGATCGTGAATACGCACTACTGAATGAAATAATGTAAGAAGTATAATCCGGTCAGTTTAGACATAAATATAGTGGCAAAATAACAAAAATTCCCGGAAGGCCAAATATTGGTGGAGAGGTGGAGTTTACCATTACAAATAAAGTTTTAAAAATCCCCGTCGATCATATGTGTGCTACAAAAGTTATTCAGGGTCAAAAGTTAAAGTTGAGAGAGATATTTTGGATTTTTCTCGAAAACTGTAAGTTTTATCAAAATAAACCACAAAATAAAGTTGGAGATCTTAAAATTTTGTACAAAAATAGTCTCTGATTTTTTTCCTAAGAGTTACCATCCCCGAAATATCGCGATCCCAAGAGTCATATTATACATGATATGCACATAGCCACGTATATACATATTAGGCTTATATACAATATACACTTAAGACAAGTATAAATACCTATTTGTGTCTCTTTTATATAATATTATACTATTCTGAAAACATTTAAACAAAATAAAGTTAGTCCCTAACTGAATCCCCTCTATCTACGTGGCCTTAAAAAACATCTGGTTATTCTAGTGTCCGTAGGTCTGTTTCTTTTAGTGCTAAAGGTTCAGTTCAAGTGAATATACGTACTACAAGCGTCTACCATTTGAGTTATTTGTGCTATTTTATAGCTCAAAAAAATGTCTCAGTTTCGCTTATTAAATTTTCAAGTGAAGATAAAAAAGTTATCGTTGATTGTGGAATGCCAATTAAATGGGGGCTACTGTCGCGAGAGGAATCAGTTTACTGAGTATTTAAGAACTCAAAAATCAAACACCCGAAAAACTTCAATCCCTGCAGTGAAAAGACAACGTGAGGAGGTACAGGCTAGTAGTACAAAAATAAGTCCATATTGTACTAGAACGCGAGTATCTGAATCAAATTTTTGTTTTAAAAAATACTGTCTATTTTGTCACAATAAAGCGGGTTACTCAGGTTACTGTGTTCTCCAGCGTATACCAATTGCCAAGGTCCAGTCTTGCTCAAATGTCAAAAATTTAACAAAATTAACCCGTTAATAAGTTAAATGTAGAATGCGAATTTAGGGGGAAATGTTTGAACCTTTTAAAACAAATACCTAATAAATTAGTTCAAATCCTGGCCTATGCTGATATCAATACTGTTTGGAGAACGCAAAACGCTGTACGAGAGGCGTATTTAGCATTAAAAGAATTAGCTACAAAACCCAACTCAAATAAAACGAAGTATATGAAAATAAGCACGCAACCACAAATCCTACGACAACTTGTTATAGAAAACGACGTCATCGAAGCAGTGAACTAATATGTATACCTGTGATAGAGAAACCGCAGAAGTTGCACGGCCAATGATTGCTATTTTGGCTCAATCCCATTGTTAAATCCACAATTATATCCAGAAATACAAAAATAAAACTCTACAAAACAATAATACGCCCAGTCCTAACATACGGTTCAGAGACCTGAACAAAAAATGATGAGAACATGTTAATATGAAAAGTACTAAGGCGAAGGCCATGGAGCAGTAAATGACAATGGAGTGTGGAAAAGACGATACAACTTCGATTTTTATGGAGTACCAGGAACCTGATATCGTAAAACATATTAAGATAGGACGTCTGAGGTGGATAGGTCATATAATAGGGAGAGAACAAAATGACCCAGCTAGAAAAACGCTCCTTGATAGACCAATTGGTTAGAGAAGAAGAGGAAGACCCCAAACAAGGTTCCTTGATAACATCGATGAAGACATGAGAAATATATAAATACGTGCCTGGCGGGGAAAGGCGATGAATAGGGACGACTGGAGACAAATTCTTGGGGAGACTAGGATCCATGCAGGGTTGTAAAGCCAGAATGATGATGATGATAACCAATGACTTCACATTTGAACAATTTATGAACATCCAGTAAGAGAAAGAAGAAGAAGACATCGAAGAAGACTTAACTGTTGAAGTAGACTTTTAAGAGTATGAATCTGATTAAATTATCTAAAGATATCAAAATATTAGTTAACCCAATGAGCAGTAGCAATATCAATATTCAATATCAATATTGATTGCCCAAGATAAGGATAGTCTACAAAGACTGGGTAATCCACAGATTAAACATAAGAGCAAAAGAATTTAATATGACAATCTCATCTCAGAAAACTAAAACAATAGTAGTCAGCAAAGTACCTTCTTCTTAGGGTGCCTGTCCGTTCCGAACGTTGGCGATCATTCTGGCTATGATGATTTTGTTGGTTGTGTACCAACCAGATGTAAAATAAAAATTGATGACATCAGTATTGATTAAGTAATGGAAATAAAATACCTGGGAATTACACTGACTAGATATGCAGACCTGGAAAAAGAAGTGATCAAGTACAAAAAGCAAATACACTGGCAGAATCCCTTAATAACACTATATGGCGAAACAGACACATTAACACTGAGATAAAGTCAAGAATTTATAAAGCCAGTGTATGACCAATAATGACATATGCCTCAGAAACAAGACCCGACAGTCTCAACGCAAAGGCTATTGGAAACGGCAGAGATGAGAGTACAGTGTATGAATGAATGGACACAAATAGAAAAAAAGAATGGAATAACCACATAAGGCAGAATGGAGGAGACCCGTGTCGTCAAAATAACAACAGGTAAGTCATCAATCGACAGAAGAACTATCGGACGACCGCGCAAAAGTTGGAGTGACAAACTTCCATAGAAGTCCGCCAAAGAACAAGCAGAATTGCTTTATAAAGAGGAAAAAAAAGAAGAATATCAATAATAAGGTAATATCTAGAACCGGACGGGTATTGTTCCCTTAAATTATCCTAAAATTGTCATGACAGTTAGTAAAGTAGGCCTACAGGGGAAACCACGGTAAAACAATCGCGCCGAGTACACTACCTCACAGATGGCGTGGAAATGTTGGCATATCATGTATAATATGACTCTTAGAATCGCGAAATCTCAGGAAAGGTAACTCTGAGGAAAAATATATGAAGACCATTTTTGTAGATAATTTTAATATCTACAACTTTGGTTTAAAAACTTTTTTTATAAAACTTACCGTTTTCGTGAAAAATACCAAAAACCTCAAATGTTGACTTTTGACGTCGAATAACTTTTGTAGCACATATACGATCGTTGGGGAGTTTTAAAACTTTATTTGTAATGGTAAACCCCAGCTCTCCAATGTAATGGTAAACCAATATTTGACTTTCCGGGAATTTTTGTCATTTTAAATGTCTATATTGAATGGAGTATACCAAAATAATTTTAAGAAATCACTTTGAAGGAAAGAATTAGAGAATATAGTACATATATCGTTTCAAAGGTTTATTAAATTAAGATCCAATAAATGAAACAGTGATTAGGATATTATTTTTCAAAGTTAGCATATCTTCGAAGATAATAAAGGTAGTTAGTAGGTAAGACTGAATGTAGATTACGATCAGTTTCCATACTGCAGCGACAGTTCCCAAAAAATTGTAATATATTGAAGCTTTTTTAGACTTAAATAAATCAAAAATACATCTTATTAAATATTTTAAATATTTCGTTTTGTGCTGTGAAAATCATTTGTCTGTATTTTTCCCTTGTCTTGCAAAAGGCAAAATAAGAACGTGACTAATAATTGGATTGTTGCTAATTAACATTAACATCCAGTTTACTTCAAAATCCAGAAAATGTCCTCGTATTATAAAAAAGGGACCTACTATATTAATCTACATCCAGTCTTCGCTTATTTTGGTACCTGCGTAATGTACGAGTAAAATAAAACGCTAATAAACCGACAAAATAATTATTTTTTCGCTGTATGTATATAATTTGTATTGTGTGGTTAGCGCAATACGTTTCTTCACCGCCCGAGTGATGCGCAGCGTCTTCGTTGTCGGCGGGTTTCACCTGAAAATCATCGGAAGGCAGTCGACAAGGGAGATGGCTCCCGTGGTAGCACTAGCACCGCACTCTTCCTTCATTGACAGCATCGCTATGGTTTACATGGGTGGGCCTTCCATCGTGGCTAAGGGAGAAACTTCGGCTTTGCCTTTCTTTGGTAGTACGTACGTTTTACTAACTGTTTTTGCACATGGAATGTTTTCTTTCTGAATCATTGTCAAAAAAATTTTGGCAAAAAAACCTGTATTGTATTTGTATATTTGAGTTTTCAATTATTCACAAACTGATGATCGGCTTTTTGCTGTAAAAGTTACAAAACACAATACATTATCGTAACCTTGTTTATTTATTAATAAGGAGTGAGATAGTTTTCTAATAAAAGTTAAGCAACATATTTTAAAAATATTTTAACTTTAATGCATTTTATTTTGTACAATGGTATAAAAAGGTCAATAGCACAATAAAAGGATGTATACTGACACTGAACCTAGTTACACAGAGACAAGAAATGAATCAGTATCAAATAAGGAATAAATATAATACTCTAGAATGCGCAGCAAACTAACGAAATAATTCAGAAGCTAAAAAACAACAAAGATCGAGAAAATGATTAAATCGCCTATAATTAGAACTCTACAAACATAAAATTTACATAATACTTCCAGACCAATCAAACGGAGAAGATTATTACAAAAGTATGGACAGAAGAGCAATTATCTAAAGTCTGATATATACATATATGTTTGTTTTGCTGATTGCAAAAAGCTATCAGCTTGAATGTGATAATTACAAAGTATTAAAAATTACGAATGTGATATTTAAAATTAACGTTTTAAATGCAATATACACTAAAATATCCTCTTATGTATAGAGGTTTAAGTCCATACTGAGGAAATTCTGGGTCAATCAGAGTGGATTTTGTATTGTGAACCTAAACATCAGTCTGCTTTACTAAATGGGCTTCTGTTTTTTTCTGAATTTTAGTCAGAACTTAAAATATCAACAGAGTAGATAGCGGCATAATTTTGAATTTGATAAAGACAGGTCGGCAGTGTTCTAGATACCTAACCCCTGCTAAAATCCTGATAACTTTCTTTTGCATTCTTTTTGTTGAATTGTCATATAGGATTAATTCACAGTTTAGGTGAGAGTGGAATAAAGAGAGAAGAAATATGTAACTTTTAAATGTTTCAAAGTTGACAAGCCTTGCTAGGTAGCGAATAACAAATAATAAACTTGATAACTTTTTCTGTAGTTGTGAGATGTGAGCCGACCAGTTCAGTCGATTAAACAAGACATTTTTAAATCGTATGTCATACCATCTGCGAATTGTAGGGATTTGTGCGGAGATATGAATTTAGGCAAATCGTTGACACAAATAGTAAACAAAAGTGGTCCTAAGACCAAAGTTTGTTGAACTCCATGTTTTACGGATAGAAACTCCTAGAGATGGTCCTTAGCCACTATCGCCTGGTGTCTGCCACATAGGTAAGAAGTTATATGAGCTAGAGGGATACTTCTGATTCCATAGTAATTTAATTTGTGGAGCAAAATGTCGTGTGAAATGCAGTCAAAAGCCTTGGACCAGTCGTAAAGAGAAATAGCTATGCGATTGCCATGTTCAAGCCCCTCATTCACTTCGCTTACAACATTATATACCGCGTTCGTAGTAGAACGAGCACTTCTGAATCCACATTGTGAGTTGCTAAAGTAATTATTGGAGTCAAAATAGAAATAAAATTGTTGTTTGATAACCTTTTCAATCACTTTCCAAAAAGTAGAAACAATGATGGGTCTGTAATTGTTAGTTTTTGAGAAATCACCTTTATTGTAGATAGGTAGGTATTTTTTGAGTATTTTAGCACTACCAGAAATACTCTAGTTGATAGATTAAATCAATAAGATGAGTGAAAGGTGTAAAAACTATTTGGTAAGTTTCTTTTAAAACTTTGTTATTTTGCTATTAATTTCGTGAACGTCTCTACAATTAGAATTTCTAAGAGGCTTTATTATTTGAGAGACCTCTTCATAAAATCTCAAATATTCAATAAAATCACAGTAAACGGACTTTAAATTTTTGTTGTTTATATACTTTGAACAAATCGAGATCCTTAGTGGCATCTGGAATGTATTTACAGATGATAAGATTGCAAAAGAAAAAGATTAGATCTGTAAGACCTTATTTCATTATTATACCATTGCACGGATCTTTGTACTATCTAGCGCACGTTTAAGCTTTTGTAAACCAGAAGAAATAATAAACGATTGAAATGTTTGTATACCCACTCTGTAGATATTTCCAGAAACATTTGTCATATTGTTGTCGATGCAACTACTGGACTGGGATGTGATTCTAGTGTAATCGTTTATAGTTTCTTTTAGACCAAAAGGTAATAGATTTTGAATATCAAAAGGACGGTCAGATTTAATTTTAAAATTTATATCAGTCTGTCTCCTTTACCAAGCAAGGATGATATGTGATTCTCAAAATTCACCAAAAACAAGTCAAAGTCTCGCATACCCGATCTGTATACAGTTAAAATCTGTATTCTGGGATTCGTTGCCATAAGTTTTTTTATAAGTACTGAGGGGCAGGTCCTCCGTGTCTAAACCTGTCTAAAGCCCCTACGTGTAAGGCGGGGTAATTTTGTCTCATGGTATTTTCCCATATACCGAGTGTCTTTTAGGACTTAAGGGATCGGTATTCTCATTAATATTCTTCCCATTGGGAAGAATCCCTAACCATTGGGTGGAACCTCATCTGCTTCACACGCTGTTGATCTTCGTGTGTAACACTAAACAAGTGACCCGCACAGAGTACTATCAGCCGTGACAGCTGAATTCTGGTTTTTTATAGAGGTGTTATCCTCCTCTATTTATCCTCTTTTTCGGGCTTCAGACCGGCTGTATCGGTTGTTAAGCCACTCGGTTCACCCCACAACTAATAGAGTATAGCAAAAAAAAATATTCAACCAAAAAAAAATTAAAAATTTTAGCAAAAACAGAGGATAACTATTGAACAAAAACTGAGCACTGTTTAAGAATATCCAGAACTGGTACCAGGTGTAATCAATCAGACGAGATAGAAAACGTAAAAAATGCACAGATGAAAGGGTAGGCAGAGATCACAATAAAATGGAGATGGGAAAAACGTATGGCTAAGGTTGACACTAACATATGAACAAAAAGAAATCATTAAACGAAACTATGTATTGCAAAAAAGAAGTCCTAGACGCCCTAATGCGGCGGAGCGGTATGATGTTATCCCAAGGATTGTCGAGAAAAAATGGATTTTCGGGGCCCAGAACAGAGAAAGGTAGAAATAACTAAAGGCATATTTCCACAAGTATTTGAAAAAAGTATAATATGAGATATTAGAGTATATATTGTGTAAAATTACATAGGAAATTTACACAAGGAAGATAATCCATTAAAGAGCTTGTTCCTAATATTAACTCTGAGCGATATTTAAAAAAGATAAAAACCTACTTCTTAGCATTAAGAATATACGCCCAGAGAAGTTGACAACTGATAGTCAAGTCGTCAGAGATTTGACTTTTAAAAATCATACCAACAAGCTCAATTTTGCTGAAAATGTCAATTTTGGGATCCTAAAAAATATGCAAAAAAGTTTACCACTCCTACCCCCTGGACTTCCCCCTAAAACCATCACTCGTAAGATGTAAAACGGAAAAAATCGATTTACCATGAACGTGTACGCCGTATAAAAAAATGCTTACACATATGCTTTACGTACGCCACTTTTTTTTTGTAGAATGAACCGTTTTCTCAGAAACAAGACTTAAAGGAGACCAGCGATTTTGAATGTCAGGTCGGCGTGCTAAATCTTAATTTGTATTAACTCGACGCGACGGTAAAAATTTTATATCTTGTGATCATAGTGTCCTATCGACAAAAATCAGTTTTAATCAGTGGCGGCTTTTGTTGGTAGGCAGGATAGACCGGGCCTACCCAATAATTTTAAGAACTTTACAATTGAAAAACAAATATTAAAAAATTATGTTAATGCATGTAAATAACTTTTAAATGTACTAAATCACTCAATACATTAGCGTCCGTTAAAACAACTATTTTATTATATTACCACAGAAAACATCGAATCATATTAAGGCATTTTAAATATCATTAATAGGCCCGATCGGAACTGGCCGACCCAGCTCATCTAAGATCCCCGTACAAAAAGCGTTTGAATTTAAGCAGCTTGCTAGACAACGATTTATATTGTCGTGTTTATGCTTGCTGTTTAGGCACCAGATGATCGGGCCTACACCGACCATCGTTGTCACTTGTAAAGTAATTATCGAATTGTAATATAAATTTTCTTTTAAATTATGATAAAAAATATGTAACACAATATATAATTGTAACATATTTTTAAACAAACAACACAATTGCAAGCAAGTGCACGGTTGCCCAAATATATTTTAAAAAATTCGTAAAATTCGAAAAAAAAAATCACATTTGCATGATTTCTATATCGCCTGAATGTATGCAACTTATATATGGCAACACTATTGCCGAGCATTAGTTCAATTTTCACTGTTATCTGTTATTACTAGTTGCACTAGTTGTTTGCCCGATCGAGGTTGATTTTTTTTTAAATTCTTCTTCGAATAGTGAGATCGTTTTATAACTGATAAATAAAAATGAGTTTTTCTGACGCTTTACCAGGTTGCAGTAATAGTAATGTTGATAGTGAGTGTTTGGACATTGTTGTTTAACTATTGGAATCGCCATTATCAAGAAAAACTGAGGTTGATAGAAAAAAATTATTATGAATGAAAGGCCTACTCCAACATTGCGTATTGATAAAAAAATGGGAAAATGGTGCGTACTTTTAATTGTTCTTGGTATGATGTCTATAAATGCTTGTCTGGGAGTATTACGAAAGATACACTATATTGTTGGCCGTATTTGTTATTTTCTAATAAATAATGTATATGGAATTGTGAAGGATACCTTGATTTGAAAAATATGTCTGTATCCTTAAAAAACGTTCCAGTTGCAAGAAACATTTAAGTAATTTCCTGTCCTTTAAGGATGTACAGAAGACGGCGTTTTCTGTTCGCGATTTGCTAGATATAAAATCAAAAATCGCAAAACTTAGATACAACGCAGAAGTTAAAATGAACAGAGAAATCATTAAAAAATTAGTTTCTTTAACTTGTACTTTAGCAAAACAGGAACTGGCTTTCCGTGGCCACGACGAATCCGATGATTCTCTAAATCCTGGAAATTTTAAAGCAATTTGGGAATTAATATTAAAATCAACTCCAGAACTAAATGACCACTGGCAGAAAAAAATATATTTTAAAGGTATCTATAAGTGGGTTTTCAAATATTTTTAAGGGGGGCTCATGACCCCATGACCACGTAATCCCTCCCTCTGGATCCGCTACTGATTACACATAGCTATATGTAATTTGCTGGCTTGGTCTACCCTAAATTGTATCACACCAGCCGATACTGTTTTTAATGATTTAAAAGTAAGGATGCAGCTACCAATGCAGAAAGCAATTAAATCACTTTTTATAAAATTGTTTTTTTTACGATTTTCATGATGTCAATAATTTTTTTACTTTCATTGACTCTTATAGTGGAGTTTCCATTACCGAAACCTAATCTTTAAAACCTATGACATGAAATTTCGATTTTGAGTTGTCAGAACAAAGATGGAGCATTTGAAAATATATCTACCGAAAAACGCAAATTAAAACTTTTTCATTACAAACCATCGCACGTCACGGGAAATGTCTTCACGAATACTGTATTGTGTGTAGTTTGTAGCTGAACTTGTGTAGTTTTGACAAACGTACTTATGTAATTGAAAAGAAAGAATTTTAAACGTTTTAGATTGTTATTAAAGTGGAAGTTTAAATTCAGCGTTTTTGAGACATAATTCAAGTGTCTCACATTTGTTGCCAAAACTCAAAACCGAAATTTCATGCTATAGGTTTTTAAGAATAGGTTCTAATAATGAAAATTACGTAATCTAATAAAAATTATAATTTAAGCAACGTTTACTACACTCTTTACCTTAAAGACGCATGTTGATTTTTGTCGATAGGACACTCTGGTCAAAACATATCGAATTTATCCCGTCGAGGTGGTACAAATTTTATTTAAAATTGATTTCGTGCGCGTACCAGACATTCAAAATCATCGGTCACTGTTTTGTTCATAAAAAGTGATAATAGATATTTTTCTTCAAAATTATTTAAGCTACATTTTTTATTTAAAACGTTTTTTTCTATGGGGTATATTTTATATCTATACAGATTCTTGGTAAATCGATTTTTGCCTGTTTTTTCGCTACGAAGGGGCGTTTTTAAATGGAAGCCGAAGGTTAGGAGTGTGAAACTTTTTTGTATCTTTTTGGGGGTCCCAAAATGGACAATCTTAGCAACATTATTTTGTTTGTATGAGTTTTAGAGGTTCAGTGGCATTTTTGTTTCTAATGACTGGAGTATGATTCATTTAAATAAATGGCAATTCTCGATTGCATGTATCTCATACAGTGAGATCTGTAAATTAATCTATGAAGTGGAAAGTCGTGCAACATTTGCATTGTAAACTTCACTTATCACCATATGTGACTATCACGTTGGATCCATCTTAAAATGCGTCGTTTCGTATAAACAGTTGGTGATTTCAGTAACGAATTATACCGCAAAAAATCGAAAATATTTTTACCATAGAACATTTTTGGATTGATTAAACAATAGACTCACCTATTAATACTAATGAGATTGTTTTTAAATTTGCCGAATAAAAATAGTTAACAGCTTCTAAACATGTTACCATTTTTAACAACTGTAGTACTTCTAACCTGTTCCTTTAAGTCGTATTATGATTCTATATATAGTTTTTTTAGTTCATACCACTTGACCTATTTTTACAAGTATTAAGGATTTATATACCTAAATATACGTATAGAATAAATTACATGCTATTGCGAGTCGATCAAAAATTTAATCTCGTAATGGTTTATGACGTAAAATGTATTGGCAACTGATTCAGAATAATTCATTCCATTATTTTCATTGCATACTTTACTATGCATGATGCACGTGAGGTAGAACTTCTATATTTAATGTAATATTTTATTTATAATTGAATCACCATTTTATTGGTATTAGAACAATAATATTTTTTCTCCGCGGCTATTAGTGCTTATAATAATTCCAAAATTACCTTTAATCATAGAAAGTAAAAAATTCTCACCGTGGAAGTAGAATATAAGTTTTGCTTATTATGTTTTGCATGCATTTTCATTCTATAACAGGAGACAGAATAAATATTCCACAATCATGCTCAATTACATATAGTTCATTGAAATGTTATATTTTTATGCCTTGTGTGCATTTCTTAGAGGACATAATTTTATTTTATTTATATGTTGGAAGGGTAAGTATAAGCTTAACTTTAAGTTTTTGTAGTCGCCACCCTTGTCCCTCGGCCGCCATCTTGAAAAAACAAGGGAAAGAAATTTCGCGCTGTATCTCGTAAACTAGTAACTCTACAAAACAATTTATATGTAGCAAATTAAATTGTCTACAACTTTATTTCTATTACTTTTAATCGTAAAATGGAAAATAAAAAAGTTGTAAACAAAAGTAATTAAAAATTTTGGGATTTTACAATAAAATGACATCAGAGCAACATTAAGGTTTTCCATAATATAACTTTCACTACAATTTTGTTTAATTTCTCTGGCTTTTACTGCGATCCGAAGTTAGCCGGGTACTTGAATACTCGCCATCGTGGAATAATGGGTACTAAGTGTTTTCACTCTGTATCTCGTAAACGACCAACCCTACAGAAAATTTTGTCCGACATTATTTGTAACAAATTAAATTGTCTACAAATTTATTCTTATAACTTTATATGGTAAAATTGAAAATAAAGTATTAACAAAAATAACTAAAAATTTTGGAACACATTTTTTATTTATTTAACAAAGCAGTGTTATAGAGGGCTTTACAACGAATCATTTTCACAACAATGTTGTCAACGATGTTGACCGGGTTCTTGATTACTCGTAAGACTACTTTAAAAACGAATCATTAGACTTAGTTTTCTATGATATATATTTTTTATTCATTAATTTTTGATACGCTTAACTCTCCAATCAACTAAATATCCTTTTTAATCTTTACTTTTCGTTTTCAATGTTCATTTATTTAAGTTACATTTCCTGTATTTGACTCCAGTCTATTCCATGTCTCAGACATAGAACGTTTAAACTTTTATAAAACCACACTTCAGTCACAGAATAATAAACAATCAGAAGGGCCACTCTCAGATGCCGCCTTTGAAGTTTTTCAGCACGCGCGCCATGTTTTAGGAGGACACAAACATATGATTTGTGAGGTTATGCAATTGTTTACATTTATGTTTAATTATATTATATTTATGTTATTATATTTAAAACTGTTAATATAATTGTATAGTATGTCTATGATTGCCGTAAGTCAAATAAACCTGGTTTTTTTTCCATGCACACCACATAAACAACACTGGTTCCCTTTAAAATCCTCGTAAAACATGGCGGAACATCTGCGCGAAGGAGATGCGCGTACTTAATTTTCCGTGGAGAGTGGGCATTCTGTTTGTTTATTATTCTGTGCTTCAGTCGAAAAAATGTATATGTCATTTGACAACTCTCCTATGTCATGTCATTTCAATTCGGTAGAGGTGGATTACATTATTTTTTATAGTGTCTTGTGCTTATTTAAGCTGGATCTTCAGTTCAAAATTTATTTTATATTGTTAAGTCTTCTCTGGAGTGAGTACTTACATTTTTAAAAAATCATTTTTTTTTACATACGTCGTTTTATAAGTTGACTTATTTTTTAGACATATATAATCTACCCACATGTTTCTTTTAAACTTTGTTATTCGCATAATTCGTCTCCTATGCAGTTAGTATCTTTAATATAATTTACCTAATTAATCTAATAATATTTATATTTATTTGATCCTTGCCAGTTTGCTATTAAATAATATTATAATATAATATAATATAGTAGTAATTATTTTCAATTTTCATACGGCAAGGAAATAATTTAAACGTATGCAATTGCTAACAGAGGTTCATTATTCTAGTTTTTGGCCTGAATTATATTTTACCCTGTCCCTCTTGCTCGGGAGGGTCCACTCTCAAAGACATTGGGAATAAATATTGCAGTAGGTGGCAGCTGTTATGGAAACTCAACATATCTCTGGAGTTTATTCCTAATAGGAACAACTGGAACTAACAACCAACATATACATTCTGTTTAACTCTTAATTTGGATTTGTATCTTATAGGCTACGTCATGTTTAAATATTCAAATTATCTATCTCTTAAATTATTTACTCACTATTGTCTGTTAATTGTGTTGCGTTTACGTCTACTAAACTTAGAAAGGTAATAGTACTTCCATCTATAGTGATCATTCAAGACGCTTGTTAAAAGTTAAATACCTCTTTCTGACAATACTGTTAAACGTCAAACTGATGATATGGCCGAAGACATACAAAACCAGGTAGTTGATGCAGTAAAGCAATCGCCATTTTTTGCTATTTAGCTGAACGAGAGTACAGACATAGCACAATGTTCTCCTCCTCCTCCTCCTCCTCAGTCCTAATCCCTTTTGGGATGTGGTGACACCATCAGGCCTTTACAGTTTTTTCATGATTTCCCTCCATCCTTCTCTGTCCTGGGCTAGTTTTTCGGCTTCATGTAGTTATGCATGTAACAATGTTCTCAGTTAATTGTTTATTTTCGGTATATTGAAAACGAAAGATTAAAAGACGAGGTACTCTTTTTTACAGAATGGGAGACCACGACAAAAGCTATTAATGTTATGAAAGCAGTGTCAGACAAATGTTTTGACAAACATGAACTGTTTTGGCAAAAACTGATCGTCGCGTCGTATGTACGGGTGGCACGCCTTCAATGCTTGGTTGCCTTGGTACAATTAGGCGTGGAGGGCGTGTACAAAAAAGTTTGGGAACCCATGCTATAGTAGCCATGCCATCATACTTGGATTACTGGAGTGTAAACTTAAGGTGCGATAAAATATCAGAAATAATGCCTCCCAAACAATATCAGAAAATTCACCGGTATATTCACTTCGCTAATAACGATCATATAAACAACGATCAGTACTACCGAATTCGCCGAGTTTTGGACATAGTGGGAAGCAACTTTTGTATTATAGAAGAAGAAAAACGCCAGTGTAAACCAACAAAATAAGGTTTTAAAATATTTGTTAGAGCCGGCATTTCAGGGTTCGTGTAGGATTTCATAGTTTATATGGGGGAAGATACTTTTAGACAGCATAATTTTTCACAGAAAGACGAATCCTTAGGATAGATAGGGGGTAAAGTTGTTCTTGCTCTAACACAAACAATGAAATCACCGGCGCTCTGTGTTATCTATGTCGATAATTTCTTTTCAAGTTTTGATTTGTTTAAAATTATTTGCCACGATTATGGAACAATGTTAGCCCTGGGAACAATGAGAAGGGATCGATTAAAAAATTGTATTTTAGGAGATGATTACTCTCTAAAGACAAAAGGAAGAGGGTGTTTTGTTTAAGAAGTGACAACATTAATAAAGAAAATGTGAAATGTTTGACAACAACCATGTTTTTCTAGCTAGTACATATATATATATATATATATATATATATATATATATATATATATATATATATATATATATATATATATCTTCTACACCTGTCTAAATAATTAAAAGCTATGATAAAAGTCAGAGAGCAAAAATTAAGATCCCTTGTCCCTCTCTCATAAAACACTACAATTCTCGCATGGGTGAAGTAGATCTGATGGACATGCTGGTAAGCCTTTACATAATTCCCCTAAAAACTCGTCACTAGTACCTCTCCATATGTGCACAAATGCTAGATATTGGTATAAATAACGCATGGCTTCTGCATAGAAGGGACAACAATATTTTATAACACACGTCTAAAGATTATACTGTCAAATATTTTAGACAATGCGTAGCAGAGGCTCTAACAGCAAAGGGTAGAAAAAAAAAAGAGAGTGTTTGCCGTACGAAATTAAAAAGTGCGTTCTGCCGAGACCATCGGAGAAAATTCGATTTGATAAAGTTGATCCTAGGTATAGGTGTTGCAAATCAGGAGAGACACACTGATCATATTCAAAATGTTGTCTTAGATTGTGTTTAGTAAAGGAAAAAAATTGTTTTAATTCTTTTCATAAAACAAAATTCTTCTATACAAAGCCATACTCAAACCTATCTGGTTCTACGGACTACACCTATGGGGCTGTGCAAAGCCAACGTCGCTGAATATTATCCAAAGATTCCAGTCTAAAGTACTAAGATCGATAGTGGATGCGCCATGGTACGTAAGTAACCAAACACTCCATTATGACTTAAAGGTTCCTTTCATCAGAGAAGAAATTCATCGAGCCACGGAGTCACAAAATGAACGTAACATTCACCACGAAAATGAGCTAGTAAGGGAACTATACAGCAATGGACCAGCCACAAGAAGATTACATAGAACCTGGCCCCAAGACCTTCTTCAGAACTAAACCAAACTAGAATAAGGTGAGACATCATTGGATGTCCCTTCACGCGCAAAACCTGTATCACATTTACTTAATACTCTTTTTTATGTAGATTGTAAATAAACATAATTATAAAAAAAAATTCTTTTCATAATAGCACATAAGTAAGTTTTACAACAGTTTTGGTTGTTTTTGACTAGAATGAAAAATTAATATCTTACTTTATTAATTTTTGCTTCCATTTTTTTTAAAACTAGTTATAATTCTTTTAGTTTCTGCTTTTATTGCGATGTTTCACCTACAATCTTAGACTATGTTTCTTATAAGATACATACTAAATTTTTACAATAAATTTGGATATTTGACTATGTATCTTGTGGGGTACACTCGATATATCCATTATTTATAAAAAGAATAATATAAAAATTCTCAAAATGCCTTGTGATATACCATATCACACTACCTAAACAACAATTTTAAAAGAATTACTGTTATATGAAGGCTTGCCAAATTAAGGGTTAATTACTTGAAGACAACATCAGAAGCCGTCATTTTATTGTAAAATGACCAGAAATAAGTTATAAGATCCAAAAAAATTTGTTCAGAAATTTTTAGATATTTTTGTTTATTACTTTTTTACAAATAGAAATTTGTAGAGAATATAAAGTTGTAGAGAATAAAGTTATATGTAATACAAATAATATTTTATTATAAAATGCTCTGTAGGGCTGCTAATTTACGGGATAAAACATGAAAATCCTTTCCTCCCTTTTTTTTCAAGATGGCAGATGGGGGACAACTGTGGCGACCCCGCAAACTTGAAATTAAGCTTATACTAACCACCCCACATACTAAAAAAATAACATTGCGTGCTCTTAAAAATGTAATCTCAAACTTTTTAATGGACTATCGTTATGTATCCGGTAGTTTTTGTTGGTATCACTTAATCCAGAATGGCAAGTAAAATACTCTCCATTTCCATACACGTATTTAGTCTTCATTCGTTTGTTTATGCGTGTGTATTTACTGATGACTCAATTTAAGCAGATTCTGTATGGTCTTCTAATTTTTGAGCAATTAAATTTTGATTAAACAATTGAAAATTTTTTTTTTTGTCATTGAGTTATACGGACGCTAATATAGCGTCAACCCAATCGGACAATGACACTAACATGGAGGAAATATTACCAACGATGTCGGCGAATCCGCAATCCCGATGGCAAGAGTTGCTAGAAGCTAGCGGGCGCGATCGCGATAGTAGCGTGCATTTTGCGCGTTGCAAGCAAGCAAGCAAGCAATTGAATTAAACCCAGCCTGTGAGAAATGTCCACCTCTGAGAACTACGTTCGAGTGTAACAATTCATTGGAGCGAGGTTTGTTAACTCGAGTAAAGAAAGAAGTCATTACACCGCGCTCCAATGCTCCAGACCATCCCTTTCCCCCCTATAGCACTCTGATGCGCGGTAGAAGAACAACTATCAGCCAAATGCTCTTCATGTGGAGGTGCTGGGTAATAGAACCCCAACATGGTTTCCTAACCGAATGCAAAAACTTAAAACGGCGCATTGTCGCTATATTCCTGTTATCTTAATGTAGCTTATCCGTGAACTAAAATTGCTTACTTAGTCCTCAAGTCTCCGCTCTGAGCCAGGTTCAGTTCGGCGACTTAATTCTCTTAAGGGGTTGGCCCTACGTGCTTGGGTTTTGGGGTTTTTGTTAATTTTTTGTTGGATTGCGCCGGTTTTTGTTAGTATTTTTTAATTTTTTTGGTCGGTTTTTTGTGTTTTTTTCTGGTTTTTTTTTGTGGGTAGTCCTAAAACAAAAATCATAATTAGTACAATATCTATACTATGACACTGAAAATATATAAAAATATAAAACAATATAATAATATAGAGCTTAATGTTAAGCCTTTGTCCATGATTACTCTGAGGTATTTTGCTTCGCTTTTCCATTCGATGGGGTTGTCTTGCACAGTTACCTATTCTTCTGGTTGTTGGTCCCCCTTTTTGAAAAGTACAGCTTGTCTTTTGCTTTTTGTAGTGTGGCTTCTACGTGTTTGCTAAATGTTAAGCCTTTGTCCATGATTACTCCGAGGTATTTTGCTTCGCTTTTCCACTCGATGGGGTTGTCTTGCACAGTTACCTGTTCTTCTGGTTGTTGGTGCCCTTTTTGAAAAGTGCAGCCTGTGTATTATCGGAGTTTATTGTTATTTTCCATTTTTAACTCCAGTCTTCTATGTCGTCTATACTACGTTCCACGTTTAGAAAATAACATTGCGGAGATAGGCCCATGTATTTCTTATGGACGATAGCAACGCGGCGTTGCCACGACACACACAAGCACAATTTAGGGTTGTATAATTTGTATTTTTGTTTCCACAAACATGAATTAAATTAATGTTTTTTAACGTACTTGACCAAAAGTGCCCATTCGAAACAAGAGATGAAAAGTAGGGAAAATGATTTTAATTAGATAAATAGTATTTACAAAAGATAATTTTATTTTATCTTATTTTAATTATAGTAACGACAGTTTATTTGTTTTTCGGTGAGAATACGATATGCCATGAATCATAGAAATCAGTAGAAAATATTGACCGCTTGGAATGCGTATATCTAATTACTAATTGCAACGATGTGCGTATGTCAGCTATTTTATGTCGTTCTCTGACTACATAATGATAATAAGGCTTTTATTTAGTAGTTATTCTGACTTTACAGTTAAGTGTTAATTGCAAATGAAAACTCAAAAATTAAGCAAAGGGAATATCTTGGACATCCGTGCAAAAGAGAGTGTCTGAGAGTTTTGGCAACACTGATCTCCATAAGCGTAATGTTATTTTCTTAACTTGAAACAAAGAATAGCGCTGTTTGTAAATTGTTAATCGCTGTGTCTACATTTCTATGTTTAGCCGCTATCGCTGTGTCGTCGACATCTAGGCTTAATAGTGTACCTGGTGTTCTAGGTATATCTGCTGTGTATATCGTGTACAGTAGAGGTGACAGTACTGCTTCCTGTGACACTCCAGCCTCCGGGTTCCCGAGTTCGGATAGGACTTGTCCTATCCGAACTTCGCTCAAGTACGAAGAGATCAGCCTTGTCATTGCTCCGCTATATTCGTATCTTCTCATTTTGTAGATCAGCCCTTTATACCAGACTCTGTCGAATACTTTGCTTACATCTAGGAAGGCTGCTCCTGTAAATTGTTTATCGTTAAATCCAGCTGATATGCACTCTGTTAATCTGAGTACTTGTAGCTCTCTGGAGTTCGCGCATTGCACATAGTGGGCAGCAAGTTTTACGTAGCGCTGACAACGCGTACAAAGTGATCTCAACGCGACGCAACTACAGTCACGTATAACTTCGAAATTATGTGCTGTGTATAACAGCTCCCTTAATAATATCTTTAAAATTTCATTAATATAACAGAATACACTATCGGTGGAATTTGTAATATACAAAATCTATGATCTTATTGTATATAATATAATTTTTACATAAAATCTACAAACAATGTTGCATGTACAGCTTTTGGCATATATTAACACTTTTGTACAAAGGGGGTTTCATTCTGGTTATTATGTAGATATGTAAAAACCTATTAGGTTGCTAGAATTGTTGACATCTCTACAATTTTATTAATGGTGACTACAACGTTCAATTAAAATGAATATATTTTTTTCTAAAAACAAATTTTAAAGTTCTTATTACTGTTACATTTCGAAAAAATGAGATTTTTTTCTTATCAGTTCTGAATTACTTTAACAAAAGAAAATCTCAAATTTTTCTTTGTAGTCACTAATAAGCGTAATATTGAAATCCAAAATAGGTAACATTAATTTATTTATATATCTGTCAAATAACTGTTAGAGTTTACTTACATCTTTCGGATTTTTTATAGTAACATAGTATAACATATTTAGAATATTATAACAATCAATAATATAGAAACTGCTGGATTCAAGAAAACAGCTGCTCATCTGATATTTATAATTAATAGGCAACCATGTCTATAGATCGACCCCGACAAACTATCTGTTTTAAAGAGTAAAACGTAATATAATGGTAATATCTTTATTTTTTCACAGTGTGTAGCGATAATTGATAGTCTCATTGTTCACGTGTTAAGAAGAATCTGTGAGTATGTTTTATTATTAATAAAATCATCAAATATCCAATCACAAAATAAATACAACACGTATCAACACAAGTTTTTGCTGACAACGGCATTTATGCAAAAATTTGAAGCAGATACAAATCGTGTATAGGTGTCTAATAAATTGTGGTTAAAATTGATACTGACAATAAATATGGATTCTCGTTAATTTAGTTCACAAAGACAAAAGTTTTAGCTGTCTGTAATTTAGTGCTTTGCAGTTATGCAGATTGACTCTTCCAGATTCTCTGCTACACAGTCTGTTATAATTATTAGCTGACTTCTGCTTATTTTCTGCTAAACTTCAGCTCTATCAAAGCATACTTGTTTGCTGATCTACGTTTTGCCATGTACCGGGTATATTTTTTTAGTGACAGTTATGGTGTTCGGATCCAGACTTGTTTCCTGTCGCGCACGTTGCATCTTGGCACTCCTATAGCTTCTCTGGATCGAAGTAATTGCAGCTCATCTTCTTCTGGGAGGCTCATCAGGTATTTCATTGTCATGTATTCCCCAATGATCTAGAGCACTTATATCCGTTTGGCACTTTGCTTTGTTCCGCTTAAGTTTAAAAATCCTAATGTTAATTTCTCTTGCACAATGCAAGATTGTATAAATTTCTCACTGGAATACATGCATATATGAGAGTCTTTAATTTACTCCAATATTGTAGATTTCTTCACCCGATTTTTCATCAGTTTTTTTACTATGTGCCCCAAGTGTATGCCTGGGTTGTGTATTTCCTCTATCCCACCCCCCTAATTGGCATATGTCCACCTAGAAAGCTGTCTTAGACCTGTAACTAAGTATTATGGTCAGAAGCTATCATACATATGATATTCATAATTTCAGTTCCTAATTTTTTCGAAATAATTCAAAATGTTAGTTTAAAGTAAGTTATTAATATTTCATTAATATGCCAGAAGAAAATAGCTTTACAACAGTATTCATAATTTTATTTATGATGTTACTGTGTCCATTCATGAAGGATGAAACGTTACTAAGGTTTTTTCGCAGTTTATAACATTCCCCTCTCACAACCATGTACAGAGTAGGAGATTAAGTAGAGCCTCCATAGCTGCTTTATTATCTGCGGTTCTGCAACCCTATCAACACATATCCTCCCAGTATACATTTTGTTGTATTTGACCGGATATCCTCCCAGATTTTTGTTCGGATTCAGGTCGTGGTCGATGCTTTTTGGCACTCCCACGGCCGACTTTGGTCCAAAGTATTTGGTAGTTGATGCTCCTCTATAAAGTTTTAGATTAGCTTTTTAGTTGTCGTGTATTCTGGTGACCTGGTACCTATATCAGTGCGACACTATTATGTTCAAATTGTTTGTCGAGTTCTTATCAGCATTCTTACATTCTCACGCTAACCTATAGTCCAATTTAGAGCTAAGAGGAGTTATATGTGCAGATATTGATCCGCTTCAATCCGCATTTGTTCGAAAACCCTTATGTTAATTTCTATTGCATAGTGAAAGATTATAAACATCTCTGCCTGAAATATGGCGGTATATTCTCGTAGTAGAATAGAAATATTTAAAGTTCCATTTAAAGAAAAAGAGGGTCACACCAACAGCTGCTATTGGTGTGCTTCTCAGAGTCGCTGTAATTAATTCGAAGGCAAATGTCTTTGTACTTTTCTTAATTTAAGGATGACACATTCTTAATGCACTTTTAGCTACTATAACACTGATGCATATGTTATAGTTGGTTTTACCACTACAAACGACTTTGCTTAAATTAATAATATTCTCAAGAGCAGCAAAAATAAAAGTTTATAAAATCTAATTTGTCTTAAAATATCATATATAAGCGAGACGTGGCCGTTGAACCAGCGTGGAATAATAAAACTACCACATGATTTAATTGAGATCGAGCTTTAAGTTTGGAGCTAAAACTACCTCTACTTTTACCATGATGGAGATCACTAATCTGAAATACAGACATGCTCTTAGTTTCCGCCGACATGTCTATATATTTCCACTTATAACAGTAATTCTTGATTTCAATTTAATAAAACTATCGATATCATTTACTAATGATTTGCGTATGTTGTCATTGTAAATAACATGGCTATATTTCCAGAATTTGTTCATAAAATCAACCAAACCCTATAAAGAAGAACTCAACTATAGCTGCCCAAATGATTTTATTGTAAACTGTAATGAAATCAAAACATTATTTTCAGTAAGTGCTGTAATACCGACAAAAACATGTACCAATACCGTTTTCAAAATTATCATACAATACAAATATAAATAAACACCTTCAATCACCAAATATCCAAAAAAGGAGGGCTAAAAGGAATTACCACGTTAAAGGTATTTTATTGTCTCATATGGTCAATGGACACCTAAATATGAAAAAAACGCGGAATGCTAAAAATCTAAAGGGGTAAGTTTTTGTAAACGGAACAAAAAAAAACGCGATTTTTCTTTTTTGTCCGAAAAATTTTTTCCACGGTGTATAGGTGTAGCCATTTCTTCACAAAAAACTTTATCTTTTCTCTTGGAAATGACGTTTGGTGAAGTCTTTAGAGTTTATAGTATCTGAGATACGATTTTTCAAAGTTCACCACTTACACTATTTGTGGGTCATTTTCCCTATGTTTTCGCAAAAATTATTCTATAAAAACTCGGAACATCGAAGTCAAACACTTAATGTAATTAAAGTTAAATTTAAATTTAAAAACCCAAAAGATTGAAAACGTTTTCGGACTAATCAGTCGATCTTCAGTGAACCTAAAAGCAAGTAATCTAACTAAAATAATAAAAACGTAAGGTAACATTTTGACTATTATATGCAAACATGTGGTTACTAATTAATTAAGATTCATATAGAGTTCAACATATGGGTTCTTGACCTGGTTTACTTTTTAAAAAATGTACTATCAATCTTGTTCCGAATGTCATTGTCACTGTAAACAGTCAGTTATCACTTCTGACAGATGAGATTAGTTGGCATGTAACACTCCTACAGTTCTGATGTAGAAAACTCTTTCATGTAGGGACTTATGTTCCCTGTAGGTTATCTAGGTCCATCAGCATACTGTCAGATAATTTAATAATTTCAAATATGGTTTAATTAATTTTAACTCAACCACCGTTTGGTTTTGAAGTTATTTTGCAAGTACTACAAAGTATATAATTTTACCTCACGTTTGTGTGAATTTAATGAGATTATTTACTCCTAGGTTCACTGAAGATGGATGGATTAGTCCGAAAACGTTTTGAACTTAATCCGTTTGAATTTTTATCTTTAATTTTAATTAAATATACCATATATAACAGCAGTGTTTTACTTTCATACTCGAGTTTTTGAACTATATGGTATACAGCCAACTCCTGGGATCTTTGGAATTATCCCTTTTAAGATTGTTCTATAACTTTTTTCTACGCTGTTTTAGGTATATACAATGGTGTATCTAAGAAAGTTCTATGATTAATTTTAAGCAAGATATCGTTCTTCAACGTTTTCTAATTTCAAAAATGTTTGCTAACTTTTACGGCTATTCTTTAAATTTTTCTTTATACGGTTTTTTGTTGTACATTTAGATATATGCATTATAAAATAAAAAAAATCATATTTTCTGTAGGTACTTTAAAATAGACAATTGTAAAATATTCTAGGACTAAGGGTAACCAGGATGTGGTTAGTCAAAGGGTGATCTCTGCAGCGATTTTTACTAAATTTTACGGATATTTTTTAAATTTATGGTAATAACTTGTTTCCATGTACATTTACGTATATACAAATCATTACAAGGTATATGTTTCAGACACCAGTTATATCACTTTAATCCAGGAGTTATTAGATGCTAATATATCTCGCTACTACCTTAGAGGTTGATCGACAAATCGACAAAACAAAAAAATTGCAAATGTTTATCTACTAAGTTAATGACAATAAAAAAGTAATGAAAAAATATTAATGCAGTGTTGTTACCATAAACTAAATAGAGTGGGATGAATGCATTGTTACCTTAAATATTGTATCTGCAATTAATAATTACTTAAAAACATTAAAAGTCATGTAAGATAATCGCTTGTATCATTCTCATTAAAATTTTTATTGAAACGGCAAAAATCTACGGCAAATACTATTACTGCCTTATGCGATATGTATTCTGACTAAGCATAATACAATAGAGGGAACCGAAACAATACTAGTATGTGAAATATGCTTTCGGTTAACAAGAATAAGACAAGGGGATCCGTTCTCTACTGATTTGTTTACCTTTGTCTTGTAGGCAATAATAAGGGAAAGTAAGGTCCAAATCGCTGGAATCTTTTTTCACTCTAAACAGCAGTGCATAGCGTATGCAGATTACGTAGTACTCGTAAGAAGAACAAAACAGGACAAAAAATTTCTTATGAACTTTGAAGACGAAGCAAGAAAATTTACGTTGTTTATAAATGAAACAAAACAAAAAATATGGAAATGTTTAGACAACTAACAGAACACAATAAATTTGTCACCGTGTCTCTGTATCTGTAGAGTAGAGAGGGCGAGTTAAGTTTCAAAGCACATAGGCCACAGTTCACGCACTGTGCGTCCTCCCAGGGAGCTGTCGTCTTTAGCTCATTGTTCATCCTGCTATTTCTAGGAAGGTGGACAAGTCACCATGAGACATCTCTCTTATGTGGGCAGGTGTGGGCCAGGACTCGCCGAACGCGTACTCTCGTATTAACGATAACTCCGAGAATTCACATACGACATGCTCTACAGTTTCGTCTTGTCGTTCACACTTTCTACATATAGGTGTTTCTGCTAGCCCCAGTGTGTGGAGGTATTTGCTTAGTTGACAATGATTAGTTAAAAAACCAACTGTCAAGCCTAGGTTTTTCCTGGTCATTCCCAAGTACTTCTTTGATGCTGACCTCTACTTAGTGTTAGCCTGGCAAGTTTACATCCTTGCCCTTCTTCCCATCTTTTTACAGTTTGCGTATGAGAGTGACATTTGACAATTTCCGCGATTGTTGTAGTTGACCAACCAAAAAGATCTCCAGGTCCTAAGAGTCTTAGGGCTGCTGCCTTCCTAGCCAATTGGTCAGCAATGCGGTTACCTTTATTCCTATTGTATCCTTTAACCCACTTCAGGATGATGGTATTACAATCCGAAGTCTGAGTTAGTGACTCGTGACACTCCGTGACTAACCCTGATGTGACACGTGGTCTATTCAAGGTTAGTAGCGCTTGTCTGATATCTATGCAGATCGTTACAGTTTTCCCTGCTATACCTTTTTGGGTTTTTTTTTGCGGCTATGGAGATACCAGCTAGTTCTGTCTGAACCACGCTGGCATTTTTGCCCATGCCCCACTTTATTCTTAGGTTCAGTGATCTGGAGTATATCTTCTTGTATTTTTTAGCCATGGGAGTATATGCAATAGGCATTTGCACGTTTGTCTCCCTATACTGTCTTGATTCAATTTTGTAGGGTTTGTTAAAGACAAATTTTGGTTTAATTGAGTCGCATTTGTCACCCTAAAAAAGGAAGAAAAAAATACAAACTTGAAAATGCCATAGAGTTCGAGACACAATAACGAATAAAGGGATAGATGAAAAAGATATTAAAAAAACACTACTAAAACTGAGCATAGCAGTGGAATAGTTAACAAACTTTTGAAATCAAAAAATGTATGTAGAGCAACTAAAATTTCAATAAATGAAACAGTCATTCAACCGGTGGGATTGTATGCTTGTAAGACGGGAAGCAGGTGAGAAATGAAAATCGGAATCTGGGAAAGAAGCAATTGAGTGGAATTTTCGGTGGTGTTAGGACATGAAAGGCGTAGAGAAGGCGAAGGTAAAAAGAAAAAAAGAAAACCATAAACAAAATGGTTAAAAGCAGTAAAAGGAGATTTGGATGATATAGGAGTGTAGTACTAGAGAGAGAGAGAGAGAGAGAGAGAGAGAGAGAGAGAAAGGAGAGAGGGGGGGGGCAAGAAAAAAAATCAATACAATACAATCAACTCGTCTATATATGTTTCATAGAGAAGATATTCGACCGTATCCAACTAAAAGATATCAACAGTCTATCTCTCTATCTCTTATTCTGTATGATAGACAAATTCCACATAATTTAATCAAAACTGTAAAACGCATATATAAAGAGAATCAAATTCAAGCTAAAATAAATAAAGAAGTTAAGAACGGAGTTCCTCAGGAAAGTATTCTCGGTCCCTTGCTGTACCTAATATTTACTGCTGATATACTTATTATAGATGACGTCATAGTGGCGACTTTTGACGATGAGACAGCCGTTTTAGTTTCAAGCAAAGACCCAGGTATATCGTCTGAAAAGCTGAAAAATTACTTACATTAGAGAGTTGGTTGACAAAATGGAAAATTAAAGTTAATAACGAAAAATCAGCCCAAATCACATTTAGAACAAGAAAACGCCCTTATCCACAAGTTAGTCTAAACAATGCCCCATTCCTGCTAGAGACGTTGTGAAAAATCTTGGGTTGCATTTGGACGGAAAGCTGACCTAGAAGCAACACATTAACGCCAAAAACAGCTCGATATAAAATTAAAACAAATGAAGTGATTACTTGGCAGAAAGTCATAACTGTCATTGAAGAACAAAAAACTGCTTTACAAAGTAGTACTAACACCAATATGGACTTACGGCGTAGAACTCTGCGGCTGTAGCAAAAATTCAAACACAAAAATGTTGCAGACCATCCAATCAAAAACATACAACTATCCACAATTTCCTAGAAGCACCAACCGTAAAAGATTACTTCAAGCCAACAAGACTAAAATTCTTAATTCAACGCACCACATCCAAATTATCAGTGAATTATATCAGCCACCAATGGAGGAACGAAGACTGAAGAGGACTTGTCCAGAAGACCTGGCAACATAGGTGAAAATTAAGAACTGTCGCTGGACGGTACCCTTCTTCTAGTTCCATGACCGTTATCGATCGTTTGATATCATGTTGGCTACCATATTCGCTATCCTGACTTTATTGACAGAAGCTCTAAATATCGATGTAGTTGATTTTCCATACCTTTGCCTTAGATTGTTCAGCCATGATGTTCTTTGTCTACCAGGACCACGATTACCTTGGATCTTTCCCTGAATGATCAGATGTTAAAGATCATATTTTTTAGGGTGTCTCATAATGTGACCGAAGTATTCCACCTTGCGTTTCTTTATTATATTGACCAGTTGTGTTGTTTGGCTCAGCCGTCTAAGGACCTCCTCATTTCTAACTCTGTCGACCCAGCTTATTTTCAGTAGTCGTCTGTATACCCACATCGCAAAGGCTGTCAAGCGTTTAAGCATAGCCTCAGTTAGAGTCCACGCTTCCACTCCATACAGCAGGACAGGAAAGATGTAGCAAGATGTCACACGAACTCTAAGGTCAATCCTAAGATCGTGACTGCAAAGTACGTTTCTCATTTTTACAAACGCAGCTTGGGCTTGTTCTATTCGGCTTTTAATTTCTGCGGTTGGATCCCAGCTCTCATTGATATTACTGCCGAGATACACGAGTTTCTCTACTCTGTCCAGTGTGGCATCTCCGACTTTTATACCGTTATCCTGTATATAATTTTGTTTGCTAACTATCATATATTTAGTTTTCTTAACGTTGAGTTTTAATCCATACTGATCACAAGTCTGTTTTATTTTGTACATTAGATTTTGAAGGTCTTCTCCGCAATTGGCAAGGACTAAGGTATCCTCGGCATATCTAATATTGTTGACTTCTTCTTCTTCATGTACCATGTCCTTTCAGAACGTTGGTTACCATCATAGCTATTTTAATTTTATTCACTGCCACCCTAAATAGCATGCTTGTATCTACACTTGTATATTGTTGACGGTTACTACAATCACAATAATACTTTCGGTTGTCTCCATTAACGCTTCCTTAAATTAGGACGGTACCCAAATCAAGTCAATATTGTCACCACATTTACTAATTACTCAATGTGTTGTTTATAAGTAGATTGTAAATATGCATTTAGGAATAAAAAAAATTCAAGCTTTAAAATTTAGTAAATTAAGACGTATGGTTTAACATATCACGAACATTTACTCTTTTTACAGTAAATATGCAAGTTTTTAATTTAATCAAAACAAAAGCAATTATGACTAACAATTTGTAAATGTGATTCTAGAATATGTTTGAGCCATACAATATAATCGAAATAATGAAAATTGGACTTACCAACTCTATAAAAAAAGAACAGGATTAACTAGACTGCCACGGTTTCAAAAATTATAAAAATAAAGCATAATAAAGATATATTTATAAACAAAAAACTATTGGAACGAAAGCAAGTAGAGCTGAAATTAAAGAAAAATCTACAAAATTATTTATAATATGGTTCTGAACTTATTTTAACTATTTATAATATAATGTTCAGAAAACTTGTGACCCAAAAAGTAATATCTAAAGTTTTTACTTTATGAAATATTAAGTGAAATCCATCTTAACAGGATGGATTAAAATTACATAATCAGCGCAGTCCATTTATTTTTCATAACTCCTTGAGGACTTATAATTTCACACGAACTTTACGATGAAATCATCGCCATATCTTACTTATTGAGAGGACGACTAAATTTTTAATGGACCGCTTTTCCCTTCTTGAAAAATAACAAGGTAGAGATTTCACTAAAACTTTTGCTGAACTACTTGAGAGTTTGTTGAAAATAAAGTTTTTGGGAGAACGAAGATAGAAAATAAACTTCCAATGAAGTTAAAAGTTTTAGTGTTAAATGGTATATATTTAAAATATAATTAAAAAAATAAACCAAACGGATTTCAATTTTATCAGAACGTTTTCGTTATTATCAGACCATCATCAGTAAACACATAGTTAGCAATTGAAACTAGACTCCTAATGTAATATCCTTTTGATTACATTTTAAATATATGTTTTACAAATTAATATTAAAGGGAAATGAACTCAATGGTAAAAAATTTAACTTTAAGGGGACATACTAAATCCTACTCGAAACTAGGACTACAGAAGAGTCTTAGGAAAGATCAGCCAGTCGGCTGAGTATTAACTCGAAATAGCACGAAAGTCAACTGAATCAACCGATCATATCTTATGATACATTTATCCTAATTAGATTATAATGGCATCGACAAAACAATGTTTAATAGTGTAACGTAACTTGTGTGGATGGAAAGTGGGGGATTAAAAGAGGAGAAAATCCAGGTGCAAGTTAGTTCACCTTGCAAACCGGCGCTAAGGTGTTTTGAAGGACACAAAAGTGAGCTTTGGGACGTGGATCAATTGATTTGGGATGTGGGTATATTAAAAAAAATTGGGCGAGTTGAAATGTACGAATGCAAAGGAGGAAATTTGGTACTAAATGAAAGGGGAAAAATAAAGGGGGCCACCTAGTTCTTTGTCGAGGGACGAGGAAAAGTCGACACTTGACCTATGAGAAGATTGGTTTAAGAAGGATAAAAAAAATAGGCTAAGCCTATAAAATAAACAAATATTCATACATTGTCAAAACGAACCTACCTGAAACCTATTTCGTATTACGGACTACACCTATGGGGTTGTGCAAAGTCAACATCGCAGAATACCATCCAAAGATTTCAGTGTTAAGTGCTAAGATTTACAGTGGATGTACCATGGTACGTAAGTAATTAAACACTTAACTATGACTCAAATGTTCCTCACATGAGAGAAGAAATCTGTCGAGCCACAGAGTTATAAAAAAACGTACAATTCACCATGAAAATGAGCTAGTAAGGGCATTTACTTAATACTGTGTAATGATGTGGATTGTAAATAAACATAGTTTTCAAAAAAGGTATACAAAATAATATTGACAAATTATTACAAAAACAATTATTAACAAACACCTAAACAGTAAATAAATTTATTGAAAATAATGTAGATATGGGAATCTCTGTGAAATGCAGAGGAGCTACAAGAACTCTTATACTAGACACAAACAGGAAACTTATAAAAATCAACAATGTTGCATTTGCTTTGTAGTCAATTCCTTCCAGACAGAAACCATTTGTACCAATCTTATTCCCTGAAACGAAATTCTTGATTTACTGAGCAACATAATCCTACCCTGTTTAAACTGATTTAATTGTTTCTTCTTCTTCTTCAGTGCCTTATCCGGTCCGGATGTTGGCGATCGTCAAGGCTATCATGGTTTTGTTGACTGCTCTGCGAAACTGCTCCGCTGAGGTCATCCCATCATTTAATTGTTTAATACATAAATACTTTTAAATATTTTCTTGAGTGAACCAAAATATAAAACGTTATTAAATGAAATGAGGTTGAATGCTCGAATAAATGAACTTTGAAATAAGGCCATTATCGAGCACAAGTTAATTAAATCTAGCCCAAGTACTTTCGCTTAAAATAGCATCTTCAGGGGCATTTCGACAAAATGTAAACTATCCGGCAAGCGTAGAATGTGGAAACATTAAAAATAACATAAAATTGTACAAAACGCTACACTAAAACGAGGACAAACAGTTTAAAATTACTTAAGGATTCTACGCTACATTCTCTGTCAGTACCTGGAGGGATAATATCCCTCCATAATGATTTTCTGACTATAAATACTATATTTTAAAAAATTTATATATTCATATTTGGCGCCACTTTTTACGTAAGCAAAATAACAATCTAGAGCTAGTTATCAATAACAAAAACAGGCACGAGTGTCTTTCTGACATAAATCAAACATCATTATAATAATCAATGTCATAAAATATTCAAAATTAAAATATTTTACTTACATAAAAATATAATTTAGATAAGTTAAGAATGTTTTGTGAATTTAATAATTTAAAGGTTTAACCTCATGTTGTAAGTTTTTATATTAGTTTTATACAATGTTTTTTAATTCTAAATTCTTTGTATTTACCATAACATATTTTAGCATATCCTGATGAAGCAAATAAATTTTGCGAAAGCTTGATTTAAGAACAAAGAGTTTAACTTATCCTGCCCTACTTAAATGACTGCATCCTCAAAATAAAACTTTATTTTATATATATATATATATATATATATATATATATATATATATATATATATATATATTATATATATATATATATATATATATATATATATATATATTATATATTATATATATATATATATATATATATATATATATATATATTATATATATATATATATTATATATATATATTATATATATATATATATATATATATATATATATATTATATATATATATTATATATATATATATATATATATATATATATATATATATATATATATTCCAGCTCATAGCTGGTCTTCCTCTCCGTCTTTTTCCTGGAAGTTCTCTTTACATTATTCTTTTGGTCACTTATGGACACATTCTTTGAACATAATCGTAAAATTTTAGTGTCCTTATTCTGTCCCTTCTGGTAATTCGAAAACATGTTCTAATAAAGTCCAAGTGGCCTGTTCTTATTTTATTTCGTATTGTTGTTGTCATTTGCCATACTTTCGCTCCGTATAGAATAACAATTTCCACAATGCTGTGAAAGATTCTTTTTTTTTTGTTTTCTTTGGTGAGTGTTGTTCTATATCAACCTATGAATTGTTTTTGTAGCTTGCTTTCCCTTAGTTATTTTTATTTTATATCTCGTAGACATGTATCATCTCTATATAGTACCTGGAATAAATAGCAAATCCAAAAATTTATATTTTCCATTTTGCAGAAAATTTTTATTATGAAGATTCGTGTTTTAGAAAGTAGTTATTAGAAATTGCCAATCTTACATAATATCAAAAGAAATAAGTTGTTGAACCGTATCTGTGTTCGCATTAATGGTGATTCAGTGCCAGACTAAATCTTTATTGATATAAGGTTGAATGCTCGAATAAATAAACTTTGAAAAATTAAAGGCAGATATCGAGTACAATTTTATTTATCAAATCTTGCCCAAGTACTTTCGCTTTCTAAAGCATCATCAAGGGCATTTCGTCCCAAATTTGGGCTATCCAACAAGCGCAGAATGTAATAAACATGAAATTAAATATAAATTGTACATAACACTACACTAAACAAGGACAAACACTTTAAAATTATTTAAAAATTAGTCGACATTCTTGTCGGCAACAGGAGAGAGAACAGGAGAGAGCATTCTCTCGGGCAAGTTACATAATCGGGGTGGAAAATAAAAACATTAAATACTCGCATTTGCAAACAATAAACAAATTAAAAAAAAAACATACAGAAGTTAAAACACCTTACAATTGTATTTTGGCATAAAAATGTTTAGTTAAAACTTTTAAAAAGTGTCATCAAAATTTATATAGCAGCATAAAGTTTTCGATCTAATCAGATAATCCTGAGTGTCTTATGTAGTTAAAGCTAACAATAAAGTTGTGGCTGTGACATCCACATATGGGTTTACATCATTTCAAATTTAAATTATGTTGTGACTCTAGGTCGATGACATTGGATAAAATGTATTACTTTAGCAACTATATGTCTCCCTGCTCAGTTTTGAACACTTGGCACTTGTCAGTTAAAACGACACATACCCACAGTCACAACATAATTTAAATTTGGAATGATGTAAACCCATATATGGATGTCACAGCCACAACTTTATTGTTAGCTTCAACTACATAAGGCACTGAGGATGATCTGATTAGGTTGAAAACGTTATGCTACTATATAAATTGTGACGACACTTTTTAAAAGTTTTAACTATGTTTTTATACCAAAATACAATTGTGAAGTGGTTTAACTTCTGTATGTTTTTTTAAACGATGGTATACAGTCAACTACTGGAATTTTCCCATTAATTTTTATTTTTTTTTAAACACATTGATTATAAATGTAGTGTATCCGAGGTCTGACAGTAACAATAATGACTAGATTTGAGGATATCTGAGAAAAAGTTTATCTACATTTAAAATCAAGTGCTTGTCATCGAGCCATATGAAATTTTAAAATAGGTTTAATAACTACGCTATTGTTCACACTTAACATGTTTTTTAAATTTTATTGCCGTCTGGCTCCTACGTTATTCTTGATTAGTCCAGTCTACCAAGGTATTTAACTCCAATTCTATCAACGTGCATCGATTTTCATGACATTTTTAAAGTAGCTAAAGGTGGATTCCACCTCTAAAGTAAAAACACTACGGTATAAGGTAGATTTTAAAGTCAAGGTTAAATAGAGGTTAATTCCGAAATTTGATCAAAATCCATGCGTGTTAATGGAAATCGAAGGTTCGAACATATTTTTACTATGGTACACTGCACTAGATGTAGTTTTTACAAATGGAATTCTGTATATAGAACTATACAAGGATTTACAGGTAAAATATTAATTACCATTTATGTCATTCATGTTGTTAATATTTTAAGAATATGTTATTTTTTTGTAACTGAAAAGAATCTGAAACAAGTAATACGTGTAATATATATATATATATATATATATATATATATATATATATATATATATATATATATATATAAATTTTCTATATTCTGACATATATGCTACCGATTATATTGGATTTCAATATCGAGTGAAACATTCTAGCAACCTTAAACCGACTGGTATATTACAAACAATTATTTTTCCTTTAGGAAACTCAAACATTTCACTTGTATAATCGGGAAAAATTGCCTGATGGCCGGAGGCATGAACATAACTATAAAAGGGAGACAGGCTACCAAACGTGAAGCCCCCATATTAGTCGTCGCCCCGCATTCCACCTTCTTAGACGGTGGTATTATCTACCTAGTCGGCTTTCCCTCTACTATCTGTAGGAGGGAAAGTGGAACTAACAATCATATAGGAAGTAGGTTTTATGTTTTTTTTTTATTTTATTTTTTTTTAATTTGGTCTTTTTAATTTGGCTTTAATTTTAAATTTAAAGCAATTACTAATGGAAAAAATGTTTATATGTATCTTGAAAATTAATTGTTCACCAAATTCAGTTTATTCGAACATAAATAAAATACCTTTATTTAGTTTTTATGCAAGTTATAAAAAATATATTAAAAATATTATTATGTATTTCTTAGAATTTTAATTGCATTGGAATAAATACAAAAAGTTAGTATTTTGTAAAAGAGTAAACTGCTATTTTATTGTTAATAATAGTTTAAGTCCGCATTACACTAATTTAATCATTATCTAAATATATCAATATTTTGGTGTTTTAGTATACAATGAATTCCAAGCTTTCATTTTTCAACCCATTTCTGTTTCCGTTCAATAGTTCAAAATTCTTCAAAGACCTTTGTTGATCCAAATAGAATTGTTTATTTTAATACGAAGTAATGACTTTTAATGATATTTCTGTTGGGGTTTTCCACTTACATCATACATCTTATCCACTTTCTTCTCTGTTGAAAAGGCATTTTTAGCTAATGAAAATTTATTTGAAGTAAGAAAGTCAAAATATTAGAAATTTCGCAACTTCCTCATTGCTTTCTCTATTAGTAATTATACCCAATCGATTTATATTATTGTTTTTCTCTGTATACCAAAATCTCTATCTGCCACCCAGTTTTTCACCTTTTGTCCTTTGCAAGAGATGACTCCTGAACAGGAGAAATTAAGACTATTTATTTAAGCATATCTAATAAAGTGAAAGTAAAATATTTGCTGTCTTTTTCACTTTTTTCGGATTTACTCTGTACGAGTACAAGAAACCAATTCGCTAAGGATTTCTGCTTAGTTGAAAAGATGTGTCGTGGAATGCAAATTTTAGATTCCCCACGTCTCTTTTAACACCTTTATCAACGTCTGTTTTGCTTTGCAATTTTTAGAAAGCACAGATAAAAGCAGAAATCTGAATTGTGTTTCGAAACTATTTTACGATTGTCATATCTAATAACTCTATACTTTCATCTATTATGAGGTTATTCAAATTTTCAAGATTCTATTCTTCTTTCATTAAACTGTAATGGGGTTTCTCTCTATTGTCCAGTCGTTAGAGATTTGACCTCTAAGAATCATAAGAACAAGCTGAATTTTTCTGAAAATGTCAATTTTAAGACCCACAGAAAATATGCAACAAAGTTTACCACTTTTACCCCAAGGCTTCCCCCTAAAACCCCCTTTCGTAGGTGGAAAAACCGTTTAAATAAAAAATGTAGCTGAGATAAGCGCAGAAACAACGTCACAGAATAGGAAACAATCAGAATGCCTTCTCTCAGATGCCGCCCCTGAAGTTTTTCATCCCGCGATCTCCATGTTTTAAACGGAAACAGAGACACGGAATGAGAAATTTGACAAGCTAGGACAGAACTGTAATTTAAATTTTTAGGGATTAATAATTTAGTACATTTGAAATAATTTAATCTATTCTATAACTAAAAGTACGAATAAAATAGTGCATATTATGTCTATAGTTGCCATAAATAAATTAAACCGGGTTAATTTTCTATGCACACCAGAAAAAAATATCACTGAACAGCACTGGTTGCGTTTAAAACATGGCTGATTGCATCTGCGCGAACGAGATGCGCGTACTTATTTTTTCAAGCAGAGTGGGCATTCTGATTGTTTATTATTCTGCGACAACGCTTGAAGCGACCGCTGATTTTCAATTACAGATACGCGCTCGAAATCAATTTTAAATTTATTTCAACTCGACGGTGAAAATTCGATATCTTTTAATAAGATTGTCCTATCCACAAAAATCAAAATGAGTTTTAAAGGTGAAAAGTGCTTAACGGTGTTAAAAAATAAACGTTTAGCAATTTTTACAATTTTTTATGATTCTTATGAGATCAATAATATTTATCAGTTTCATTGACCGATCACTATGGAATTTTTATTGTTAAGGCCTAATTTTCAAAACCTATAACATCAAATTTCGATTTTGAGTTTTGGTAAGAAATGTGAGGCATTGAAAATATGTCCAAAAATCAGCGAACTTAAACATTTACATCCCAAACGATTACAAATCACAGGAAACGCTTTTACTAAAAGTATGTTAGGTGAAATTTGTAGCTGAAGTTGGGTTGTTCCGAAAATGGTACTTGTGTAATCAAAAAGAAACAGGTTGAAACGTTTCAGATCGTTTGTAATGTGAAAGTTTAAATTTAGCGTTTTTTAGGCATATTTCAAAAGCCTCACATTTTTTGCTAAAACTCAAAATCTAAATTTCAGGGTGTACGTTTTAAAGATTTGCATCTAGTAATGAAAATTCCATGGTGATCAATCAATGAAAGTAATAAACGTTATTGATCTCATGAAAATCGTAAAAAATGGTAACAATTGCTAAACGTTTATTTATTTACCTCCTTAATAGAAACTAAATTAATTTAGACAAAATTTAAAAATTACACACAAAAGCTGCTTTCTTCACCTAACGGATTTTAATTTTTGTTGATGAGATACTTTGATCAAAAGATATCGAATTTTTACAGAGTTGATATAATTTGATTTAAAAAGGATTCGTGCACGTACTTGACATTGAAAATAACAGGCTGCTTCAAGCGTTGTTCTAAGAGAACGGTTCATTCTACAGAAAAACTGCTAATAAACTTTTGTCTTCAAAATTATCTAAACTACATTTTTATTTAAAATATTTTTTTCTGCGGTGTTCAGATTGTTGGTAAAACGGTTTTTTTCGTTTTCTCTTCCTTACGGAGTGGGGTTTTGGGGGGAAGCCAGGGGTAATAGTGGTAAACTTTTTTGTATATAAAAAAATTTATTAAAATACTTTGTAAAAGGTATATATTTAAAAACCCAAATGGTCTATGTTAGACAAAACGTTTTCGGAATCCATATTCCATCATCATGGCGACATATATATGTCGCCATGTTACCTAATCCAACGGTAACTTTAACACCCTAACATTTTGTAAGAAATACTGCAAACCAAATGTAACTAATTAACGGGTTTTTACCCATATATTTAGTGGCTACATTCATGTACTCCTAGAAACTGATGATGGAATATGGATTCCGAAAACGTTTTGTCCAACATGGCCCTTTTGGGTTTTTAAATATATACCTTTTACAAAGGATTTTAATTAATTTTTTAATATATGGTATACAATCAACTACAGGAACGTAGATTCCTTGCGGATTTTTTGTATATGTTTTCGGGTCAGAAAATTGACATTTTTAGCAAAATTTAGCAAAATTCGAAAAGCCGAATACAGGTTTTTACTTTCGAAGTGTTTTACGATACGAGGTCATATGCTTTAAGTGCGGAAATTTTCTTTTTGGTATTCTTACCTGAAAATATTTTCCTGTTGTTTTAATGTCTGAATGCATTTTCTATCAATATCGTACCCAGCAAGTTTTGCTAATAAACTGCCAATGTAATCAAAGTGCAATATTACCCCAAACGTACTTAAATTTTTCTGTATAAAAGAGCATTTCTGCAACAGATAGCGCATTATCGCCCATATTTCACCAATAAGCGGTACTCATAAGTACTTATTTTTCTATTTTGTCTTCTAGTTCTTGACCAATTTTTAATTTGGTCTAGATTATTTTTTTAACAATGCATTATTGCCAATATCCCACAACCAGAAGATACTCGTGACTCTTTTCCGTTTATTATTTTTTCCTTCTAGTTCTTTTTACTAATTTGGGTACGATTATTTATTTTTGGTCTCCTTATTCTTTTTTTTTGCAGCATCGGTCTGTTTGATATTTTTTGTCATTATGTCCTGAGGTTTTTTCATGTGTCTCAACCAGCGGATTATTTGAGTCCCATTCATTGTCATCATCAATGGATTACTATAAAGTTCCATAACTTCCTCATGGTTTTTACAATAAATAATATTTTAGTCTTCATTTATTGTAAATATATAGACTTTATTGGACTACTTGAATCTATCGATACTTTTATAATCAATGAGACGTATATATAAGTGACAGTTAACCTCCTGCATCTTTAAAATAACTTTTTCATAAGTTTTTATCTTCACATTTTATGACACTCGGTATTTGCTGCAGCTTTATAAATCTATATTTTAGCCACTTTTGATATACAAATATTTCGAGCTATTTATAAAAATATATTTTAACTATTCCAATTCCTGGTAGTTCATAATTTAAAAAAATTGGAGTAGGTGTTAGGTTATCTTGTTGTTTTATCTTTAGTTCAATCTGTAATAGCTTTTTTTAATATACATGTTTTTATAAAACTAGCAGCTTATAGCTTTTTGGATTTGTTTTCATAAGAATTGTTCTGGCCAACGTTCTAGTTTAATTGTAATATTTCTCTTTTACCGAATCTTGTTATCCGAAATCCATGATAATCTATCGCATTTAAAGTTGGTAACCATGTTATACTAGAGATCATTACTTAGGATGTTTTATTGTTTCCTTCCCAAATATTTTTCTTTAGTGAAATGTTCCCTTTTCTGGAATGAATATTTGAGATAACGGATGAGAATTTTATGGGATATTTGGATGAAGAACAGTGACTTCTTTAGAGAGTATGAGTGAAAAATTACAGGGCTACTTTAACTTCGTGGTTGTGTTTAGAAGATCAATCGAAGATTACCTACTCACATTATTTGTAATGTAATTTTTCGTAGCGGTCTTGAACTCATGTTTTTTTTTGTTATTATATTTCTATATGTTCAAGTCTATTTCACTTTTATCAAAACTCAAGATTTTTCATTTTTTTATGATCAAAACATACAATAAATTCAATTATGTAATTACTTTAATGTAGTCAATTTTAGCGTGTTCAAAAATAACTTTATTTTGTTATCTTTTATAGAATTAATAAATTTTACACAACCAGTCTATGTATGGAGGGACGATCCAAACTCCCGCCACAACTCAATAAAGGAGATTATCAACCGAGCAACGTCGGATCTGGATTGGCCCCAGATTCTGATCTTTCCGGAAGGGACTTGCACGAATCGATCGTGTCTCATTACGTTCAAGCCTGGTATGTATTTATTTTCTGTAGTATGTTTAAAGATTGTTGAACTACTCAAATGTGTTATACATAAAACATTATTTTCAATTTCCGATTTGTTTATTTGATAACTCTTCATGCTTTTCTAAACATTTAATAAATTAGAAGAAAAGTTGCAAACTAAACTAAGTGGTAAACTGGTAAACTGATTTTAAGGAAACCGTAAAAGTCTTGGTAAGCGTGACTTTTTTAATGATATTTGGTCATTAATTAACACGACCTTTTTTTAAACTTTGGAAATTAATTTCCAAAGTTTTGAAAAAGTTTTACTTTTTTGTTCTTGATATAAAATTTATTAACGAAACTATAACTGTGCTCACTTTTTTTTAATTTTCATCTGTCTGACCTTTATACACTGTTAAGTAAGAGATTTTATTCACATCTTCGCTTTCTGTCATCACATCATTTTATATTCAATGACAATATAACTCATATATTTTTTATAGATTAGATTAGACTAAACGGTACTGGTTATTACTATTATGCTATTATAGTCCTAACAGAGATCTAAGAGAATCATTAATATTCATAGTGTCTACCGCAAGGCAGCGGGGGTTCGCGAGGGACAGGATCGAACTATTGAAGATAAACTAAATACACGAACAAATACTTACCATGTCGGGATAGTATTATGAGGTTTTTTCTTGGTTTTTTCCCTCATAATTTACTATGGAATCACTAACAGAAGAATTTTACTGTCATCATGTCATGTGTTTGTCTTTTTAAAGACGAATTACATTCTATGATTATTTTCTGACGGATATTCTCAAGTTAAAGTTGATTTCATGTAATCGAATGAACTATCTTATAAGTAAAGTCGTCCCAGGAGCGCAACTCAACAATATTGGCATTATGATTTTAAAGTCGTCTAATTTAAAATGCATAATGTATGTCTGAATTGTCAATATAAATGAGTTAGATAAAATTAAATTATTAGAAGAATTTTTCACTATGTAACAAAAAACAAAATTTGTTTAATTTACTGTCTGTATTTTGAGAACGATTTCCAAAGTGGAAATTGAAACGTCAATAAACGTATATTTATCTTTAATTGTGGCTTATTCCCAGATAAATAGTAATTAAAAGACCTAAAAGCAAAGTTGATGAGTTTCTCAAAATAATTCATGCATCCCAAATGAATTTGTGAAAATTGTGCCTACATAGAAAATTTGAAATGAAATTTTAAAACAGCAACACGTCACGTTTAAGGAAGCATCTAATATCTTTTTACAAAAAGGATTTACAAATATTTCTTCTTGAAAAACCAAAATTCGGTGGAGATACCACAAGCTTTATAATAACCTCTGGAAAAAGTGGACATGTAAAAAAATATACTTATTACCTTATTACCAATTACACATATTATGTACCTACTACTTTATTTTGGTAAATTAATGTATTTATTAAGTTTATATATACGTAATTTAAAATAACTTCTTTTGATTATCATTGCTTTTTTACCTATTCTTTATTTTTTCAATTTATTTAAGAAAATGTGAAGAAATAAAGCAATTGCAGGCAAAACATGATATTTTTAATGTACATAAAAAAGTGAAAGAACTTGCAGGTACACAAAAACGTAAGCAGTCAAATACCCTGTATAATGTCAACGGAAACATAATAACAGAACTAGAAGAACAGTTGAAGACATGGAAAACCAATATTGAAGAATTTAATCTCTATTCCTAAGACGTAATGAATAGATGATAGACAATAATCTGAGCTAAATAACATACAAGGAGACGAAGGTCCAGAAATAACGGAAGAGGAAGTAATGTACGCACTAAAAAGAATGAAAAATGGTAAAGCCCCAGGTCCAGATGAAATACTAACGGAAATCCTTAAACTAATAGAAAAAGACTCGATTCACATTTTAGTTGAACTTTTCAATAGCATTTATACATCAGGAAAAATACCACAAGATCCACCTTTGTTATTATACCAAAAAAGATAAATGCCAAACAATGTAGTGATTACCGTACAATCAGTCTGATGAGCCATGTACTGAAAATATTCCTGAAAATTATACATTCTAGAGTACACAGAAAACTGGAAATGGACATCAATAATACCCAGTTTGGATTCCGAAATGGACTCTGAACAAGAGAGGCGTTGTTTGCACTAAACGTTATGTCTCAAAGATGTCTTGACATAAATCAAGATGTATTCATGTGTTTCATAGATTACAACAAGGCCTTTGATAAAGTGCGGCATGATCACCTAATCAGACTCCTGACAGAAAAGAATTTAGATAAACAAGACATCCGACTAATAGCAAATATGTACTACAATCAGAAAGCAGTAGTGAGAGTAGAGAATAATACCACTGAAGAAATTGAAATAAAGCGAGGTGTGAGACAAGGGTGTATACTGTCACCAACCCTGTTTAATCTCTATTCCTAAGACGTAATGAATAGAACACTCTTTGAGCAATTCGTAGGTATTAAAATAAATGGTGTTAGATTAAACAATCTGAGATTTGCCGACGACACCGTTCTGATCGCAGAAACACTTGAAGAGCTACAGACATTGGTGAATAAGATAGCAGACTGCAGCGAAGAATATGGACTATCTTTGAACATAAAGAAAACTAAATTTATGGTAATATCGAAATCAACACAAAATGTCCAAAATTTATATTTACACAATGAAATTATCGATCGAGTTAGCAAATACAAATATTTAGGCACTTTTATAAATGAACACAACGATAGTTCAGCAGAAATCAAAATGAGGATAGAAAAAGCCAGATCCATATTCACTAAAATGAAGAGAGTGTTCTGCGGAAGAGATTTGAGCCTTGAAATAAAACTTCGCCTGATGAGATGTTACGTACTTTCTGTGCTGTTTTACGGAATGGAGTCATGGACGTTAAAAAATATTGATACCAAAAAAATAGAGGCATTTGAACTGTGGATATATCGCAGAATCCTGAGAAAATCATGGCCGAGAGAGTCACAAATGTCGAGGTCTTGAGAAGAATGAATAAAGAAAAAGAAGTCATATTTACCATCAAAAAACGAAAACTGCAATACTGGGGACACATTACAAGAGGCGAAAGATATGAACTGCTTCGAATAATTATGCAAGGGAAAATAGCAGGAAAAGGTCCATAGGAAGAAGACGAAACTCCTGTCTAAAGAGTCTACGGGAATGGTATAGCTGTAGCAACTACAAATTGTTTCGGTCAGCAGTTTCGAAAATACGTATAGCCCTGATGATCGCCAACCTTCGGAACGAATATGGCACTTGAAGAAGCAGAATTTAAATCATGAATGTGTTCCTTATGTGAGTCCATTTTAAAAAGGTAAAAAAGAAATAATTAGACTTACAACCAATTTAATTTTACTACCTCAGACGACCGGTTTCGCTTTCGAAAATTTGCAAAGCATCATCAGCTTCATCACCTCTTTCTTTATAAAAAAATTTCAATAATTTAACACACATTTCAAAATATGTCTCTTCAATAAATATAAATAACTTATATTTTAAATAATATAAAACATCACATTTTCTTTCAACAAACAATTACATATACCCTACTCCTACATCATCTGTTAACACCCATCCCCTCAAGAAACTTCCTCCTAAGTTGTTAGACAGTTACAACTTTGACCGAAGATCACTTATTATTAGTAATAAAGGAAAGTTTGAACTATGAATCACCAACCACTATATAGTAATTCTTGTACCGGAATCATTTAATTTACTTTGTACCACCGACCTGATGATGCTTTGCAAATTTTAGAAAGCGGAACCGGTCGTCTGAGGTAGTAAAATTAAATTTATTGTTAGTAAGTCTAATTATTTCTTTTTTACCATTTTAAGAAGAATTTACTTTCATCATCAGATGCACTGTCGTCGCTAGATTATTTTTTTAATACTTACCTTATACCTTGGGGTATAACATAACATATTTCTACACTTTCTCACAGTTATCTATAGTTACTCTAGCAAATTCTTGTTCTACCAACACGTTTACGTCTTCTAACTTATAATAAACATTCTGTTGTATAACTAATTTTTTTTTACTCCTAAACTATTTCTATATGGTTTAAGTCGAAGGATATGGCGGAAGTTTTAAAGAAAAGTTGTTTGTTTCGTTAGTACAAATAGTAAATTTTTTCTGTTCACCAAGTTATCATTTCTGTTCTTTTTTAGAATTTCTAGTGAGTGCTATATTAATTGATACATTATGATATGACGCATTATTACTAACAACAACAGTTCCTACAGACAAATTGGGATTAACTTTCATCCATTTTTCGTAATTTTCAGAATTCATATCATCATGATAATCTCCTGTCTTGGCTTCTGATTTAAAAATCAAAAGGTCATTCTATATGAAACCTATCTCCCCACCACCATGTGATATAACCAACCTATTTCTTTTTGAACAATCCCTTGCCACTTTCATCTGTCCATTTATTTGACGTAGTGTGTCTAGGGTGTACATTGACTTAACTTCGCCTCTGTAATATTTAATTTTGTCCAAATAATTGACGTGTATAGCACGAATGTTATTCCGTTTAATTAATCAACATCGAAAATATTTCGTTTTTTTCCATTTAAACATCGAACTACACTTAACCGTCTCTATTCTACAAATAGTATACGCGAGTTATGGAAGCCGGCCCTGTTCCAGTCATTCGCCTAAGAATGATGATCTAGGATTTCTGTTTTAATGAACTTTGCAATCTGATTAGTTTACATTTTTATATTTACTTAGATATCATTTTTACCATTGCGTTTTTAATTAAATATACTTCAGTCTGTATTTAAACTTCAAAGAAAGCACATTATAATTTTATATAAAAATTGTCCGATCTTTTTACGTATTTTTGTAACCAATTAATAAAGTAATTATTTTTTAAAAATAGTTTTGCCTAAGAGAAAACTATAAGTGGCGCAGTCAGTAGGATTTTCGGGAAAATCCATCGCGGAAAGTTCTTTGGGTTTCAACCCTTCGCGAAAATCGAGAACCAATATCCCAGTTTTGCCAGTGAACTCCATCGAGGAAGACAGTGTGCAGTACGGATGTGGTAAGTAATTTTTGTTTATGTCAGACTCCTCTTCTGAAAACGAATCCTTTAGCGAAATCGATACTAACGAAGAGTTAGGCTTAATTAATAATTTTTGTAAATTAGATTTAAAAGATAAAATGGCAACACCTGTTCTAGATATGAAAACTTTCTCAATTATTCCAAATTTTGATGGAAATATTAATAAACTTCACAGATTTGTAAATGCAACTGAATCCATTTTAAATCATTATTTTGATAGGAATAATCTAGCCAGTTTTCAAAATGTTTTATTGTTAAATGGTATTCTTAATAAATTAGAAGGCAAAGCAGAAGAAATAGTAGCCATAAGCGGCGCTAAAACTTGGCCAGATATAAAAAATACTTTGATTCAGAATTTTGGTGATCATCGTGATGAAAATTGCTTGAATCAAGATTTAGTAAATATGAAACAGAAACCTAATGAATCTCCATATTCTTTTCATGAAAGACTTTTAACTTTATTAAATGCTAGTTGTAATTATATTGATTTACACTATATTAATCAGGAACGTGAATCTAAAAGAGCTTTCTTTACGAAGCAGGCTTTAAAATCATTTTTAGCTGGTCTTAGGGAGCCTTTAGGGCCCATTATTCGTGCAATGCGACCTGTTTCGTTAGAGCAAGCGATTCAGTTTATTAGAGAGGAGGATAATATTAAGTATTATCAGAAAAATCAAACTTTTAATCACAATAATTCTAATAATAATAATAATTTTATTCGAAAACCAACTAATCCAAATGTCAATCATTTTCAATCAACTCGACAGTCAAATATACAATATTCTCAGCCAATAATGAGCCAACCTTCTACATCTAACTTTCAACCAGATATAACTCAGACAGTTGACTACCGATCTCAATTTCCCAGAGGTCCTGTACAACTTCCAAGACACCCAAATCCACCCCAAACCAAATATTTTACAAATTCTCAAGTTTTCGGTAAACCAAAAAATGTTTGTAAGCCCAATCCAAAAACTAATCAGACTAAACCTACTCCTATGAGTATTTCTACACGAAATACAGCACCACACTTTCGACAAAATTATAATCATTTTAAAAGCACAGGCCAAAATCCAAATTTCTATCATGAAGAGTTATTTAACACAGAGGTAATACCTGAAGAAGAAGATAATCAAAATTTTTATAATTCAGATGAATATTTTGACAACTATCAATATGTAGATGATGACGATTCTCAAAATTTTCACGAAACCGACCTGACCAACGACACCCCTTGATAGAACTTAACATTTCGTCTGATAAAAAAGAATTACCCTATCTCAAAATTTCTAATCCACCCATTATTTTATTGATTGATACTGGAGCGACTAAGTCCTTTTTAAAGCCTGAAATTGCCCAAAAATTCTATAAAAATAAAATATTTAGGGAACCTTTCACTGTATCGGCAGCATTTCAAACATCAACTCAACAAAATTGTGCAATGATCCCCATATTTAATGAATTTAATAAATCTGGTGATTTTAAATTCCACCTTTTCGCTTTCCATGATATCTTTGATGGCCTTTTAGGCATAGATACCTTAAAAATGTTACAAGCCCATTTAGATTTTGCAAATTCTAAATTTATTACACCCGAGACAACTTTGTCAATACATTATTTCGAAAGTAATCCACCTATTTTTAAAAGGAAAATCGATCCCCATAGTAGTATTGTAACTAATATTCCCGTTAGTCAAAAATCCGGCGATATCTTAATTGCCAGACAATTTATAAAAAATTGCGAAATCCCTTCTATACTTTCTGAAGCTCAAAATGAAAATAACGACGCTCTATCTAGAGTTGAAATAAATACTAATGAATTTATAAAATACATGGAAAATCTTAATAACGACCAAAATATAGACAATGAGTCAGTACTTGCAAATGCAGGCGATTTGCAAACAATAGATGAGGAAAATCAAGAAAATGAAGACACAGAAGAAAATTTAGAAAGAGAAGACGAAATAAATCAATCAAATCCAGAAGGAGATAAAGAAGATGACGACAACAATACCGTACATACAAGTGCAGAAGATCCTGTTCTAGGAATGCAAATTTCGGAAAAAAGCATAAATTCTTTTGACCATCAAATTATTATTGACTTTGTTTTACATTCATCAGTTAAGCCAAAGACCGAACAGACATTTCCCAACAAAAAACGTCTTTATATACAAATTTCTACTAATGACCTAGAGAATAACACCATAAACGTCTTTAAGAACTATATTCATCCAAAATATACATACGGTGTGTATTTCAAAAACCAGGACCAGAATTACATTTCCCAAATTCTCGAAGTATTACGAAAAGTATTCAAAAATTCTGCTTACAAATTAATTCAGTGTAATACAATTCTAAGAGACGTTACTGACAAAGATGAACAACACCGAACTATAAGACAGTATCATGAAGGAAAAACAAACCATCGTGGCATACTTGAAACAGAAACCCATCTTAAACAGCTCTACTATTGGCCCGCCATGAAAACCGACATAACGAACTTCATAAATAAGTGTGAGATTTGTCAAGCTAATAAATATGACCGAAACCCTCCACGCCAGAAATTATCTGTTACACCAACACCGTCAAAACCAATGGAAATTATATTTTGTGACACTCTATCTGCACAAGGACATAAATTTTTGACAATTATTGACACTTTTTCAAAATACGGACAAGCCTACCCACTTACAGCACTAACAGGTATCGAAATAACAAGAGCATTTCTAATATTTATGTCTCATCACGGTGTTCCCTCTTTAGTTGTAATGGACAGAGGAACTGAACTAAAAAATTCGGTTGTTCAGGAATTTTTCGATGTTCACAAAGTCGAAACACATTACGTCACCGCAAATAGTACCCAGTCGAAAGGTGCTATAGAAAGATTTCATTCCACTATTATTGAACATCTGAGAATTATAAGAGCAAAAAATAATAATAAAATAGATATTCTAAACGATATGGTTTATGCGGTATTGGGATACAATAATTCGATCCATTCTGTTACGAAACAAAAGCCAATTGACATATTGAATGGACATTTAAATTCAAAAGAAATATTTGATATAAATTTGGACCAAATTGTAATTAATAATTATATCCAAAATCACAGAGAAGCTACTGCAAAAATTTACAGATCTTTAAACGAAAAACTAATATCTCAAAAGGAATCTACAATAGAACGTCACAACAAAGACCGACATGAACCATTAGAATATTTACCCGACACTGATGTATACAAGAAGAACACGACCTTAACCAGAAACAAACTTAATCCAAAATTCTACAAAGAAAAAGCTATCGCGGACGAACACATAAAAGTAAAGGTACATAGCAATAAATTATTACACAAACAAAACCTTAAAAGACCAAAAACTAACCGAGCAACCTTGTTACAGGACGCTACTAATCCTATCGACCCTGGCCCTTCCTCTAGTAAGGACACAGGAAGTTCAAATAACTAACCTCCAAAATAATCCCGGAATCCTTCCGTATAAGTTAGGAACAGCAAAGGTAAAATCCCAAATACATACATTTCTTCATTACTACGATCTTTCCCCTATAGGTAACGAAATAGAATCTATAAGATATGCATATGACAATGTAACACTTGCAATTCAAGATGGCCTTAGTCATCCTTATTTTCAAGAACTTCATAACTTTGACCATGCTCTGCTTTTCCAACTTAAATCCGCTGAACAAAAATTTAATTCTTTATTGCCACCTTTTAGATCAAAAAGAGGTCTTATAGACGGTTTAGGATCTATAATTAAAAGTATCTCTGGTAATCTTGATTCCAGTGACGCCTTGCTTTATGACCAAGCCATCTCTGATCTCCAAAATAATAATCAAATATTAGTTAAAAAAGTAAATCAACAAATTTCTCTGACCAAGGATATAATAGCAAATTTTAATGAAACAGTAACTCTTATAAAGAACAATCAAGAAATTATTTTTATGGGTATAGATAAGATACGCACATCTTTAAATAAATTTATATTTGATTTCAATGACTATTTGCAGACTAGAAATATATTAGATCAGTTAAACTTAAGCTTAAACATTATTTTACAACTTTTAGATGAAATAGAAAATGCCGTTACTTTTGCTCGACTTGGAATTTTACATAATAGCATTATTGATAAAAATGAGTTAAATTCTATCATAGAGATTATTTTAAAATACCATACAAAAAATGAAGTACTTTTTCAAAATTTTAATGATACTTATAAATATTATGATATTTTAAAAACAGAAGCCTATTACTCTGAGACAAAAATTGTTTTCGCTGTCCACTTTCCTATTGTTTACCCAGAAATATTCTCCTATTATCATCTTTATTCAATTCCTACATCAAATCACAGTACCATTGTACCTCGAAATACCTTTCTGACTATGAATGAAAATTATTACCAATATCACTCACTGCCCTGTCTGGACCTGAAGCCCAATTTCTATTGTACTGATGGCGATTTCTCTGCTGGAGTAGAGAAAGAAGATTGTATCTTTCAATTATTGCAACTGAAGACCAGTTCCACAACTTGCCGCAGAACTCCCGTCCGAATATCTGAGAATGTAATACAACAAATTGATGATTCACATTACATTGCCATCTTCGTAAACCAAACTAAAATCGAGACGATATGTCAGAAAACCGATTTTACAACATTAAAAGGAAATTTTCTAGTTTCCATTCCTTACCAATGCCAGTTCAAAGTAGATAAGAAAACGTTTATTAATAAGAAGACAGTTGTCCAAGGCCAACCACTTCTCTTACCTGAGTTAAGAGTTTCCAATGCTCAAGAAGAAGAAGAAGTCCCAGAAATTGTTCTAAAGGATATCCCTCTCGACAAAATTCACACAATCCAAAGAAATCAAAATCAAATTCAACCTGTGGTACTCCAGCATCTAAAGAAACGTTCCACAAACCATTGGACTATCATAATATATATATTAATAATAATTACTTTCATCTTCCTAGCCATTCATTATATTAAGAAGTTAAGAACAAAAGAAAACCAACATCCAACGTACAATGAACCACATATGGAAGAAGATGACCCCACAGTTCCTGTACCAAATCCAAGGGCATTTTTCACTCCATGAAATATGCCAAGAACTCGCAAGGGAGGAGTTATGGAAGCCGGCCCTGTTCCAGTCATTCGCCTAAGAATGATGATCTAGGATTTCTGTTTTAATGAACTTTGCAATCTGATTAGTTTACATTTTTATATTTACTTAGATATCATTTTTACCATTGCGTTTTTAATTAAATATACTTCAGTCTGTATTTAAACTTCAAAGAAAGCACATTATAATTTTATATAAAAATTGTCCGATCTTTTTACGTATTTTTGTAACCAATTAATAAAGTAATTATTTTTTAAAAATAGTTTTGCCTAAGAGAAAACTATAAGTTGTTAGCACCTTCCTTTTTGAGAATAAAAATGAAAGGTGCTAACGGTTGATCAAAATCAACAACATAATGAGACTAAATTACGAACTCGTTTTAAACCCACTGACTGAGAAATTTTTACCAAACTTCATAGACTATCAATTAAAGATGTTATTATAACCTTCTAAAATTTTAAGCCCACACGCCATAAAAAATTAAATAAAAATGATCACAAATATTCTTTAATACTGTCAGTACTGAACATTTCACGTACAAGTTGCTGATTTGACTAAAAAGTTTGGGATCGATAAAACAATCTCTGCAAAATTAAACTCCATTGATTATTTTAGTGAATAATAATTTTGTATTTAGTGCGATTTCCAATATAAAACAATTTCTCAAATTATGTAATATTGCAGCGCCGCTACATGGCTCTTATCATAGATATTTTATTGTCTTCGAGGTAAACTATTTCGTGAAATTGTTTCCCATTGTATATGAAATAATAACCTCTACCCATAAACACAAACTTGAAGCGGTAGCCATTTCAGGTTTGTGTCCTGCCAAAATTACAATATCTACTGTATACATTACCCCTAATTACAACTTGGCAAGTACTGATTTCGAATATCTAATAGCTCAGTATATTCGTTTTAACAGGTGACTTTAATGCACTCAACATCATGTTGAAATCTGAAAATACCTTTGTCAGAGGCAAAATAATTGAAAAGATTATCAAAAACTTAAATATTACCCTACTAAATTCGGGAAACATATACTTTTGATTGTTTGTACTAATTAACGATGAGAGTTAACATTAACCATAATTGTTTATTTAAAGCGACTGGTGTTATTTTTTATGCCGAAATAAGTTAAATGCAAAATTATCAATTAATTTTATTATTGTGTGTGTATGGAAGTTATATCGTACGGTACCTGTGATGGTGAATGAATGTTTCTTTCTAGTGCACTGGAATTCTTTTTAAGGAATATACTGTGATTGGACTATGTAGAATCTTTGGACTGGATGTGTAGCGTCTATTTACACTGGGGTGAATGATTACACAAAACTGAAGTGTTTCACGTACAGTGGTTTTATTATTTAAGATTAAGCCAATATAATTTGAGCGGAAATATAGATCACTTTTGTTTTTTTTTAACAAGTCAATCTTCAGAGTATTAGCAAATGGAAAAGTATCAAAATACATGCTTTCGATAATAGTGTATCTCACAGATTCGTTATAAGCTCTACCTGATTTTTACTTAGCATGAATTGTTTACACTTATCTATAGAACCATCAGTCGATACTCTTTATACGTGAATGCCATTGTATTATATTGCCAAGGTAAGGTCATAACTACCTCAAGCATTTACCTCAAAATCTAATAAATAAAATACATAACTGATCATTAAGCGAAACATAAACAAAACAGAATTCCTCAAAAATGGAGACCAAGCATCCCAATGCCTCTCTTCAAAGAGGGAGACAAATCAGACGGGGAAAATTACACAGAAATTAATTTATTAAACACAATACTTAAATTAGCAACCAAAGCACTAACAGATAAATTGAATGAAATTATAATACTAGCAGAAGAACATCAAGGTTTAGGTTTATAATAACGCAAGTGCAAGTATACTAACTGACCCTATTGAAGCTGGCAACGGCATAAGACAGGGAGATTCACTAAGTCCTCTATTGTTTAACGTGATTATGAATGAAATAATAAAAAAGTAAGAACTAAAAAAGAATACCAAATGGAAGAAAAACAGCTTAAAATAATCTGCTATATAGACGACGCAATACTTACTCTCTTAGAGTGAAGAGTGTTTACAACGTATGCTTCACCAATTTAATATAACTGCCAAAAATTTACCATGCTAATTTCCCAAAAAAAAAAATGCATAGCTATAACAGCAAATTTCTTCTTCTTTGGGTACCGTGTCCGTATTCAGACGTTGGCCGTCATCATGTTTACAATTTCCTGAAACCTTTCTCTGTCGGCTGCTGCGCGAAATAATTCTTCTATTGTGAAACCACACCATTGTCTAATATTACGTAGCCATGAAAGTTTCTTTCGACCAATCCATCTCTTGCCTTCCACTTTTCCTTGTATTATAAGGCGAAGTAAATGGTATTTAGGTCCTCTAATTATATGGCTGAAGTATTCTGTTTTTCTCCTCTTTATGGTGTTTATGAGCAGACGTTCTGAATTGATCATTTGAAGAACATCTTCATTGGAAGTGTGCGAAACCCACGATATCTTTAGGATTCGTCTATAGCACCACAATTCGAATGCTTCTAACTTGTTTAGCATTGTGGTTTTTAACGTCCATGTCTCACAACCATACAATAGGATCGACCACACATAACATTTCAGGACCTTCTTACGAATATTCATTGACAGGTTTCTGTTGCATAAAACTGGTTTCCAGGTCATAAAAGCCTTACGTGATATTTCGATCCTGGATATTATCTCTTCATCAGAGTCACAATTTACATTTAACCAGCTGCCAAGGTATTTGAAATGATTTACCCTTTCTATCTCTTCTCCATTAAGAGAAAGCAGACCTTGATCTATATGGATCTTTCCAACTGCCATCCACTTTGTCTTTGAAATGTTAATTTTTTAGGCCTCTCCGATAACATGCTTCACTGACTAGATTTAGTAATGTTTGGAGATCTTGTAAACTTTCTGCAAGAATGGCTGTATCGTCAGCGTATCTAATATTGTTGATTACTTCTCCACCTAGTCTTACTCCCTCTTGTCTGTCATCCAAAGCCTCCCTAAAGATTTCTTCAGAGTACAGATTAAAAAGAGTGGGTGACAAAACACAACCCTGCCGTACTCCACGTTTGATGGGTATTTTTTCAGTGGGACTGTCTCCAATTTGGATAGAGGCTACTTGATTGTAATATAAGTATTTCAGCAGTCTTATATCATAGTGGTCAAGTCCTGCTGCCCGTAGGCAGTCGAAAAGTGTATTGTGTTGGACTCTGTCGAACGCCTTCTCGAAGTTGTTGAAACAAACATAAACATTCTTTCGGAATTCACAACTTTTTTGTAATACAACGCGCATACAGAATAGTGCCTCTCTAGTTCCTAGACCGTTTCTAAATCCAAATTGCTTATCACCCATCTTACTTTCGCATAGAAGGAATACTCGGTTTTGTATAATTCGTAAGAGTATCTTCAGTGTGTGACTCATCAAACTGATTAGTGTAAAATCGCTGCATTTGGTGGGCCTGCTTTTCTTTGGTAATGTTATAAACAGTGACTCTAACCAATCATCTGGTATTTTTCCTTCGTTGTAAATTTTGTTGAAGAAAGTGGTTAAGCAGGCAATGCTTTCCTCATCCAAAAGTTTAAATAGTTCGGCAGGGATTTGATCTGGTCCAGGTGCTTTATTGTTTTTGGCTTGCTGTATTGCCTTTTCGACTTCCGAATTCAGTATATTGGGACCTCTGTCCAACTGGTTGTCATAGGCAGTATTTGGTACATTTTCCCTAGAAGCATCGTCAAAAAGGTCAGTGATGTATCTCTCCCATTCTTTGCACTGTTGTTCGTGATCACAAATTTTTCCGTCCGCGCTTTTAAGTATGTGAGCATTTTTCTGTTTTCTAATTCCGGCAGTATATTTAAGTTTCTTATGCAGGTTGAAGCTGTCATGCTTTTTTGGAGGTCTTCTATTTCTTTACATAAATTCTCAAGCCAGGATTCTTTGGCTTGCTTAATTTTTCTTTTATGCGTTTATTAATTTCACGATATTCGATAATATTTCTATTTTTGTGTTGCCGTCGAACTTCCATCAGATCTAGAATTTCTTGTGTCATCCACTCATTTTTTGCCAACATGGTAGGTGTTTTCAAAGACTCTTGTACGTTCTCTAAAATCGAGTTTTGAATGGCATACCAGCATTCGTTAATGGTTCTGTTTTCGTTTGGTATATTTGATATTCTGTGTATTTTACTATTTATTTGCTGTGTTATGTGTTCGCGCGTTTGAGGGTTTTTCAGGGGGTCGAGATATATCTTACAAGGCTTAGTTGGCTTTGTTAATTTCTTCAATTTAATTTGTATTTTGGAGCAGAGTAAATTGTGATTTGAGTTTATGTCAGCGCCGGGGTAAGTTTTTACATCTTTAATATTGTTTCGAAATCGGTGGTTTATTAGAATGTAGTCTATTTGATTCCGTACTATTCTGCCTTGATGTCCATCTTTAGGGGATTTCCACGTGTAAAGACGCCTTTCTGGAAGTTGAAACCAGGGATTTGTAATGGCGAAGTCATTTTCTTGGCAGAATTCTATTAGCCGTTCACCTCTTTGATTTCTCTCTCCCAAGCCAAACTTTCCGGTGATGCCCTGCGTCATCTTCTGTCCAACTTTAGCGTTAAAGTCACCCATAATTATTATTGCTTCGTGTTTCTTTGTTATTTTTAGCACTTCTCCTATTTGATGGTAGAATTCTTCAATATTCTGCTCATCTGCGTCAGCAGTGGGAGCATAAACTTGGATGATGTTTATATTTACAGGTTTAGCATTCAGCTGTATTAAAATTACTCTGTCTGATATTGGGATGAAGTTAGTGACATATTTATTAATATGCTGTTTGATAATTATTGCTACTCCATTTCGATGCATATGGTCTTGATTTCCAGAAAAGTAAACGGCGTAACCATTTGCACAGCAAATTTACTAAGATGTAAATTGGAGTTGGAATATTTGGGCATCATATTATCTAGCTACGGAGAGTTTGAAACGGAAGTGGAAGATCAAATGAATAGAGTAAACAGAGATGCAGGTTGCCTGAATGAAACAATATGGAGAAATCAAAAATATCTGAAAGGAAATAAATGGCAGAATTTACAAAACAGTCAATAGAGACCAATAATAACATATGCTGCAGAAACACTATCTGACACAGAGAGGGCAAAAAAGATGTTAGAAAGAGCAGAGATAAAATCTTTCAGAAAAATTAATAGTAAAACACTATGGGACAGAGCTAGAAGTAATAAGACGTATATACAAGGTGGAGAACATCAAGGACTGGGTAAGAAATAAAAGAGTAGAATGGAACGATCATATAAGCCGAATGACATCAAATAGTAAGGACGGCAAGAAACGGTTCCGCAATAGGAAGACGATCAGTAGGAAAACCACGTAAACGATGGAACGACAACTTACTGGAAGCACATTAAAAACAGACAGTATTATGCCTACATAAAAAGAAGAAAAATAAGAAGATTATTAAGCACTGGATTTAAGTTATTCGCTTCAAAGTCTAAAGTAATGTATTTTACAAAAAACTAATTTACCTTTTATAATTAATTCTAAATGGTTTTTACCTGCAAGTAGTCGACGAGTTAAAGCTTCTGAGTTTGATATTTGACAAAAAGCTTACTTCTAGTACACATATTTAGGAAAATAACTTATAATAAATTCAACATATTAGCGTACTTAAATCTCTCGCTTGGTATACTTGGGTAGACGACGAATACTCACTTGTTAAAATGTAAACAGCACCAAGTCGAAGCCCGACTACGGTATTGCTCTGCAGTCGTCCCTGTCCATCGCCTTCCTTGGTCAAGCACGTATTCCCATAATGCTTATATCTTCACCTTTGTTATCAAGGAACCTTGTTCTGGGTATTCCTTTTCTTCTCTGGTCAATGGGTCTATCAAGGAGCCTTTTTCTATTTATTTTATTCTATCCGCATTACATCCACTATCTACCTTAGACGTCCTTTATATGTTTTACTATATCTGGTTCCTGGTATATTATATAAAGTTCGAAGTTGTATCAGAAGTTTTCGAAAGTCCTAATATATAGTTCATGTCTCTTAACTATATATTAGGACTGGGCGTATTATTGTTTTGTAGAGCTTTACTTTTGTATTTCCAGATACAATTAAGGATTTGAATAGGAGATTGAGCCCAAAATCCCATTTGTTATCCGTGCAAATTCTACCGTTTTCTCCGCGGTGATATTATTTCCAGTGTTAATGAGTGCTACCAGGTATACAAATTCGTTCAATGCTTCGATGATGTCGTTTTCCATTACAAGTATTCATAAGATTGCTGGTTGCGTGCTTATTTTCATATACTTCTTTTTCTTGGTGTTTATTATTAAACCCATTTTTGTAGTTGATTCTTTTAGGACTACATAAGCAGATAAGCACATCAACATACGTAAGGATTTGCACTGATTTATTATGTACTTAACCGGTGGTTGTGATTTGTGGAATATGTATTACTTTTTCCACAGTCAGATTGATCAGTAAACTGGAGCAAAGGTCTCCCTGGCACAGTCCGTTATTTGTTTTAAAAGGTTTAGATAGACCCCCCGTGATTCGTACTTTACATTCAACTTTTTCAAAAATTAGTTTTGTTAAATTTATTAACTGATTTGGTATTCCTAGCTCTTTCATTACTTAGAACGTTTCTCTTCTATTTACAGAATCGTAGGCTGCTTTGTAGTCTATAAATATCTGCTGAATATCTATGCCATATTCCATTGGTTAGCACCTCTGAAACCAGCCTAGTATTTTCGTTCTAGTCGTTCTACATATGGTGCCATGGGGTGGCATAGTACTGTGGAAAATATTTTATACGCTGCATTTAGAAGCGTTGTACGTCTTCGGTTAGAACATTCAAGATATCTCCTTTTTTCTGAATGGTGCAAAAAACGATGCAATTCCAATCTTACAATTACTGGAGAGAGATTTATGTGTCCATATTTGTTTTATTGGCTGTTGTAGTGCCATTATGGTATCGTATCCACCTTCTTAATATAGTTCAGCTGGAAGATTATCTATTCCGGGTGATTTGTTCCTGGCTAGTTTTTTAACTACATCTTTAACTTCAAGAATTTTTGGTGGTTTCTCTTCCCTTTCGTCTGTTCCGCTTACCTCATCTCTTTTGTCTTCCAGGTTTTTTCTTCTTAATTAAATGCCTGGTTAAAGTTTTCTACTTATCTAGTCAATACGTCTTTCCTTGTTGTTAATAGGTCACCATTATGCCTTTTGCATTGACTTGTGGCTGTCTTAAATTCTTGTCTGTAATTCCTTAGTAAGATCCCTAAAACAATCAAAAATACATCGTTTCATCTATGTCTTGCTGCATTCAAATCAATTTCCGTAGAAACGTTTCATGTTGAGTTACCGGAAATACCAAGTAATTACACTGTCTAGCTATGAAGATCTGGAGAAAAAAGTGAGAGATATCAAGTACAAAAATCAAATAGACTGGCAGGATGGCTTCATCATCATCAATCAGCCAATCGCGTCCACTGCTGGACATAGGCCTCCCTCAATTCTTTCCAGTGTTCTCTACACTGGGCCGCTTGTAGCCAATTTCCCGCTACACGTTTAATGTCATCGGTCCATCTAGTCGGTGGTCGTCCTCGGCTTCTTTTATAATTTCTGGGCCTCCATTCCATAATACGTCTTGTCCACCGTCCATCTTGTGTTCTGGCTAAGTGCCCTGCCCAGTTCCACTTAAGCGTCGTGGTTCTTTCGATGACGTCTTGAACTCCTGATCTTCGTCTGATTTGTTGGTTTGTTATGTGGTCTCGAAGGCTCACGTTCAGTATTGCACGTTCCATGGCTCGTTGTGTAACTCTAAGTTTATTCGCAGATTTTTGCGTGAGTGTTAAAGTCTCTGCTCTATAAGTTTGTACAGGTAAAACACATTGGTTATAAACCTTTCGCTTGAGACACATGGGAATTGAACTTTTTAGAATATGGCTTAATTTGCCAAATGCTGCCCATGTTAGACCTATTTGCCTCTGTATTTCATGTGTTTGATTGTCTCTGCTTATTTTGATTTCGTGTCCCAGATATTTGTAAGTGTCTGTTTGTTGTATGGTATTATTGTCAATAGTTATATTTCCACTCATTACGAGATTTGTTATAATTTTAGTTTTCTCAAAGTTTATCTTTAATCCTGCTCTTTCAGACAGACTTTTAAGCGAATGCATCATAGTAACTGTATCATGTAAGTTATCTGCGATTAATACAACATCATCTGCAAACCTTAGGTGATTTAATCTTTCTCCATCTATATTGATGCCCATATCTTGCCATTGAGTACCCTTAAATATTGACTCTAGAGCTGCCGTGAACAATTTTGGTGAAATATTGTCTCCTTGTCTAACTCCTCGTCCTAAGCTGAATTTTTCTGTGTCTTCGTGCAATCGTATACTTGATGGATGGCTTAATAACACTTTATTGCGAAACAGACACATTAACACTGAGTGAAGTCAATAATTTATAAAGCCAGTGTGAGACCAATAATGATATACGCCTCAGAAACAAGACCCTACACAGCCACCACGCAAAGGCTACTGGAAACAGCAGACATGAGAGTACTGAGAAGAATTACAGGAAATACGTTGACAGATAGAAAGAGATTGGACACAAAATAGAAAAAAGAATGGAATAACCACATAAGCAGAATAGAGGAAACCCGTGTCGTCAAAATAGCAAGCGATAAATCACCAATCGGCAGAAGAAGTATCGGACGACCGCGCACAAGACAGAGTAACAACCTTCCATAGAGGTGTTAATCAGCCAATGAACAAGCAGAATTGCTTATAAAGGGGAAGATGAAGAAGAAGAAGATTATTTTATTTATAAAGACGCTTTTAACGACTTATGTTACCAGGGTCTAGGCAAACTCAAATAACTAAGTAAATCTAACGAATGTTATACATCGCTGTAAATAGACCTACATCTACACTCACAGCACCACAAATTCGTAGTTCTTTATTAGGTAGAAACCACTAATGATGTGCATTTTTGCGCGTAGTGTTCTTATTTTTCACTTACGATTCTCTATATTTACTTGTTTTAGTGTTTTAAGTTGTTACAACAATACCACAGAATAATAAACAAACAGAATGCCCACTCTCAGATGCCGCCTTTGAAGTTTTTCAGCACGCGCGCCATGTTTTCGAAGGAAACACATAACACAGACATATGATTTGTGAGGTTATGTTATTGTTTATATTTATGTTTAATTATATTATATTCATCTTATTATATTTAACAATGTTAATATATAATTGTATAGTATGTCTATGATTGCCGTAAGTCAATTAAACCGGGTTAATTTTGTCTATGCACACCACATAAACAACACTGGTTCCCTCTAAAATACGGCGGGACGTCTGCGCGAAGGAGATGCGCATACTTAATTTTCCATGGAGAGTGAGCATTCTGATTGTTTATTACTCTGTGACAATACCATGCGCACCAAATGCACTAATTGTAAAAAGTAGCTTAGTATTTTAAATGACTTCTGTTATTTTTAATTTAATACTTCCAATAAAACTGTTAAGAAAGCTTAACTTTAAAGGCCTTAGATTTATTACTGAAACTAAGCTTTAGCGAAACACATTATACGTAAATTCTCCTGTGGGTATTTACCAATATTATTAAAATAACACATCAATGTTATCAATATCCTAATAATGTAATAAAATTTTAAAACTAAAATTCTTCTGCAGGTTACGGCCATATAAATACGCCTACGGATATTAGCGTTTTTCTATCACAAAGACATTAATTACTTACAGGAAGATCTAAATTTAGAATATCTATTTTTAAAAGAAAACATAAGAAACGAGTGACGATGTACATGTATATGTCGTTGGGGTGACTAAAAATAAATCTGTACTTGGAAAGTCTTGAAAGTCTTTATACTCGTAATTCTAACCTTCAAAAATTCATTCATTCAGATTTCATTTGAGTATAAAAGTTAAAAATATTTTTTTCTCATTTTGAATTACAATGTGATATCACAAGTTAGTATTAAAACCATGTATTAAAGTTGAAGTTTTATTCTGGTGTGATCAACCACTAAGGGTTATACCGGGAGGACAAAATACAGTAAATTACAAATTCAGTTGGTATATTAATTAAAAATTAAAGTTATATAATATTAAGATCTATGAAACCTAAAACTAACTTATAATTTGTTAAGAATATTAATGACCTTTATATAGTTACATATATTGCAATTGTTTGCTAAAACTTATGGTATATATTGCCGGTATTGAGTGTTTGTGTTGTTAGTTGATGTATTTAATAGATAGATTTAATAGTTAGATCGACATTTATACCTACACCCAAGATTAATTATTAGCCTGATGAGCCATTTTCTGAAAATTTTACTCAAAATTGTACATCAACGAATATATAGAGAATCCGAAAGAAACCTGAGCGAAAATCAATTTGGATTTCGTATGGGGCTTGGTACAAGGAGGCATTATTTGGTCTTCAGATATTACTACAAAAATGCCGAGATCAGCGAAAAGAGGTGTTTCTCTGTTTTATCGACTACGAAAAAGCGTTTGATCAAGTAAAACACACAGAACTCATAGAAACCCTAACACAACATGGTATAGACCATAACACTGTAGCACTTATTAAAACACTATATTGGGATCAAATGGCGTCTATCAAAATAGACAAACGTCTGACAACAGAATTGCCAATAAAAAGAGGAGTTCTTCAGCGCTGTGTACTTTCTCCACTGTTATTTAACCTATATTCCGAAAAGATCTTTCAAAATGCTCTCGAAAATATTGAAGAAGAAATAAAAATCAACGGAGATTACGTAAACAACTTAAGATACGCAGACGACACTGTCATTATTGCGGACAGTGCTGAGGGTTTACAACGACTTTTGAAAGTCATAACCAGAGAGGGAGATAGCTTGGAACTAAATATAAACACAAATAAAACAAAAGTAATGGTTGTTACACGTGCACCAAATGTCGACATTAATATTTGTATATATTACAAACATATAGATGTATATTACAAACATAATATAGATGGAAAACAAACGATCTTGACCACGAGGTCGAAATACGTGCTCGTATAGAATATGCTAGGTCCGCATTTCAACGAATGAAAAAATTACTAATAAACTCTACGTCATCGTTGTATATCAGATACCAATTTGTAAAAACGTTTATTTATTCCATATTGCTATACGGAGTGGAAACATGGACTCTCGGAATTACAAGTATGAGGCGTTTAGAAGCCTTTGAGATGTGGGTTTTTCGAAGGATACTAAAGATCTTTTGGACAGAGTACGTGACCAACAACGAGGTTCTAAGAAGAATGGGTACTGAGAGAGAACTCCTAAATATTGTAAAAACAGAAAAACGAGTTATCTAGGACATATTTACAGAGGAGAGAAATACAAATTCCTACGACTTATAATCGAAGAGAAAGTGGAAGGAAGAAGAGGTCCAGGAAAAAGAAAATGCTCCTGGTTGAAGAATGTAAGAGACTGGACAAATATAGATAAGGTAACTGAATACAATATGCCCATGTTAAGGGAATTTTGAATTTATTGCTACAAAAATATATTTTTCATATATTTTTTAACACTATACCAATGTTTAGGTGTTTAAACATCGCTAGTTTTTTTATTGTTTGGCAATTATTTTTTTTTATATCGATTTTTTTTAAAACCCCTCAATCTGGGCCAACCCCTGAAGGTAATATGCCCAGTCGAGTGAAGGTAATATGCGCTTACCTAAAACACTAAATGATGTGGAAATAAATATTAAAAAACATATACTTACAAAATCTTATATTTATTGATACTATAAAAAACATTTAACCAAACAAAGATATTAAACAATCCTTTTTGTAAAAACTAAAACGTCAAAATAAAGAATTTTTAACTGAAATAACTTAAAATTAAGGAACATTATTGTGGGGTACAATCATGACAGGTAAAGAATTCCTTATCGAATTTTGTCAGCCCTACACATTCTTCATGAACGTACTGTACACATATAAAGCATAGTCGCATGTCTTTTATTTCAGCTTTGTCGCAAATTTTGCAAAACCATTTTGCTACGTCTTCTGATTTTTTGTTTTTCTTTACCAAACAACCTGGTAGAGTTTGTTTCGTGCCTTTATTTATATCTGTTCGTGGACCTGTGCTAGTGGTAGAAAATACATTTTTTTTACCACTATAGCTCTGCTATTTATTGCCTTCTTTCTATTTTGTGTATTTTTTTTCTCAATTTTTGCCGGAGTCTCAAGTATTTCCGTAAACGATGTGTCCAAAGTTTTGCCCTGGCAAGTTTTTATTTCTTCAGTATTACTTTTTTCTTCTCGGAGATTCTTATTCTCTTTGTTATAAACCTCCAAATCATTTTTTCAGAATTCATAAGGAAAGTTTCCTTTTTTTATGAAACTGATTTATTGCCAATTCAACTTCTTCGCCGCTGTCTTCTGATTCCGAAGTATAACTGTCAGAACTCTCACTTGATGAAGTTTGTGTTTTAGACTTCTTTTTCATGTGAATTGGCGTCTTTTGGTATTGTGGCAAACAGTTTTGTTGGGAAGAGCTTTTTAAATAACCTGCAGTTGGTGGTGGAGTTTTCTGGCGCAGATTAATGGGTCCGCTATCACTATCACTTGATGATGATTCAGTTCTAGGTTTCTTTTTTTTTGTAATCTTGGGTCTTTTGATATTTTGGTATACTTTTTTGTTGAGAGGAATTATATGAACAGCCTGGAGTAGGAGATGGTGTTTTCTGGCGTGCATTAATGGGTCCGCTATCACTATCACTTGATGATGTTTCAGTTCTAGATTTCTTTTTTTTTTGTAATCTTGGGTCTTTTGGTAGTTTGGTACCCTTTTTTGTTGAGAGAAGTTATATGAACAGCCTGGAGTAGGAGATGGTGTTTTCTGGCGTACATTAATGGGAGTGGGATCAATGTTCTCAATTTCCGATAAAATACTTGGGGCAAAAGCAACTTCAGGTATAGCATCGGGGTTATAAGGAAATATTCCTGTTGCAGCAAAGCCTGATTTAATGTTAGAAGGTGTCAATGCCTTGTCCCACACTATCGAAAATATTTCCCCAAATCGCTGCTTTGTTAAAGCACGTTCTTTGTATTTGGTCCAATACAACAACACTTGTTCGTCTCAGTGGTGTTCAAAGGAACGAAACACAGCTTTGTCCATCGGCTGGAGTTCATGAGTTGTGTTGCTAGGCAAACATAGAAGGGTTATTTGATATTTCTCGGCAGCTTCGACAATTGAAATGTCTAAGTGACATAAGGCTCCATCAAATATTAAAAGACACTTTCCCTCCAATTTATATTTTGTAAATGCTCCAACCAAATAATGAAGGTTTCCATATTCATACTGCCTTTAGGGGTCATCAACGCCAACGTGCCACGAGGCAAATTATCTTTCCATTCGGGCTTCATGCGCCGTCCTTTAAACAAAACGGCAGGAGGAATAGCGATACCATTGGCGTTAGCACAGCTAACAATAGTTACATTTTCCCCATGTTCCGGAGCAACCAAATGTATGCGTTTCGCGCCTTTCTTTGCTAGAACGGTTGTTGCTGATGCAGACTGAGTCTGCAGCCTTTCTCGTCCACATTGTAAATTCTTTTAGGTTTGTCGATTAAATCTAATTCTTGAAGTACACCCCTTAATTTTTCAAAATAGTCTTTTACTATGAACTTGTTCAATTTTTGAGCCCGAGCAGGATTCCTGTTTTGTGCTTTCCTTATCGATATTTCAGGGTGTCTTTGCAAAAATCCTTTTAACCAATAACGTCCAGCCATTTTGGTTCCTTGTGAAAAAAAGTGTGGCAAATTGTTTTGTTCACAATAAGTAAACACACATTTTTTTAAAGTTTTATTGCTGAGGGGATACCCAACTTCTGCCAATTTAACAATTCGTCGAGACAATTCGTTTTCTTGAACTATATTCAAAATAATCTTTCTCCCCATTTTTGCCTTTTTGGTACTATTTTTTTCTACATAGCGTTTCAAAGTGCGTCTAGAAATATTATACCTTTGACTTGCCGCATTGTATGGCATTTCATTCATTACTGCTGCAATTGCGGATTCTAGCTGTTGATTGCTCCACTGCGACCGTATTTCCTTATTTCTGACACAAGGCATGTTATCTAAAACAAAAAAAATCAATAAATTATCTGTTGTAAATGAGACATTTGAGATGCTATGTTTTCTCTGTGTTGTTGTACGGGGCGGAGGCATGGACGCTTACAGACGCCACTATTAAAAAACTTGAAGCATTTGAGATGTGGCTTTATAGAAGAATGCTGAGAATATCATGGACAGCAAGGATCACGAACAAGGAAGTTCTAGGAAAAATGAAGAAGGAACCAGAGATTGTGTTTACGATCAAACGCATAAAATTGCAATATCTGGGACACGTTATGAGAAATCAGCACTGTTACTCCCTGCTACAGTCTATATTGCAAGGTAAAGTCAAAGGTAAGCGAGGACCCGGTAGAAGGAGAATATCATGGCTGCGGAATTTAAGAACATGGTTTAAGAAAACCTCAACGGAGCTGTTTCGAGCCGCAGCGAGCAAGGTTATGATTGCCAATATGATTTCCAACATCCGAAACGGATAGGAACTAGAAGAAGAAGAAGAAATTATCTGTTATAATTAGCTGGCAATATGCCCAATTGAGCAAATTGTCAGCATACACTATGGGCATATTGTTGACACATGATGATTAATACATTTTCTTAAATTATAAAAACATTTTGAATAATATTATATTTTATTTTTACTTACATTTTAAATACTCTATGGCAGACTAAAATCACTTAATGTCGTAGACAAATTAAAACGTTTAAGTGCAAAACAGAGGTGAAAACTAACGTCAATTTTTATAAACAAGCTCTTAAAAACCACGTACAACTTGACTGCACCACGGCAAGCTCACAACTAACCTTGAAGTCGGTCACGGGCTTAGTTATATTAGGCGTTCAGTGTGTCCAGCGCCTCCTTCCCCGAATATCAAATATTAAAGCAAAACATGGAAATGGGCATATTACCAACATGGGCATATTGTATTCAGGTACCTTACACATTCGATAATAAGAACAGCTCAAAATAGAGAGCAATTTGCTGTAGTTATAGCCAACCTTCAGTAATGGAGAAGGTACCTTAAGAAGAAGATTTAATACAATCTATGATACTACGACCTTTATATATTGTTACAATATTCACATAAAGGGCGATCTGATTTAGAGGCAAGGTGCTTGTAGCTACCGGTCAATGATTGACCATGTATTTATTTTAGGTTTAATAGTGTGTAGAGACGATTAAAACTGGTGCCATTTATTTCCCCACACACTTAGCACTTTTTGTTTAATAAAACACTTGAAATCCGTTACAAACACTGTACTCACTAACACCGTCGACGAACTTTAGCTTCACGTGCATGATGATCAGCTTTTTCGTTGCGTTGCAAACCAGTATAAGATGGGATCTGAGTGAAACCAAATTGCTGTTTTGCTTTATTTAGAAGAACTGTTGTCAAATTAGATAACCTATAGAATTTTTCGTACTCAGCGGTTTTATTGTATGTAATGAATTGAGGGAATCAGTAATTATAACAGCTCTGGAGATGTTGTGATCGCTTATGTAAATTAACGCTTGTAAAATTGTGAGATGTGATGTTTGACGACAAGGGTCTCTTCTGCTTATGTGGTTATTCCATTCTTTTTTTGTATTTTGTGTCCATTCTTTTATACACTGTACGTTAAATTTTCTTCTAATGTCTTCATTTCTCTTTCAATCTCTCAGCGGATTTCCTGTAATTCTTCTAAGTACTCTCATCTCTGCAGTTTCCAGTAGCCTTTGTGGCTGTGTCGGGTGTTGTTTCTGAGGCATATATGATTATTGGTCTTACAATTGCTTTATAAATTCTTGACTTCATCTCAGTGTCTGTTTTGCCATATAGTGTTATTAAGACATCCTGCCTTAATAAGAATTGTGAACTTGCTTGTAGAAATTGAAAATGGCTATAGTCAATGCTAAGGTAGAAATTGCAAGTAAAATAAGAATAAATCACAACAACTAGTGAATGGCAGAAGAGATACTTGATTTAATGGAGCAATGCAGACCGTACAAAATACATCAGAACCAACATAAATAGAAGGAAACCTAACATACGATAAGGGCAAGTACTAAAATCGTAAAGGAAAGCTGGATAAAAGAACGGTGTAAAAAGTGGAATCACTACAAGAAAAGGGGGATAGCTTTAGACTACATAAAACATTTAAGGAAATTTCGAGTTTATACAAGAAACACCATGAGATTCGTATAAAGAAAAATTAAGGAGACTACGTACAGACCCAGGAAGAACTAGCTAAAATCTGAACATACTATGGTTCGTCCCTATTTATGGATAATAGACCAAATGTGCCAAATACTAACTTATCCATGGAAAATTATCCGGCCCTCCCTTTATTCGTGCCGAGGTGGAGTGTGCTATTAAAATAACAAAACTGGGCATGGCTCCTGGACTGGATGGCATTATTACAGAAGCCATAAATCTATTAGAAGATGACAACATCGACAGGCTGGTAACAATTTTTAATGTCATATATAACATCGGTTACATTTCAACAGAATAGCTCTATTGAACCTTTATAATGATCCCTAAATCACAACAAGTGATAAAATGCAAAGACCACACACTGATTAGTTTAATGAGCTATTTGCTTATACTATTTCTTCGTATCATCCACACAAGAATGTTCAGATAGCTGAAAGAGCTGCGTATGACACCGTAAAACACGATGCGATGTTAAAAATGTTGCACAACGCTAACATTGACAAGAAATATATAAGAGTAATCCAAAATCTTTATTTGAATAAAAAAAAACGAGTGAGGCCGAATAATTCAATGAACACAGACAAATTTAAAATTTTAAGAGAGCTGTGACAGGCGTGTATTTTATCTCTTGTGCTGTTTAACCTCTATGTGGAGAATGTTTTTACAGAGGTACTGGAAGGCTCTGATTGTGGTATAAAGGTGAACGGGTACCGAAAAAATAACATTCGTTACGCCAACAACGCTGCTATAATTACAAACAACGAACATGATATGCAGTATGGCTTAAAGATAAATGCTGGAAAAACTAAATGCATGGCAATAACAAAAAATGTACTTTTAAGAATTCTTTTAAGTACTCAAATACTTGGGAATGATAATAAATGACGAATGGGATCCTTAACAAGAAATAAAATGCCGTACCGAGCAAGCAAGTCAAGCTTTTATTAAATTTAAACCACTACTATGTAACCGCAATCTTTCCTTTAATCTCAGCTACAGGATGGTGAAATGCTATATATGGTCCATATTGTTATATGACATGGAGACATGGACGTTAAAAATATCCTACACACAATTTAAAGGTCTTCGAAATGTAAATCTTGCGAATCATGTGTAGGGGATGTAAGTTAAACATTATTTGAATTTCACGTTGTGTAATAATACAAAAACAAATTACTTAAACTTAACTGTATTGTAGAAAAAAACATAAAAATAAGTTCTATAGTACCACTTTTATGGCTGCAAACAATAACATTAATTTTATTCCCAATCAATCAAAAAACAAGATAGCTTCTAGACTGAATCCCCATAAAACCTCCCTTCTAGGTCGATGTACAATAAGCTGAATATTCGTAGACAAAACTTTAGCATAAATGAGCGTTTGATATACGCCATTTTAACAACAGACCTTGTACCGGAATGTTCGTCAAAAATAGCTCTGTCTTTCAGTTTAAACTTGAGCGATGCGAAAAATAAACAGAGAACGCATTCGGAGTAAAGAAGATAGCAAATGCGTTCGGATTTTAAAATTATTTTATTATGGAACTACGACTGGGGGAGGGTCAATTGAACTCAATAGGAATTGAAATTTAAATAATTAGGAGTAATTATTCCACGTAATAATATGTAAGGAAAATTACTGATTTTTATTGTTTTTAAAGATGAAACATATTGTAAAAAATTCATATTAAGAAATCAAATTATTAATAATCATTTAAAATTTTGTTTGCTTCTACAGTAGAATAGATTTAGATTTATTTTATTTCACTACGTTACACATATAATATACACGTTTGTAGCAAGTCAATATATATATATATATATATATATATATATATATATATATATATATATATATATATATATATATATATATATATGTATACATATAAATGATCATTTAATGAATTTTTGTCTAAATTGACAAAGTAGCTTTGAAGTGAACAAGAAATAAATAGTATAATAGGTAATTTGGGAATTCCAGGTATGTCCTTAACAAAACAAAAGAAAGTAAACTAGCTATTAGAAAAGTGAGTCGTTAAAAATTTCATTGTAAATTGACAAAGTATAAAAAATAGTTTTGAAGTGTACAAGCAATAAATAGAAATATAATAGGCAATTTGGGAATTCCAGGTATGCCCTTAACAAAATAAGAAAAAGCAGTTAGGTATATAAATATTTATTAAATGTATTAATTACTTTTTTAATAGAAGTTAAAGAGAACAGGTATGTTTTAGAATAAGCGTGCTAAAAAAAAAACGAGGTCTAGTGATTACTTTTGAAACTACCAAATGGATATCAAATCGAAAAAGGCAAAGAAAAGAATAACGATATCTAAAGTACAATTTAAATATTGCTGCTAAGCCAACAAAATAGTACAGAAGATTCTTTCTGTAAAATACAGAAATACTGAACATCTCTTTAAACAAATTTACTATTTTACATGGAAAATCAGCCACAATTTAAGTTGGAAATGAAATTTACTTTGCAAATCGGTAACGATTTCTGAAGTGGAAGTCGAAACGTCAAATAAATTTCCAACTTAAATTGTGGCTTATTTTCCAAGTAGAATAGTAAACTGCATAAGATGCCACAAAGAAATAGCTTCAGAACAGTATCTTTAAACAAAGTTTTAGAAATTGCTTATTTTTTAATCATTCACTTTTTCCTTTATAACGTCCGTATTCTCACAGTATACTTACAAAATAACGTTACAATAGTTTCAAATATCTAGATCGGAACTCGAATCTGTATCTTCTAGATCATCTTCGCTATCACTATCAGCGTCATCGTCGTCGTCATCATCATCATCCAAGTTAATTATCACTTTCTCTGTAACTAAGTCCACTGCCGGTGCACTTTTCATAAAAAACTGTTCTGCCTGTTTGGCATTTTCACACTGATCGCATGAAACCTCCACATCTTTAAAGTTAAAACTTACATTCCGTTGTGCAACATAGTTTTTCATGGATGCCCAAACTAACTCAATTGGGTTTAACTCGGGATGGTAAGGTGGTAGTCTTAATACCGAATGTCCATTATCCTCTAGAAGTTTATCTATTTCATATGATTTATGATGAGGTTGATAAAATTTTGCTAAGGTGTATAGCTCGGCTCTTAACATATCATCTGTAAATGGTATATTTTTCTTTCTTAGCCACTCTTTTATTTCATCTTTTTTTGATGCAGTCGTTATATTTTCATCACTAATACACTTTGTGGTGGTAAGTTCGGAATCAACATTTCCACTAGCCACTTTTTATAATTTTGAAAGTTCATCTGACTATGGTAATCACCAGTTTTTAAATTTGATTTAAATTTTAAGTAGGAATTTTTTATGAACCCCATTTCTCCTCCGGCATGAACTATTATTAACCTCTGTCCTTTAGAGATAGGCTTACGCAAACCATCGTGAGAATCATCATTCTAACTTTTATTGAATGTGTGACAAGAGTGGATGTATGTTTCGTCCATGTATACTATAGGACGATTTTCGTTTCTGTACCTCTTAATACTTCGCAAAAAAGCGATTGTTTTTTGTTGGATGTCAGGTTTTTCCATAAGCAATTTTTTCTTTGTCTGAGTTTTTCGCCAACGGAAACCAATTTTATGTAACACTTTTCGTAAACTTTCATACGATCCTGTGTAATTAATTTCATTGACAAATTTCCTGTGTATGCCTCTCAACGTAGGAACCTTTTTTTCGTGGACGTGAAAATTTATTACTAATCTCCGAAGAATTTCCTTATCCATATTATCCAACTTAGTTTTGGTCGCACTTTTTTGTCTTTTAATATTAGGTGTATGGAATGAATCACTTTCACCATCTTCAACTGATCTCATTTCCTTTGAAATTTGCTTTACAGAACCAACACTAATACCAGTGGCGCGCGAAACACGTTCTTGAATTTTTGTTAGTTCTATTATCGGATGTTTAGCCTCCGCTTCTCCTTTCATAAAATATATCACATTTGCTATAATTTCACGAGATTGCCCACTCAAAACTTTACGATGAATTTTCGATTTAAATTCCATTGTAACGGTACCGGATTAATAAGTCCTACACCAGTGTAATTGATATGCGTGTGATCTGTTTGCTTCTGCTAACAAAATGGAACTGAATGGAACTGTATTCGGGCTACTGACGGATCCTCCCCTCCAAATTTATATTGTTGTCAAAACTCAGAGACATTGGTATTCTTGACGAGCTGTACTTTACCAGTGACCTGATGATGACCAGAAAACTGTAGTGGTCGAAACCGGTTATTGCCAATGAATAAATAGATTGGGAGTAAGTCTGTAATTTATTTCTACTAACCTGTTTGAATGGAATCACATTGGCAACCAATTCATTATTTAAATTTTTGTTTGTTCTGTTCTAAGAGACACTTAAAATGTTTTCTTCGGAGATTTTTAAAACGCAATCTGTTAGTGCTCATAGGTATATGATTTCTATGATAAACAGGTTAAAAGAAAATTCTACAAATATAGTTATACCTGCTGCTGCTCTTCTGTTGTGTAGTGGTCGAAACCGGTCGTCGCCAACGAAATAAATAGATTGGGAGTAATTCTGTTATTTATTTCTACTAACATGTTTGAATGGACTCATTCAAACAGGTTAGTAGAAATAGGACTCATTCAAAATATTTCAAAACTTATAAACCTTTTCCGCAAGCTGATTCGGAAAAAAGCTGGATATTTTTATAATAGGTTATTAATAGCATAAAATAAACTGAAGTATTACTAAAATTGCCATTGAAAATAAAAAATATATATATCTATATTTTGCGTAAATTTAAAAAGCAGTAAATTTTTCGGTTTTATTATGTGTCTCATGATTTACGACTTTGTAGAATAACGGAACAGTCAAATTTTCATGATTTTGTTTTTCTCATTCCAGGTGCATTTTACCCTGGTGTACCAATCCAGCCCGTTTGCATCAGGTATCCCAACAAATTAGACACTGTTACATGGACATGGGAAGGACCTAGTGCGTAAGTGATTTTAATGTTTTATTTTTTCTCTTGAGATCACTAGTAACTACTTTTAAAATATCGTTAAGATAGACATACCAGAACATAACAAAATTATAACTATATAATTTTTGAAACAATATTAAAAAATTAAATCTTAACCCGGCGCTGATGCCTGATATAAACTCAAATCATAATTTACTCTGCTCCAATACACAAATTAAATTAAAGAAATTAACAAGATACAAATAAATAAAAAAATACACAAAATAACGAATATATTAAATGAAAACAGAACGATTAACGAATGTTGTTTAAAATCATTGTTATGTTTGAAATACGTATCGCGCACTACGTCCATTTTATGGTCAACACAACCGTCCATCAGAGCAATTAATACGATTAACCATGGAACCACATCTGTCAAATAAACGTCAAATCGAAAGGCGCATTATTTTGAAGCTCTTACAAAAAATATCAATTTTAAAGGTTTTTTCTTCACTTTCACAGTATCACTTGCAGTGATAAAGACACATTAAACTAGTGGTCTGGAAGAAAGTGTATATTTCGTGTATAGGTAGTTTAATTAAAAAAAAAACGACATGGAAGAAATTCCACCGAAGCCTCCAGATAGAGGGAAATTTTATGTAGAATTTGGAGAAGATAGGACGATGGAATTTGAAGAATTAAAAAAAAATAGCAACATAACAATAAATAAGGTAACAAACGAAAAAAACCAAACAATTAGCACTAATGAGGTAAGTAACCAATTTGATTTTAATAACGATGCTTTGACACAATTTAATAAAATAGATAGATTAGGTAATCCAAATTTAAATAAAGTTATAAATTTAAGATTGAATAATAGATATAAATTAGGAGATAGTGCACCATACATAGTCCATATAGAAAATAAAAACGGTAATATCGGCAAATTACACAGGATAGGCACGGCCCGATTAATTTTACGTTCAGTACCTGAAATTGAAAATAATATCACACAAATCACGATAGTTGGTAGGAATAAAATTAAGGTAGAACTTAATAATTTTACTAGTGCTAATAAATTAATTGAATCTGATAATTTAAAAAACAAACAGTACGAGGCATATATTCCAACGTTTTTTACCCAAAGAAAAGGTGTTATAAAATCTGTAGATAAAGAGATAGAAGAGGATGATTTGTTATCATTAATTCAACCTAGGTTTGGAATGAGGTTTGAAGTCTTACATGTAAAAAGAATAATGCGGAAAGTGGTACAAGAAAATGGATCAACTGTCTATGTAAAAACTGGAACTGTAATAGTAACGTTTAAAGGTCAGTCTATACCTACCAACGTAGTAATAGAAAAAATGATATACGAGGTTGAAAATTACACACCCAGAATGCTACAATGTTTAAAGTGCTTGAGATTTGGGCATATACGTGTTCAATGTAGGGGAAAAGATAGGTGTGAAAGATGCGGTGAAGAACATAATAAATCAAATTGTTCCAATCCTAACAATATATTTTGTGTATTGTGCAAAGGAAAACATAGCCCTACTGACAAGGGAGCAAATTGTACGGAAAGGGAAAAACAGGAGTATATTAAAAAGATTATGAATACTGAAAATATAACATATTACGAAGCTAATAATAAATATAGAAAATATTATTCAACAGTAAGTAAAGAACAAGAAAGTACTTCCAATAAATATACAATCTATAAACGAAAACGATCAAATAGTATTAATTCTAGTAACGTAGACAGAGAGATAATGGAAGCGCACAGAAAAATCTTGCAAACTCCAAAAGTACAAAGTCAGCCTTGTTATACTTTTAACAGCCCTATTTATCATAATAAAACACAAATACAAAACGATAATCAAAGTAATATAGGAGAAATTATAGTAAACTTTATTTCAACAACTTTAAATCAGATTAATCACAATTTAGATGAAAAAACGTTAGAATTACTGAAAAACAATATTTTACAATTATTATTAAATCGTGATGGCTAGCATATCATTTCTTCAATGGAATGCAAGGTCAATTAAAACAAATAAGGGTTATTTAGAAAAATTTTTATATGACAATAAAATAGATATAGGACTAATATCAGAAACACGGTTAAAGAAAAGTAGCTTTATTAACTTTACTGGTTATAATATCTTTAGGAATGATAGGGATGATGGATATGGTGGTGTGGCCATACTATTGAAAAAAAAATTAATTTTGATAATACTCCTACTTTTCATCCAATCAATGACGTAATGTGTAATAGCATATCAATAAAAATTAAAACCGGTAAAAAGATTAACATTTATTCTATTTATGTAAAACCAAATCTCAAAATTACGGTAAATGAATGGAAAAAGTTTTTTAATAGTATGGAGAAGCCTTTTATAATTGGTGGTGATTTTAATAGCCACAATTATGTTTGGGGTTGTAGTACTGTAGACACTATAGGAAAAAATCTATTAGAAGCTATTGAGGACTGTAATCTCGTACTTTTAAATAACGGCAAAGAAACTTTGATGCGTAAACCTAATAGTATTAATAAATCGGCCATAGACCTTACAATATGCTCAGCAAATATTAGTCATTGTTTCGATTGGGATGTTGTGGACAATACTTTAGGATCAAATCATTTTGCTATTGTTATAAAGTCAAATATTAATGTTAATAAAGCGGAATGTGTAAACACAAAATTCCAATGGAATATAAATAAAGCGGACTGGTCTCTTTTCTCTTCTATCACTGATAATTTCATGGAATGCGATAATAATTTAGATTACCAACAATTTTTAAATAAATTAAACGAATATTGTAAAATATGCATACCGGAGAAAAGAACAGGGACTAGTCCACGATTTAGGAAAACTTGGTGGAATGACAATTGTAAAAAGGTTATTCAAGCACAACAACTTGCTTTACGCAAGTTTAAGTTACAGTCCAATATACAAAATTATATAAATTATAATAAGTGTGTAGCAGAAACGAAAAAAGTTATATTAAAAAGTAAGCGTAATGCATGGAAAATTTTTTGTGAAAATTTAAACAAAAATACACCAATAAAAAATATGTGGAATCAAGTCAAACGTTTACAAAACATCTTTAAACCACAAATAAATCCAGTGACCGAAGGAGAATGGGTTGAGGAGTTTTTGAGAAAATTAAGTCCAGATAATATATTTTCAAAAATTAATGGAATGGAAAGTAAAAACTCTAATCATCCACTTTCAGTGCCATTTAGTTTATACGAATTAGAAATAAGTCTTAAGAACAAGAAAAACACGTCTCCGGGAATAGATAATATACATTATATTATGTTGGCAAATTTACATCAAAAAGGAAAAGAAACACTATTAAAAATTTTTAATCAAATATGGCAATCAGAAGATATTCCAGATAGTTGGAGAGAGTACAGGGTGATTCCCATACTTAAAGGTTGGGTGATTCGGCAGAATCTTATAGAGGTATTTCATTAAGCTCCTGCATAACAAAAACACTGGAAAGAATGATAAAACTTAGGCTCGAAAGATGGTTGGAAAAAAATAATAAACTATCACAAACACAATTTGGATTTCGTAAAAATCATTCTACTGTGGAAGCAGTGAGCCACTTGGTAACAGATATAAATTTAGCGTTTATGTCAAATTCTTCAGTAACAGCTCTTTTATTAGATGTGGAATCAGCATACGACAACGTTAATTTAATTATACTGTACAACAAAATGACACAAATAGGTCTTCCCGAATGTTTCTGTCAAAAAATAATAAAACTATATGACTGTCGAAAAATTTATATATCGGTAAATTGTAACACAATTGGTCCAAGGCTAGCGATGGATGGTTTACCTCAAGGAGGAATATTAAGCCCATTGTTATATTTAATTTACACTGCTGATCTAGTAAAAAATTTAAACTCCACAAGAATTTTACAATTTGCAGATGATATAGTCATTTATCAAGAACACATTAAAATAGAAAATGCAGTCAAATCCATTGAAGAAGGAGTCAATCATATTAAAACATGGAGTGATTTACATGGACTAAATATCTCTGATTCGAAAACTAAATTATGTATTTTTTCAAGAAAACGAAAAGAGATACCCAACTACATCTTAATAAACAATGTCTCCTATCCAGTGCAAAAATATGTTAAATATTTGGGTATTATTCTTGATAGACAGCTTCTCTGGAAAGAACATATAGACAATATAGTTAAAAAAACAGAAAAGGGAATAAATCTTCTTCGATTCGTGTCACACTTACGATGGGGAGCAGATCCAAATATTTCTTTGTTATTATTTAAAAATAATATAAGAGCTATAATCGACTATGGATCAATATTATACAGTGACGCATCACAGTGTCATTTAAACAAAATAGACAAAATCGTTAATAAATGCCTTAGATTGTGTATAGGAGCCCTAAGAAGTACACCCATTAGTAACCTACAAGTCGAATGCTGTGAAATGCCAATGGATATAAGACGAAAAAAACTTGGCATCAGACTTTTAGTAAGATTGTACGAGAAAAAGTCAAGTTTAATATTCAAAATACACCGCTTGTTCTTAGCAGACTTAACAGAAAAATATTGGATAAAAAAGAAAACTCTAAATATAGTAGATTTATATTCAAAAATGACAATATATGATAAACAACTATATAAATATGACATAAACCCAAATTACAATATTGACTTTAATACTCTAGAACAAGTTCAGGTATATTTCTTAAGGGACTACAGCAATTTACCTTTATCTTTAAGAAAATTAATGTTTATATCTGACAGTTCACAATTGTTCAAAGATTATTATATACTATATACAGATGCATCCAAAAGTATCGAAGGTGTGGGATGTGCATACTGGGATGACAATAATAAAAACAGTAAAATGTTTAAACTCAATTCCATCATGAGTATATACACAGCTGAATTAATAGCAATAGTGGAAGCACTAAAATATTTATCTAATATAGATCATTCAAAGTTTATAATTTATAGTGACAGCAAAAGTGCTGTAAGTAAAATTAGTGCTATAAATCCTAAATCAAAAGTAAATTACGTTGAATTATATATAATAAATAAAATTATAGAACTTCAGCAACAAGGCAAAACTGTTAAGTTGGCATGGATTAAAAGCCATTGTGGAATCACTGGAAATGAAATAGTAGATGAATTGGCAAAAAATGCTGTGACACAAGGAGTATTAACTGATTATCTTTGTACGTCTAGAGATATAGAATCAGACACGTTCAAAGAGCTTAAGAAGGAATGGAAAGAAAGGTATATTAATGAAAATATAAATACAGGAAAGTATTACAGAGCAATCAGAAACCATATTAGGGATAAATCTTGGTTTGCTAAAATGGAGTCGACAAAGGATATGACAAGAACTATATGCAGAATGAGATTTAACCACTGTCTTACACCATCATATATGTTTAAAATGAATCTAGCTGATAGTCCACAATGTACTTGTGGTCAGATGGGTAACCTACAACATAAAATTTTAGACTGTTCTCTTATTTCCAATAAGGTTAATAATTTTTTAAATTCGCTATATTCTTTGACCGATGTCCACCATCCCATTAATTTAAGTTATTTATTAACATTAGAAAACAATGAATTTTTATATAGATTATTGTATAAACATGTTTTAGCTATTAAACTCAAATTGTAATTGGAAATATAGAGTAAGTATTTCTTTGTAATTTGTTAGAAAAAAAAAAGAAAAAAAAAGAGAAAAAAAATTAATAAAAAAATAATAAAAAAAGAAAATAAAAAAAAATAAAAAAAAATTAAAGAAACAAATAAAAAAAAATTTAAAAAAAATTAAAAAAACAAATAAAAAAAAATTAAAAAAAATAAAAAAAAAACTAAGAAACAAATAAAAAAAAAATAAAAAAAATACAAATAAAAAAAAAGGAAAAATTGAGGAACTTGGACAGTCCACAGTAAAGTAGCTATTGAATGAAGTAGATAGCTGCAGAAAAGTTTACTGTGGAACTCTAAGGACCTCATCACTTATTATACTTATTATATTTATATATAAATAACTAAAAAACAATTACTAGGAAAAAATGACTATATATTAGGGATCAATACTAGTAATAGTAGGATTAGTATTAGTAGGAATTTAGTATAAGATAGTATATGAAACAATGACTAATGAAAAAATGAGTACAAATTGTAAGATTGGCGAATGGATTTAGTGTCCGCAGTCATTTAAACACAAACAAACAACAACAACAACCATGGAACGTTTGCGTACCACGTTTACTCTAAATGATAATACGCATCCACAAAGACGTAGTACAGTGTGCACAGAAGCAATTTTTGTTGATGTAGAGCGTAGCATAGAGGACGACCCGAATCAGTATATTCGTCATTATGCACAGCAGTTGGATATGTGTCCATTCACTTTATGGAATATTTTGCGGAAAAATCTTGGTTTACGTGCTTACAAAATCCAATTCGTGCAATAATTGAAGCTACACGATCACCTAGTAAGGCGTAAATTTTGTGAATGGGCTAAAAACAAGATTGCGGTTGATCCTGATTTTCATAAGCGAATTTTGTTTAGCGATTAAGCTCTTCTTCTTAACGTGCCCTATCAAGTCCCCTTGACGTTGGCGATTAACATGGCGAAAGTGTCTATGTCTTGAGCTATTCTAAAGAGTTGTTCAGCTTTCCTTATTCCTGTCCACTCCCTGATATTCTTCAACCAAGAGGCCTGCTTTCTACCAATTTCTCTGCGTCCTTCGATTTTACCCATCATAATAAGTTGAAGAATATTATATCGGTCTCCTCCTACTACGTGTCCAAAATAGGCAATCTTTCTACATTTGATGTTACCAAGCAGCTCGCGAGCAGCATTTGCTCTCTCAAGGACTGCCACATTTGTCAGCATAGCCGTCCATGGAATTTTTAGTACACGTCTGTGCAGCCACATTTCAAAGGCATCCAGACGATTAATGGTGGATATTTTTAATGTCCATGCTTCGACACCCTATAAGAGGACTGATCAAATGTAGCATTTAACCATGCGCTTTCGAAGTTGAAGTTGCAAGTTATCATTATATGACAACCAAGATAATTAAAAGTGGACACTCTTTGAATTATATGACCATCAACATATAATCGATTAAGCTCACTTTTGGTTAAATGGCTTTTAAAACTAACAAAAAAACTGCCGTATTTGGAGTGAACATAATCCTCAAGTGTATGTTGAGACACCATTACACCCAGAAAAACTGATTGTTTATTGTGCTTTGTGGGATGGTGGAATCATTGGTTCGTACTTAGTGAAGTCTGAGCAGTGAAGTCCAAAGCAGTTTAATAATCTTAATAAAACTAGTAAAAACAATATTGTCGACAGAGCTGGAGACTTCATAAGAGGCTAGTAGATCGAAAATGGAAAAGGTCCGAAACGAACAAATGTTGTAAATATAAGTCTAATTTGATACAAGAATTTATCTATATTTATTTATCTATACTAGACATATCAAATACTAGAATGGATGTTATGGGTACTCCAATGCTACTCCAATGCATTTCGCAAGGTAAAATTGAAGGAAAAAGGGTCCCAGGACGAAGAAGACTATCCTGGCTTTCTAACCTGAGAGCATGGTATAGAAAGATCTCAACACAGCTATTCCGTATAGCAACCAACAAAGTTATCATAGCCAGAATGCTAGATCGCTAGCATTCTGGCCTAGATCATAGCAGTGAACGCTCGCATTTAAAATAATTTATTTATTTTACCTGGCGATCGATACGATGGTCGGCGCCTCGTAGTGTCGATTGTAGAGTACTAGGGATGAGGGTCGAAAAATACTAAGCTGGAATATCTTACTAAGTCCAAGTCTATGGTCCGATGCCTGGCTCGAGGCTGGGAGCTGCGCGACGGTGAACGCTGGCATTTTTAAAATAATGCATTATGGCTCCTCGTTATGAGCTTACACTAAGAATATGTTATGGGCATATGTAACATAGAAGTTAGGATTCGCATGAACTAACAACTGAATTTAATAAAATAATTTTCAAATATCACTATAGATGGTACTTAAAGTAGTTCGATTACTTCTTTATCTAATTAAATAATATGTATTACTAAATAGATAAAAATTTTAAAGTATTTACGCAATTCGTTATCACGCGTAGAATGTTAGTTACCCATTCTGTGCCATACTGTTTGCGGAATAGGGAAGATCTTCGAGATGAGGTTGTTACAGTAGAGTAACCTACTAAGTTATCCAAGACTGCACAGGTGTTACTCTAAAATATTATTAAAAGTATAATGTAATAAAAGGTAGATAGTAAATGGTCATAGAAGAATCCCATATTTAAGAAACCTCTACAAAGGTTTGATCAAATAATTTTTGGAAAATCCACTAATAAATGTTAATAACACTAAAGGTATTACAATATCTAGAAAATAAGAAAAATAATTAATTTCTAGTATAATATATTATGTCAAGTTAAGTGACAGTTAGACTAGTTAGAGCATTCAAGATATATTTTGATATTTTTGACAAATATACAAAACGATAACAATTAATTATCAAGATTTAATAATGACTATGAGTAATTGTTTGTTTTAATTGGTACCGTAATTTCAAGCCTAATGAATAGCAAAATATTGTCGTAGAATTTAAAATAAATTACACTTCAGATACTGAACCTGTCTACATAATATACTGATTAACAGCGCTGAAGATAAAAAACTTACAATGAAGTAAAAACTTCCATTTTGTAAAATGGAATTTTTATTAAAATTTTTAAAAAAGTATCCAAAATGAATCTATAAATTTTCAGAACGTTTTCGATCATTTCATTATCAGTGAAGAACCTACTAATACGTATAACCACTTAAAATTAATAATAAAAGGGTAACATTTTGACTGTTAATTTGAAAATGTGGTCAATACTTACGTCTATAAACTAGTTGGAACTAGCCACATAATGAGATAAGGTTTCAAAAGTAACGAATATTTTGAGTGTAATTATTTAAATGAATGTGCTAAATTATTTAAATTGATGTGCTGTAATCACAAAAGGATGTAATATAATTCTGGTCAAAATAAATATCTATGTACTAGTGAACTTTCTCAAGCTGAGAAATTGTACGTTCCTTTAAAAAATGTTTATCATTGACCTAACTACAGCCAACCGCTGGGAATTTCTCTTTTGAATTTTACTTATTATTCCTCCAGGACTATCTAAACGTCTTAATTTAATTATTTAGGTTCTAACGTATACTTTTATTTTAGATTAGGTATCTTTGTATAATGTACCGTTTTTAAATAAAACGAGCGGTTCGAATTTATATAAATATATTTATTTATAACTTTACAGTTCGATACTATCTTATCAACTAAACTTAACTCCTAATTTCGTTACATATATATATATACCAAAGTATTATGTTCGAGAATATTCTGGAGTAGTCCCACCTCTAATTCGTTATTTGACGGGTGGAATTTTACAGCGCATCTCGATATATCGCCGAAACTTCTCGGTGCTTCGAGATGCGACCGTTAGGCGGGCCACGCTGAATGCATGTTCGTAACACTGCTCCCCTCTTAGATCTGAGCGTCCCGATCAGGAACTCTATCTATAGGCCCAGGATGGCGGAATCTATAGGACTCTCCAGCTCTGCATGAACCCCTCAGAAAGAAATAACAGTCTACTGTCTTTGAAGGACACGATCTCTTCGGATTAATGCAACACACAGTAATTCTTACACCGGTTTCTCGGAAGATCACTTCAAGCATGCTTCTGACAATCTTCAAATCCAGATTATCTAGTGCATGGCCTATCTTGGGTAAAGCCAAGTTCTTAATGTCGCAATTGCAGACGATTTTCTTTAAATTAGTTAGAGCATACCATATATCCTCGTAGGTTGCCCTGTCTGTATACGACTTCCTGGTCACCATATACAGCAAAGATCGAGAACCATCTTCTAATCTCAGCACTCTTAAAACTTTAGGCTGCTGGTTTTTTAACTCGTCCAAGCGACCGAATTTCTTATAAAATACGGATGAGATTTACGGATGAGAACACAGTGGGCTAGAGAGACGTTATGCGGAACACTAAAAAGATCCTGCTGAACTTCTGTCGTCACGCCGAATCTAGCACTCTTTCTCTCTGCGTAATTTGACATAAACTCCTTAAACCTCGGTCGCCGTTCATCTTTGATTTCATGTTAAAGGGTTCGGACTTCTTCGGTTTTATTTGAGCCAGCATAAGGTGCAAGCCGATTTATGTGAACTACTTTTGGTTTACCTTTCGGCAACTTCTTAATTCGGTATATTATGTCATTTATTCTCTTTTTAATTTTATACGGACCCTCTCATTGTCTTTGCAGATTAGGAGACAAGCCACGACGACGTTGTAGATTATAAAGCCAAACAAGATCACCGACTTCATAGTTTTCATTCTTGCATCGAGAATCGTATTGATTTTTCATTCTGTCACTGGCTAACTGGATGTGTTGTCGGGCAAGTTCATGAATGTTGTTCATTCTTAACTTCAGGCGGTCGACATAATCTTCGCTTGCAACATGTTCTTCGGAAGGTCTGCAGCCAAACTCTAGGTCGCAGGACAAACGAACTTCACGACCTAACATCAGGCAAGTTGGAGTCTGGCCCGTAGTTTCATTCACGGCCGAGCGGTATGCCATTAAGAATAAATGAATGTGCTGATCCCAATTTTTTTGATGTTTTGATACAACGTTGGACAGGTATTTACCCATCGTTCGGTTCATCCTCTCGACCATTCCATCTGATTGAGGATGCAGGGGTGTCGTTCTAGTCTTATTGACACCAATCAATTTACAAACGTTTTGGAAAAGGTTTGACTCGAAGTTTCGCCCTTGGTCGGAGTGGATTTCCAAGGGAACACCAAATCGGCTAAAGAATTCTTTAACAAGTACCTCCGCAACGGTAGCAGCTTCTTGATTTGGTATCGCATAGGCCTCAGTCCATTTCGTAAAATAATCCATGGCTACCAGGATATATTTATTTACATCATTCGTCTCTGGAAGTGGACCTGCAATGTCGATTGCTACTCTCTCCATAGGACTACCAACATTGTACTGTTTCATGGGTGCCCTCTTTTTACCAACTGGACCATTACTTGTTGCAGACAGTTCACATTTCCGGCACCATCTTCTTACATCATCTTTACAGTTCACCCAGTAGAACCGTTCTCGAACCTTTTGCAGAGTCTTCGTAATACCAAAGTGTCCACCTGATGCACCGTCATGCAACTGAAGCAATACTTCTGACACTTTACTTTTAGGTACAATCAACTGAAGCTTAGTTTCTGTACCATCATCGTTCTCAAAGGTTCTATACAGAAGATCATCTTTCAGCACTAGGCAATTCCATTGGCTCCAGTAACACTTGACTTCGGGACTACATGCACTAATGTCTTGCCAAGAAGGTCTTTCACTTCGACGCACCCAATCCAATACTCTTTTTATACATGGATCATCTGCTTGAGCGTCTTGTAGCTGTTGAGGCTGCCATTGATCATTAATAACGGTGGTTCGTCTCACGGGGCAAAGTCGTTCTTCTAATTCAAGACAATGATTACGATTTGCATTGTATGGCCGTCTTGATTGAACTTTAGCATTTGAATGAATGAACTTTTTCCAGCCCAGTGCTCGATCTGTTCTACCCTTCTAACTGTTGTATTATTTTCTTGCACTTTGTGGCGAATGTGACTTTCGTTGTTACCATTCCAACATCTGGGTTCACGTCTCTTCGGCATCATGTTACGAACTACTTTCCGTACGATTTCCTCCAGACGTTTATCGTTTCGTTCGTCACTCTCTTCAGAGGTTCGTACTTGATAGTTCCGTGAAACTCGACTAGCTATTTCATGTTCCAAGCCAATGGCGAGCGCTTCATCTAAAACTTTCGGTCTTGCTAGTCGCAAAGCTTTCTGTAGTTCACTGTCTCTCAACCCATTGACGAAGACATCTACAGCAATTTCTTCCAAAATGTTGTCTGGTGCCTCTGGATAGGCCAACAGCGTAATACGAGCAATATCTGCTTCAAATTCTTGCAAACTCTCACTTGTTTGTTGGATTCTACTTCTTATTTGTACTTTGTAGACTTGTTGTAGATTGGCATCTCCGTAACGTTTATCTAGTAGAGTGAACAAGGTCTTGTAACATTTTTCTTGACCCTTAGGAATCAGCAGTAAAGCAGCAGTTAAGGAAACAGCCTTCTCTTGTTCTGTCCAATGATTGGCTGTCGCAATAGCTTCAAATTGTCTAAGGTATATGGACCAAGAGGACTTTCCATCAAATGGTGGTAATTTGAATCTCATATTATGTGTCATTTCGTCTCTAGGTGAATCTTCTTTCACTACCGGATCTAAAGCTACCGTATTAGTTGGTGGTAGCACTTTTGTGTTAGTTATCATGGTCTCTAACTGTTTGATTTTCTCTTCTACGTTGTTTACATTTTTCTGTATCTGATCGAATGTTCTTGAGACTTCTTCAAATTTCTCATTGTTTTGATTACATACTTCTTTAATTATTTGAGAAGTCTCGTCGAATCTTCTAGACACATTTTCAAATTTCTCGTCATTTTGTCTAGCTACTTCTTTAATAATTTGTGAAGTCTCGTCGAATCTTCTAGATACATTTTCTAATGTTTCATCAAATCTTTTGGAAACGTTCTCTAATTTATCATAATTTTTTATGGAAGATTCTTCAATCATTTGAGACGTTTCATTGAATCCTTTGGAAACAGTCTCAAATTTATCATCATTTTTCTTAGAAGTTTCTTCTATCTTTATTAAAACTGCTTCTTCTGCTGATTAAAAATGGAATGTCTCTGGGTCATCTCCATTCTTGTTAAGAACATTCTTTAGTCGTTCTTGGAGGATCTTCTTGGACCCGCTGCAATCTTCATCGCGTTCTTCAAGTTACTCACGCAACTGTTTTACTGAAAGTTGTACTAGCAGCATCTTTGGTCATGCACACACGTACTTTATTAAATGTTCTCTCGTACAAAGATCACTACCGAACTACGCGGATGTTCCCAAAGAACAATATTTTTCGAAAGTTCAAAAGTCTTTTCTTTTTTTAAAGTCACTGCTGAATTATTTTTCAATAAATCAATTGTCCTCACACTGTGACACCAACTGTACCGTTTTTAAATAAAACGAGCGGTTTGAATTTATATAAATATATTTATTTATAACTTTACAGTTCGATACTATCTTATCAACTAAACTTAACTCCTAATTTCGTTACATATATATATACCAAGGGATTCTGTTCGAGAATATTCGGGAGTAGTCCCACCTCTAATTCGTTATTTGACGGCTGGAATTTTACAGCGCATCTCGATATATCGCCTAAACTTCTCGGTGCTTCGAGATGCGACCGTTAGGCGGGCCACACTGAATGCATGTTCGTAACAATAATATATTTATTTTTATGATCTGGACATTTCTAGTATATACCTCGTATCAATAATCATGATCGCAAAACATGCATCGCAAACCTTGTGCTTAATTTTATATTTAACGAAATCTGAAAAAAAATCGAAAATTTTTGCTTTTTGTGTCCATATTTTCGCTTATAACTCGAGAGTAACCTATAAATAAATAGCTTAAAAAAAGATAAAAGTTTTCTTTTCAATTTTAATTAATATAGCAAGCTAGAAATTAAAAATGTAATTTTACTGCTTTAAACTTGCAAAATTTCAAAATTATGCTGGACCCAAAATAAGCATTTTAAAATAGTCTAATTTTTTAAAACATAGAAAGGCTCAAGTTTTCAAACGTACTTTAAAAAATTTAAATCTTTTAAATCGGTCTATTAGGCAAACCTAGGGAATTTTTAAAAATGTAAACATTTTTTTTCAAATTATACGTCGTTTTCCAATAAAAATGCATTTTTAAATTTAATAAATTAATGATTAATATAAAACTGATAAAATCAATTAATTTTAATATGTAAATTATTTTAAAAACCTAAAATATTTATTGTCTTTCAAAAATTACCTAGGCTCGCCTAGTTAACCGATTTTAATTTTTTTAAAGTGCGTTTGAAAGCTAGAGCCTTTCTTTATATGTAAATAAAAATCAACTATTTAAAGTACTTATTTTTATTTTGGATCCAGCATAATTTTGAAAATTTGCAGTTTTTTTGCAAACCTTGGATAGCAAAATTATTAGTTAAAAACTACTACACTGATCCTAATCAAATTTAGCATACGTTTCAGTCTTATTATAAAGTTTTTCTAGGCAAAATACTAAGGGTGTAAGTTATGTATTCGAGTTGAAAAATTTAAAGGAAAACTTCATATTTTGCTTCCCAATAATTGCTATTTTTAAACAGTAAACAATAAATTTTCAATTTCTGGCTAGTTCGATATTATATCAAATTTAAGCACAAAACTTTTTCCTTCTATAATTTTTTTTTGCATGAGCAATATTTCTTGAGTGGACGCAAAATTTGTCGATTTTTCAATTTTATTAAATTAAAAATTTAAGTCCGGAAAATAATTGTCGAAACCAAATTCAGATTTCTGCTTTAATCTGTGCCTTCTAAGAATTCCAAGACAAAACAGCCGTCTATAAAGATGTAATTAGAGATATGGGGAATCTAAATTGCATTCCACAACATATCTCCTCAACTTAGTAAATTGGATTCTAGTACTCATAAAGAGTCTACTGAGATAAAAGGAAAGACAGTTAAGATTTGATTTCACGTACAGTGCGTCTGTATATCCGCTTACACGTATTTTTCATCCTAAAGGTCGTGGCATAATATTATCATGCACGTTGCGTTTAGTTTCCGAAAAATATAATTTAAATGGTTTTAAATATGAACAATTCACACTGTACGGAACGTATCGTATCAGATACCTAACGTTTCCGTTCAGTATATTCGAAGACAATATTTTACTGAATTCGACGGCTACGCAACGAGTCGAAACCTTTTGGTACAGATAATTTGAATTAGGGGTCCGTCGTTTTCTCCTCGTTGTTTATTTAGGTATTTGTTTGATTTTGATAAACAATATTTAAAAAAATAATTTTCGAGGCCATTTTGTCATTTAAGCATGTTTTCATTGTTTTGTGACAATTAATCACGGATGTGATAAACAATTAGGACTTTTGCACGGAAGTGATACCTCTTTTTTTTTAAATACTCTTTAGTTTGGTATGTATGGCTTCGATAAATATAGTATTTTGTGTTTTAACTAAAGGTGTAATTCAATTTAAAATATATTCAAATTGAAATTGTATAAAGTCCAGTATTTACCTTTCTTTTTTCCTTTCTCTTAGCATTGGATGCACTTCAAATCTTCTTTTTACTACAGTTTTTCTTTCTTCATCGTTAAGTAAAAGAGCAATTGCACGTAATGTTTGCACATAATCATTTTAGTGTTGCTTCTACTATGACAGAAAATATTGTTTTTACGTTCAGGGCGTTTGTAAATAGCTCTCCGTCTTTATGTTGGTAATAACTTAATTGAATAGATATTTTATAGTGTAGAATGCGGCTCTTCTTTTTTTTCTTTTGAAGCCGTATATTCTACTTCGGACCCACTACAACCAATTGACTTTTTGTATATCTTTCATTTAATATTATACAAGATCTCGGAACTTTTTTAGATCTGCTGTCAAATGCTGTCAGTTAGTGCCAAGGTTATAATTCGCCACAGTTCTCCAGCTCTCTGGAGCATCGCTGAGATAACACTTTTTCATCTGTACGATGTATCCCTTTACACTATGATGTTATACCTCCGAATTGTGGCAGCACCATATGATGAGTCAGTTGTGGTGTGGATGTCCGGTGATTTGCTGATTGAGCATGGTGTGGATAAGTGTAGTGTCATCAATTTTAACCTAATGGAGCATTTTAATCAGTTTATCGTTAGTGATTCCATCAAAGCTTTTCACAAAGTCGATAAAATATGTAAATATCAATTGTTCTAGATTTATACATATTTGAAACACGATCTTCAACCTGAAATAATACTTTTGTTGCTCCAATACCGTTGCGGAACTCAATTTGTGTTCAGTCTCTTTGCTATTTTATTCCATTTGATTGTAATTTCTCAAGTGGAATGTTCTTTAGATATTTTTGACAGGTAGTTATGCGAAGAAAACTTTTAGACTCATTAGATTAATTAGTTCACTCAATAATTACGTATTACTTTCATAATATATATTTTTTTATTTCAGATGGAAGCTTCTATGGTTGACATTGACTCAACCATACAGTAATTGTGAAATTGAGTTTCTTCCAGTGTACACTCCTAGCGAAGAAGAAAAGAGAGATCCTAAGTTATTTGCAAAAAACGTTAGAGCAGTAATGGCTAAGTAAGTACAGTAAGTGAATTAAATAGAAATAGCAAATTTTTAGCAACCTAGAAGCAGTTTTCACAGTTTTTCTTCTGTTATACTTATGTTTTTTTTCATTTATCCCATTTCGCTTATTTTGTATATACTGTTCTACTTTTTGCCTGAAACTAGCTGCATCCATTTATTTATTAATATTTTATTCATATTGTATTATTTGCTTTTTCGTCTTGATTACTTATACAGATATACCATATTTATTGGCTCTAACATCGTCTTGCACATTCTCTTCTTACAGCTAGCTCATTTTCATCAAAAATCGATAAAGAAAGATAATATACGCATATTCTTACCTTTCTTTATGAATTTTTTGATGAAAATGGGCTAGCTGCAAGATGCATATACGCATATTCTTGATTTATGTTGTAGTACGTATATCTATAAAGGCGCGTACAGATATGCAAGCCAAACGGTATACGTACCGTACGCGTACAGATCCTTGAAAATATATCTACATCGTACAGATCGTACAGATATGTACAATAATCAGTTTACTGTTTTCTCACGTCTGTTTAGGAAGGAACACGTCATTCACACAATGTCGATTTGATGAAACAATAAAAATGTTCGCTGCGTCTAGTAGCGCCGTCCAAACTGAAAGACGAGCTTCTTTTGAAGTCGATGAATAAACCGCAACAGTTTGGTTCGCGATGACTGACGATGAAACAGTACGCATACAGTACGTAAGCGGTTTTTTCTGTCGTACATATTAATGAATATAGCGTTCGCATACCGTATGCATACCGTTTGGCTCGTATATCTGTACCGAACTTTACAATATACCAGCTTGAGGTGATTAATCACAAGAAGCATACGGTAAATGCATAGAAATAATCTAAATTAATTTTAAAATCACTTTTTGTTCTTCTTCTTTTTATGTAGACATGACTCTGTCTCTTTTTTAATGTGTCTCCAGTAAGTCGTCGTTACATCGTTTTCGCGATCTTTCTGATCGCCTTTCTCTTGGGGTCGTATTCGTCTCTTGTCGTCTTTACCACTCTATTTGTTATCATTCAGCCTATATGATTGTCCCATTTTACTGTTCTATTTCTTACCCAGTGCTTGATGCCCTTCACCTTGCATCTACGTCGTATATCGGTACTTCCAGCTCTGTCCCATAGTGTTTTAACATAAGTATTTTTAAGTATTTTTATCTCTGCTGTTTCTAACATCATTTTTGTCCTCTCTGTGTCAGGTCGTGTTTCTGACGCATTTGTCGTTATTGGTCTAATGACTGTTTTGTAAATTCTGCCTTTCGTTTCTTTCACGATATTTTATTTATCCATATTGTATTATTACGGATGCGAAACGTGGACCATGACCAAAGCAAACGAAGAAAAGCTCAGACGCTTTGAACGAAAAATATTTGGAAAAATTTTCGGACCTCACCATGACATCACCACAAACCAGTATAAGTTCAGAACCAATATCGAATTAAAAGCACTCTACAACGACGCCGATATTGTACAAGAAATTAAATCACAGCGAGTAAGATGGGCAGACCACGTGCACAGACTGCATAACGAAAGACTTGTAAAACTGGTATGGGAGGAGATTCCCACAGGCAAAAGACCACTCGGACGTCCCAGAATGCGATGGAGAGATAACATCCAAGCAGATCTCCGGAAAATGAACATTCCATTTGACCCTAGGTTGATGGAAGACCGAACAAATTGGAAAAAAGTTGTACAGTCAGCCAAAACCCACCCAGGGTTGTAGCTCTACGTGATGATGATATTGTTTTATTCAGACAAACTGGGGATCTGTTTGCTCTATTCACTTAATCTTCCACTTATGTTTCGAGCTTTTTGTAGCTAGAAAATGTGATATCTAGATATTTAAACTACATCACTTGTTTTAATATTTGACCTTCCTGCTCCAATTTATATCTTAGTAAATTTGCTGTTATAGCCATGACTTTTGTCTTTTTTAGAGAAGTTAAACTGTTAAATTTTTTCGCGCTCTTTCAGCAAATTTTGTTTAACCGAATGATCTCATCGTGCACTCAGCAGAAACAATGTTTAGTCTTAGGCTGATAAGATTTGTTTATTTAGATTCCTCCTAACTAAATTATAATGGGAAAAAATTGAAATATTAAGTGGCGTCCTTAACAATAAGTGTTATAGTTACTTTTTATTAGCTAAGGTGACATATTTTTAAAAAATTTCGATACGATATTACTGTCGGCGTCAAAATGCAAGATTATTTTATGATTACAGGGCGGCTATTCTCAAAATCTGGACAATTATTTTTAGAGCGAAGAAGTCGTATGCTATAAAAGAATGTACAAAATATTTTATTTTTACATTGTAATTTTGACCTCTGAGCACATGTTAAATGTGTTTTTTAATGAATATTTTGATTCATGATTTTGATGTATGTTTGTGGTATTGCTGTAATGCGCATAAGTTCAGTTTTTCAAATTTTTATTACATATTTTTTTGCATCTCATAGAGTCTTTAAGTATATGCCCGAACTACTGTACTCGCTAAAACGACACTCAGGTCCTAACTGCAAGACGCAAAAGTCTCATAGGCTTAGTCTTGTACTTGCGTAAATCTTGCACGGTAAGACTTGGTCTTTTTTAAGCCCTTTTCTCTATTCGAATGGCCGAATATAGGCCTCTCCTAATCCTCACCATTCATCTATGTTATTTGTAAGATGTTTCCACATTGTCCCTGCAGTTCTTTTAATATCGCTTCATCGCATTTGAGGTCTTCCTCGTGGTCTTTTCGCTTCATATGGCCGCTAATTCCCGATTTCTTTATTCCAACGGCCATCCGTAAGACGTTCGTTATGTCCAGCGCATTTCCATTTCAGTTTAGCTGCCTGTTCGACAGCATCTTTTACTTTTGTTCTATTACGAATGTCTTCATTGGTTTTATGGTCTTTAAGTGAGATACCCAGCATCTGTCGTTCTAAAGCTTTCTGAGTTTTTTAAATCTTCTCCATGTTTATTTTAGTGAATGTCCAGGTTTGGGCTTCATATATAAGCACAGGTAGGATACAGGAATTAAACACGTTGGTTCGCAGTCTTTAAGGTATATTTTTATTTTTAAATACGTATGAGAGTCGTCCGAAAGCTGCCCATCCAATTTTTACATGTCTGCTTATTTCGGTAGTCTCATTTTCTTTGCTTATCTTGACATTTTGACCCAGATATGTATATTCATCTACGTGTTCTATTTCTGTCCCTTCGATGATTACCATAGGTTTGTCATCTTTGTTTGACATTAGCTTAGTTTTGCTGAAATTCATTTTCAGTCCTTTTTTAGTGATTCTGTGTGTAGCTCCTTTGGTCTTGGTCTTGCGAAAACGCAAGAACAAGACCAAGACTGCAAAACCAAGACCGATTTTGGGCAACACTAGTCAAATGCCTTCTTAAGTTACACGAAACATCACTTCGAAATATTTAATTAATTTTCTGAAGTTCCATAAATTTTGATTTACTTTTTGAATTTATATTACTAAAGAATTAAAAGGTTTTTTAAAAACTATTAAAAATTTACGAACCGGAATTTATATAATACATACTGGATTGGTTTACAGCCACAAAAAACAACAGTTTAGTCAACAATAATTAAGTATTTTCAAAATAATTATTGATTCAATAATTATTTATTATTAAAATAATACCTGCTTTTTAATCTCAGAGTTTTTAAAAATTTCGATATAATTTCGAAATTAGTCATTAAAGTGTCTGCTCAAAAATTGAAACAAATCGTTAAACTTAGTTTTTTGTTCTCTTTTCAAATATGCAAACATAATTTGAAAATTTCAATATGAAGGGTGTTGTTTCAAGGTCACAATTACTTTGTTAATCCTGACCTGGATTTTTTTTGTGATTAGCAAGTAGTGTTTTGGTCTCTAAATGAGATATATGTGTACTAAATATTAAAAAAATATACGGGGTGGATTTAAAATTATGTATTCAGAAAAAAAGAAGAAAATCCATAAAGTGCCCTGTAACTCGGTTATAAAAACCATTGGAGTCAATAAATATGGTCTAACCGCTTCGGTAACTATTTACCATTTACGTATTTTCATTTCCCAATAAAGCAACCTGTACAGATTGATGTTTTCGAAACTCATTTTCGAAATCATCAAATCTAGATAATATTTTTGTATAATGCTTAGCGGCATATTTGCATCGCATATTATCTGCACGGATTTTGTGATGATTATCCCTTAACTATGTGACGTAATAACGAGAAAGTGAATTTTACAAAAAAAGTTAGAACAAAAATTATTTTTGACGGTTATAGTCCTTTGGTCGCTGAATCTGTTGATTACAGAGACATTTAAAATAAATAGTAACTTGATTGTAGGTCAATGCGTGAAAGTTCTCCAAACTGCTCTTGGAAGTAGACGAAAATTCTTACAATAAAACCATTTTCTAGATATTTACAATATTTAGATAAAAAGTATTTTCTTTTTTACCAAATAAGTCCAAAAGATTTTAACCAAAAAAATAATATTTTTTGTTCAATTAATGTTACAAATTACCATTTACTGTTTTCACCTTCTCTATGTAGTCTCTCAAGATAATTTCATAAGGAATCTAAATTGTGTGTGACAACCAAAGCGTAGATTATTTTTTCAATTAGTAAGTAAAATTAGTAGTAAAGTAAAAATTCTGCACACACCGTCAGTTAAGATACCTACTCAGTCTGATTGCTCATGCTCTTTTACGAAACTGTCTTCCAAACGAGCGGGTGGACTTTTTTTAATTATATCTAGGGTAGAATTATATTTTATATGTCTATGCGGCATTTATTATTTTTGTTTATACGATTAATAATACCAATAAACAAAAGAGAAGGTCGACAAGTAAAATATCGTTTAGACTCATTGAACAAATTCCCCTTCGTTGGCTCAGTGAAGATGTTCGTTCAGTTGTAATGGAAACACAAAAAATAGTAGCAGAGTTTATTGACGAGACGTACACTATGGGTGTTGACAAGGGATTACTTTGAGTAGAGACTGTTGCAGTTGAGCGTTGAAGACTATCACGTTTGTTGAGTGAATATTGATTGAATGCTTCTCTAGGCAAGATATTTTAGTTTTATATAAGTTTTAATTGGGTCAATATATTCGCGAACATGTGTATCTAAGTTGTGTGTAAATTGTTTAACTTTCGTCAGCACTTTCGACTGATGTCCAAATTTTGTTGTTGATAATTGATCAAATCTAATGTAACCTAATTAACTACGTGTGTGTATTTAATAACAAATAAATTCATTCGGTCTACTGGGTGATAAAATTATACTGTCCAATTTCGCATATGAATTCTGAAGATTTAATATTGGACATACTGCGGAATCGGGCAATCTGGCCCAAGTGTCACAACAGTTTACACAACATAGTAAAATTCAAACATGATAAATTAAAAATAGTTTAAGAATAATCAATAATCTTCCAACCGTACCCTAGCTATCAATGTCCGACTCTATCTCTAGATTAAAATTAGGGCAATTGGATGAAAATGTGGAGAGTGGGATGTCGGCTTGGGAAGTCGACGGTACGTTGTTGTGCCGATTTTTAACTAATACAGGTACTTCCTGTTCTGCCAATAACAGGAAAATAATGCCAATTAGATTCGTGAATCGATCGCCACTGCGTATGCGTCATTTCTTGTTCCAGACTCTCCTCCTCAAGTAACACATGACGTAGCTCTCCTCCTGGTATGTCAAGGTAGGTGTTTAGAGGTGTGTTAAACCTGCGGGGTGTCCTCGCCACCAGTTGGGCCACGGGAGTGATTGGCGACTTCAGGTAACTCGTCACCGCTCTGTCCATCCCACTGCTAGTGGGGAGTAATGTAATATTTTTCGTATGGGCGATACATTTGGGTGAAAGCTTCAGGAATGTGACTCGTTCCAGTACTCTTTCGCTCCGATTTCCATCGCAAATAATGGATATGTGTATCGTGACTGGCGTGACAACTAGCCAGAGGTTGGGAGTACCCATCTTACTCCATTGAGCTGTCTGTATTGTCCTATCTACCAGTGGACATATGCTATTCTTAGATCGCTCATAAATTTCTTTAAGTATGCAATTTGGTTCGGTATCCATGTTTCTTATAGCCGTTGGTGAGCACGCTATCTGCGCCTTTGTCAACAGTAAGCACCTTTCTCTATCTTCCGCGGTCAATTCGAAGTAGTGCAGTGTGTTATAATCTACGACCAGTAGATTCCTTGGGGCGACAAATGTGCGCAACACCAACCCCTCAATGTTAAGTGGTATTTCCGTGACTTTGAGCATGCTGTACTTATTTTTCCCTGTCACTATAAAGTAGCCGATGACTATTATAAATCTGTCGTCATGACTGACTTCTGTTTCTATAATGGGTTGTCGTCGTATTTCAACCCCTTGAGGCAGTATCTGCCCTGCTTTCTCTACTAATTTGGTTATTTCACAGTATTATATCAGTGAAGTGTCCGTGGTTATAGTGAAGGTTTAATATTCCCTCGTAAAATTGAGTATATTCGTTTATGAACTCCATAACTTGTAATGCTATCGTTTGTATTCGTAACGTGCTATATTCGGTTTCTAGTCTTTGTGCTTTGTCTTCTACTTCGTTAAGTCCTGTAGATATTTCTTGTAGACCTGTGATTAGTGCTTTGTTAAACTTGTTCATTTGCTGGTTTATCCTGTTCTCTGTATGGTTGATTGATGTTATTGGTTCTAACATTATCTTCGCCTGGTGCTATGATCCCTTTATTAGCTCCTTTTGGTTATTATCTAATGCTTCAATGTTACTGTAGGCTTCGTCATTGACTCCAAATACTGAGGTTAATATTGTTCCTAATATTCCTCTTCTTTCCCTTCCGTTTATTTCTACTGTCAACCCCTCGCTTACTGACTCCGCCTTTCTTTGTCCTTCCTCTAACTTCCCTATTATATCCTTACAATTCACGATTTTTATCTCCTGAAACAGTTCTCGTAAGCCTTGCATCATATTTCCTATTAGTTGGTGCTCTATTCGAATTCTTCCTTTTTCGAGTAACACCTTTATTCGAAATGTTCCCCGGTCTAGGACGACCTCTCCAAGGTCTTCTGTGAAAAATCCTGGTACCGGATTATATATTTTATACGGTTCTGCCTTTATGGGTTTTAACATCGTTAAAAACATTATAGCTACTAGTATTTTCTTCCATCTTAGTGCTGCTGCCTTCTTCGGCTTTTCCTGTTTCTCTTCTTCCAGTCGTATTAGCTTATGTATGGGTCTTTTAGTCAGTTTCCCGTTTGCCTTTCTCACTGTTACTACTCTGGTTAATCCCTCCGCTCCAGGATGTGTTTCTGTTACCCTCGCTAATGGCCATCTGCCTGGAGGTGTATCATCTTCTTTAATTATAACTATTTCTTCTTCTTTTAAGATAGGGTGCGCCTTATGCCATCTATTTCTCTGTTGTAATTGGTGCAGGTATTCCTGTTTCCAAATTTTCCAGAAGTCTCTTTTTATTTTCTCCAATAATCTCCACCTCGTCGGCCTCTTCAAATAAGTCGTAAGCTCTTCTTCCCGATTTGGTGATATAATTTCTCTCCCTATAAGCTGAGCCCCATGAGCTGGTGTCAGGGCTATTTTCCCTTCAGGGTCTTCTGATGACCCGCATAATGGTCTCGAGTTCATACATGCTTCTATTTGTGTCAGCACCGTACTCAATTCTTCATATGTTAGAACTGTTTCCCCGATGATTCTTTTCAAGTGATATTTCATTATTCGCACTGCGCTCTCCCATAATCCTCCGAAGTGTGGTGCATATGCAGGTATGACATGCCACTTGGTACCTAGTGCCAGTAATCAATGTTATATCTTGTCATCTATTTTTGATTTTCTTTTTTCAACAAGTTTGCTGTTCCTACGAATGTGGTTCCGTTATCGCTGTATACGTTGTTGCACTGTCCTCTGCGTGCCGTAAATCTCTTGAACGCCGCGATGAATGCATCCGTAGACATATCGCTTACTACCTCAAGGTGTATTGCCTTCATTGACAGACACACAAATATTGAGATGTAGCCCTTATAGCTCCTCTGTCCTCTGCCTCTCGTGGTACTTATTTTTATTGGCCCGGCATAATCTATCCCTGTGTTAGTAAAGGGATGACTCGGGTTCACTCTGTCTTTCGGTAGATCTCCCATTAATTGTTGTGCTGCTTGGCTTATATACCTGTACTATTACACTTTCTTTTCTATTGGAATGTGCAATCTAGCGCAATATGAGTTTGACCTTGCCTGCTGTATTTATTGAGGTAGGTCGAGATGTAATCCACACTCTGTTATAATGATATATATATATATATATATATATATATATATATATATATATATATATATATATAATATATATATATATATATATATATATACAGTGCGTTAAGTTTTTGATTAGGTATTGCACACTATACGGAGCGCTAAAATCGGCAACGTTGCAAATGTTCGTTCTCCGACCCGAAAATCTACACCGACAGAAAATCATTTATGTATTTTAGTTTAGTAACTCACAACAACGTTAGGGATGTACTTCTCTGTCGTCCGATCTCATGTTTCATTACGTAAAGCCGATTTTAATAGTAGGAAATTCGATAAAAATGCACTGAACTAATCGGTGCATTGTTATCGATTTTTATTAATGTGAAAATTTTTTTGTGGTTGAATTAAAAATAAAAGCGTATTTCTTTAAAAAGATAAAATAAAAAATATACTCTTATTGAAAATTAAAATATTATTCCTAATAAAATAAAAAATAATTCTTTATGACCTACAGAAATGGTTCAAATAGTTGACCTTCTACGGCTGAACAGTGCCCCAATCTGTCATAAAAACTTCTGCAAACAGATGAAAGAGTTTCTGCTGTAACAGAATTTGAGACTTCTCTTATTCGATTTTTTAATTCATTCAAATTTTGGGCTCTAGCCACAGGATGAGCGTAGATAATGCTTTTTAAATGTCCCCAAAAAAAGAAGTCCATTGGTGTAAGATCTGGAGATCGCGCAGGCCACTTAATATCGCCTGTTTCACTGATAACTCGATTCGGGAAAGTATTGTTTAAATACTCCCTAATAATTCGAGCGTTGTGAACTGAACAGCCGTCTTGATGAAACCAAACATTCTCCAGATTTACATCAGGAAGATTGAGAATTGCGGGAAGAACAAGATTCTGTAACAAATCGAGGTATACTCTACTATTCAAGTTGCCCTCAATAAAAAATGGACCTATTATGTGGTCTCCTAAAATGCCAGTCCAGAGGACTGGCATTTTAGGAGACCACATAATAGGTCCATTTAATTAATTAACTTTTTGAGGACGTTGAGTTCGGTAAACAACACTTCTGTGCTGGTTTTCCCGTGCCCGATATCTCGTAATGGAAGGATTGTGTCTCCCTACTAACGAAACAGAAGATTCATCAGTGAATAAAATGTTTTTAATAAAATTTGGTTCACTATTAGCCTTCGTTATTAGAGTTTCACAAAACTCCATTCTTCGAAAGTAATCGTCTGGATAAAGCTGCTGCGTTTTCGAATATTTAAAATTCTTGTAACCGTGCTTTTTCCATACTTTCGTTACAGTAACATTGCTAACATCTAACTCTCTAGCAACGCTTCTACTTGAACGTGTTGAATATACCTCGATTGTTGCACAAATTTGTGTATCCCGGTATTCTCTTTCCTCAACTTTTGCTGGTAACACTTCTCGAGCGTGACATTTTCTGCAATTTTTGAGGCAATAACAACTCTCAGAGTTTTTAACAATATTATAAATTGACTGTACACAAGGAATTACAGTAATATTGCTAACATCTAACTCTCTAGCAACGCTTCTACTTGAACGTGTTGAATCTACCTCGATTGTTGCACAAATTTGTGTATCCCGGTATTCTCTTTCCTCAACTTTTTCTGGTAACACTTCTCGAGCGTGACATTTTCTGCAATTTTTGAGGCAATAACAACTCTCAAAGTTTTTAACAATATTATAAATTGACTGTACACAAGGAATTGGTCTTCCCTTAAAAAACACAGAAAATAAATCTACACACTGTTGCGCAGAATTGCTACTATAAAACCATTTTATTATTTGAGCTTGTTCCGCGGCCATATAAACAGACACGTTTACAAAAATAAATTAAAACTCTACGCTGTTATACCTTTAAACAACCACGGTATAATGACAATATGATAAATTTGCCGACGGGCGACGTGCAACGACGAGTCAACGAAGCAGATATGTAGTGCAAGTCGAAGACGCGCAGTGTTGCCATTTATAGAGTGTATACCTAATCCAAATCTTAACGCACTGTATGTTGTTATCAAAACAAATGAAATTATTTGCTAAGTAATTATTTTAATTTTTCGAAATAAAGTATTTAATTGAAATTAAAAGCAAGCTATATGTATGAACGTTTCTTTTTTCAAATTGTCCTACAAAATTACTGCTTAGTAAATTTTAACTGTGAATGACGTTTATTTTTGTTTTATCAATTCTCTGTATTATTTAAATGGTATACATTCTGAAGTACATTATTGTACGATTGATAGAGTGGAGATTGTTGTTCTAAATTGTTAAATTGTAATATTGTAAAAGTTGGAAGATTTTGTAATTATTCAAAAACTTACGGTTTTTTGTGTTCTTAGACGTTGAGGATCCCTCGCTTCTGGTGGGTTCTGCAATCGGTCCTGTCCTTTGGCTGCTTTGCGGCTCTAGTATGGCTCTCGGCTTTAGTACTGCTCTCGGCTCTAGTATGGCTCTCGGCTTTTGTACTGCTCTCGGCTCTAGAATGGCTCTCGGCTTTGGTACTGCTCTCGGCTCTAGTATGGCTCTCGGCTTTGTTCTGCTCTCGGCTCTAGTATGGCTCTCGGCTTTGGTACTGCTCTCGGCTCTAGTATGGCTCTCGGCTTTGGTACTGCTCTCGGCTCTAGTATGGCTCTCGGCTTTTGTACTGCTCTCGGCTCTAGTATGGCTCTCGGCTTTTGTACTGCTCTCGGCTCTAGTATGGATCTCGGCTCTAGTATGGCTCTCGGCTTTGGTAACTGCTCTCGTTCTCCCGGGTCTAGTGGTCTCTCTCTGCTACTGAGGGTGTTGCTGGCGTGGGCTGTATAGGCTTTCTCAAACTTCCTTGAAGTATTCTGTTTCTCGATAGGACCATGAACAAATTCCCCTTCGTTGGCTCAGTGAAGATGTTCGTTCAGTTGTAATGGAAACACAAAATAATAGTAGCAGAGTTTATTGACGAGACGTACACTATGGGTGTTGACCCGGGATTACTTTGAGTAGAGACTGTTGCAATTGAGCGTTGAAGACTATCACGTTTGTTGAGTGAATATTGATTGAATGCTTCTCTAGGCAAGAGATTTTAGTTTTATATAAGTTTTAATTGGGTCAATATATTCGCGGACCTAATGACATGTGTATCTAAGTTGTGTGTAAATTGTTTAACTTTCGTCAGCACTTTCGACTGATGTCCAAATTTTATTGTTGATAATTGACCAAATCTAATATAACCTAATTAACTACGTGTGTGTATTTAATAACAAATAAATTCATTCGGTCTACTGGGTGATAAAATTATACTGTCCAATTTCGGATATGAATTCTGAAGATTTGATATTGGACACTCATAAAAAGGCATTTTTCCTACATTAATGCCACCCACAACTAGAACAAAGCACAAAAGCAAGATACTTTTAACGCAACTTTTAAGATATTACATATACTTGTTCTTTTTGTAGATGTATAGTCTATCCCGAAAACCAAATAAGAACAGAAAGTCAGTACTCGTGCAAATAGTATTAAGTATACTGATCTTTGTTCTGCACCATGCTTTAGAATTGACAATATAAAGAACTGATTTTGCAAATTTAGGTTTAGGTATAAATATTAGATTTAATTTTGGGTATCTACTGCTTGTGGCAAAAATATACGCATATATTCACCATCCTATTTATTATTTTCAATGTTTATATCGGATATATACACGCTGAGACAGAAGTTGGTGCTCTTGACGTATATATCCGCCAGTCTAGAATTATTTAGCCATCTACAATCGCATTTATAGTTTTGCTCCTGGCCACTTAAGAGGTTAGTTAAATGAAAGTACTGTAAATTTACTATCCTTTTAAATTTTGTACTGCATGCAAAATCACTCTTAATGTTCAGTTTGACGTACTGTAAAAATTCTACATCCCTACTTCCTTATTAAAACCTAGAACGACTTTGGGAATCCTACACTCGGGACGATCGCTCTAAACTGCTAGATTTCATCTACTATAATTCGAGCATCGAATTTGTGCAATCTCTATGTTAGATTTCGTTATTATGAACAATGATCTTATCATCATTACTAATAGATATGAAACTAAAATACTTTTGCATACTTTTCAACTAAACTGTTGTTGATATGAAGATTAATAAATTCATTAGAAAGAAAGTTAGTTAGTTATAATATAATATTGTTTTTATTTGTTGTATAGAGCTCTGGGAATACCAGTTATTGACTACTCATACGACGATTGTATAATGATGACAAAAGCAAAACAGATGCATCTGCCGTACGCTCCATCTCTAGTAGAAGTTAATAAACTTCGATATAGACTTGGGTAAGTAAAAATTTATTGTTTTTTTATAGTAACATTGTTTTGTGTACCTATATTTTAGAATAGAATGACAAATATTTTAATCCCTGCAATACAATCTTCTTCAGGGTAACTATTTCTTCTTCTTCTTTTTACTCTTTATAAGAAATTCTGCTTGTTCATTGTTGGATTATTACCTCTATGAAAGGTTGTCACTCCATCTTTTGCGCGGTCTTCTGATATTTCTTCTGCCGATTGGTTACTTATCTCTTGCTATTTGGACGACACGGGTCTCCTCCATTCTGTTTATGTGGTTATTCCAATTTTTTTTCTATTTTGTGTCCATTCATTTATACATTGTTCGTTACATTTTCTTGTGTTGTGGCTGTGTCAGATCTTGGTTTTGAGGCATATGTCATTATTGGTCTTATACTATCTTTATAAATTCTTTACTTCATCTTAGTTTTAATGTGTCTGTTTGGCCTATTTGCTTTTTGTACTTGATCTTTCACTTCTTTCTTCATGTCTTCATATCTAGACAGCGTAATTCACAGGTATTTTATTTCCATTACTTGTTCGATACTAATGCCATCAATTTCTTTTTCACATGTGGTTGGTTCTTTGCTGATTACTATTGTGTTAGTTTTCTGAGATGAGATTGTCATATTAAATTCTTTTGCTCTTATCTTAAATCTGTGGACCTTCATCTTGGGCTATCAATATTTAGTCGTCTCTGTAACAGAGTATTTTTATTTCTTTGTTTCACATTCTTTATCCTCTTCCTTTGTTAACGCTTTTGATGATTTCAATAATGATCAAATTACAGAGCATGGGGCTCACTGAATCCCCTTGTCTTATTCCGTTGTCTATTTCTAGAGGTTCTGTAAGTTGTCCATTTATTCTGACTTGCATTTTGTTGTTTTGGTAAATGTTTTCGATAGATTTTATAATTTTTATGAGAACTTCTCTATTATACAGAAGATTGATTACATTTTTGAGTCTTACTCTGTCAAACGTTTTCTTTAGCTCAATCAGACACAGAAATGCTGGTCTATTATGCTGATTTCTCAGCAATTTGCTTCATAACGAATATTGCATCTGTACGATTTCTGGAGGTTTTGTTATCTCCTTTTTTGAATAGTAGAATTAGTTTACCCTTTCTCCATTCTTCCGGTATTGCATTGTTTTATAATTTTATTAATTAATGTTGTTAATTATCGTTCTGTCGTTACTGCTCCACAATATGTCAGTAATTGGTTTGGTATCCTGTCTTTACCTGCTGCTTTTTTGTTCTTCAGGTTTTAGGGTATTTTCCGAACTTAATGTACCGGGTGGTCCAATAAGCCGATCTCTCGGCTATATATCAGAAACTGTTCATGTTATAACATTAGGAGAAAAAATTCCTTAGTAAAAGTGACCAAGAGAAATCGCTGGAAATAACTTTCAAGATTCTGGATTAACTGCTAGGGGGCGTAACCTGCGAAGAAAAATTTGAAAACCAGTTTTTTGGGAAATATGTCCAATTATACCAAGTGTTAAATAAGTAAACTAGAAACAGGCATAAATTCTGCACAAAGTTGTTCAAAGACTTTTTTTATTTTTTCAAATAAAGGGTGGGGGAGAGTGGGAAAGTATTTGTGGATAAATACCTATAACTTTGGTATGGATCAACCGATTTTAACAAAATTAGTGTCATTAGAAAAAGTATGGATGAATTAATTTACATCTACTATAAAATAATTGCATTTAGTTTTAATTGTCGTAGGTAGAGGGTACTTTCGAATAAAAAAAAATAAAAATTGTTTTTCTTCAAAATTTTTAATGGAAACACCTATTTATTGTAAATTACAATGAAACTGGATTAAATTCGTAACAAAATGGCGCAAACCGCATGTTAATAGCTTTTATCGAACTCGAGATATGAATAAAAACGCATAAACACAAGTAGGTATAGTATTGACACACCCTGTATTATAAATTAAATTAAAAAATAAGTCAGTAGATACTTTCAAAATTTTTTATAGCAGAACACTCTTAATTTTGATACCTATTTTGACCATTGTTATTTCATATGATTAAAAATTGTTTTTTCCAAACTAAGTAGGCTACGACAATGAACTTGACAGGGAGTTCATATTGTTTATTTATCGACAGAAGTCAAAATATTGTTAAGAAGTGTTATATGTATTATAATTCGAATTGTCGAAGATATCCTGGCAGGAGACATTGTGGCAAAGAAGTAGATATTTCGGACTACTTATATGTGGATTCTGTTCAATTAAAGCAAGAACATTGATTGAATTATCTTTGGTCATAACTCTACTACGTCGTTTAAAAGAAGGACGAGAAAAACTACCAGTCTCTCTTATTCTTTTTGCCCTTCTTTCAAATACTTCTTTGCCATAATGTCTCCTGTCCGGATATCTTACAAAATATATACGTGAGGCAATAGCGGCATTTTGGTGACATTCGAAAGAAACTCCAATCATATCATACAATTTGATATTAATTACTAATATTACCAATATTAATATCTATTAAAAAAAGTGCAATCTTTAATTCAAATTATAATATAGCACTTCTTAACAATGTTTTGACTGCTGTCAATAAATAAACAGTATGAACTCCCCGTCAAATTCATTGTCGTAGCCTACTTAGTTTTGAAAAAACTATTTTTTACAAAATAATTATCAACATTAAGATTTTTCTGCTATAAAAAAAATTGAAAATACCTACTGACTTTTTTTTAATGTAATTTACAATACAGGGTGTGTCAATACTATACTTACTTATGTTTATGAGTTTTTATTCATATCTCGAGTTCAACAAAAGCTATTAACCTGCGGTTTGCTCCATTTTGTTACGAATTTAATCCAGTTCCATTATAATTTACAATAAATAGGTGTTTCCATTAAAAAGTTTGAAGAAAAACAAATATTAATTTTTTTTATTTGAAAGTCCCCTCTACCTACAACTATTAAAACTAAATGCAAGTATTTTATAGTGGATGTGAATTAATTTATCCACACTCTTTCTTATGACACTAATTTCATTAAAATCGGTTGATCCAAACCAAAGTTATAGGTATTTATCCACAACTACTTTCCCACTCTCCCCCACCCTTTATTTGAAAAAATAAAAAAAAAAGTACTTGAACAACTTTGTGCAGAATTTATGCCTGTTTCTAGTTTACTTATTTAACACTTGGTATAATTGGACATATTTCCCAAAAAACTGGATTTCAAATTTTTCTTCGCAGGTTACGCCCCCTAGCGGTTAATCCAGAATCTTGAAAGTTATTTCCAGCGATTTCTGTTGGCCACTTTCACTAAAAAATTTTTTCTCCTAAAGTTATAACATGAACAATTTCTGATATATAGCCGAGAGATCGGCTTATTGGACCACCCCATGTATATTAAGTTCTTTCTTTGTGCTAATTTCTCTTGTTTTCGGTTCTAGCGTCGTTTGTTCTTTCTTTGCATAGAGATTTTTAGGTAGTCAATCCACGTATCCTTTTCTATGTGTTTTGATTCTATTAGTTCCTTTACCTCCGTCCTTTGTCCACTTATAAGGCGCAATTTTTCTTTTGCAGACCGTAAGTATCATATTCCATTTCTTTCAAAAAACGTTCCCAGTGATCATTTTTTATTTTTCTTACAAGTGCATGTATTTAGTTTCTAATTGTCGTATTTAGTTTCTAATTGTCTTGTAATTATGGTATGTGTTTTGGTTGACATGTATTTTAGGTAAGCTTTTTCTTTTCTTTACATTTTTCCTTCACTTCTGTGCAAAACTATGGAGTTCTTCGCCTTGGGAACGATCTATTTTTATTTATATTTCTTTTACCAAGAACTTACTTGGCTGAGGCTAAGATATTAGATTTAGTTTTTCCCAGCTTTCTTTGATTCCATCACCTTCTGCGATATATTTGTTTCTGCTTTTTTCGGTTATTCTTTTTTGGAATAGGTATCTTGTGGGGTCATCCTGTAAGCTTTCGACTTTTATCTTTGTGGTGTTATCTGTGTTTTGTTATCACATATATGTGTTTTTATTTGGATTTTGCACAATACCAATTTATGATCGCTTTCTGTTTCTGCTGATGTTAGTGCTCTTACATCCAAGATTTACACTTACATCCTTACATCCAAAAGTGTGTTTATTATTATATCGCTGTTTTATTCCTGAAACTATATCATTTCCAACACGGGCGTTCAAATCACCCATAATGATTATATATTCATCATTTGCGGTCTCGTTTATTACAGTCTGAAGGTTATTTCTGTTGTTCTCTGGTGCATAGATTGTTATCACATTCAAAGGTTTGACATCCAGTTCAACTTTTACACTTAATATTATTTCAGATCAGTAGGTTGCTAACCTGGCTGTATACTGGTAAATATTTGTGGTAATTTTTTTTTTAATTAGTAATATTAAGATTATCCTCTTTAATTTATTTTAGATATCAGTTTATATAATCTCAAAATCCATGAGTTCCATTCTTTTTTGAGTCTTCCATTTCTTCCTGGTATTGCTGCTGTTGTTTTGTTTGTTTTATTTTGTATTATTTCTATTGATGTTTTTACCGGTTTCCGGAAACCTCCGACTGTTTTCATGGAACGAGTGCTCCTTTTATTCTTTTTCTTGAGAATACCATTAGGGGTATTGTCTATCTCTATTCAGATCTCTCTTTCTTTAAGTTGATATAGATTAGGTTTATACTATGGATATTATTGATTTTCTTCATTTTATCGATATTATGATTAGTTAACTGGATTGTGATTAGATCTAATATCAGGTCTGAGCAACTCCTTCACAATACGTGTACCATTACTATAACAGGTATCTATTTGGTTTCTTATTAAGTTATTCTCGTTATCACCGGGTAGGTACTTTTGACACGTATAGTTCTGTCCGATACTTGAAGCCACGTAATTGCGATTAAAAGACTTTCTTTAAATCACCGATAATAGTATTAACTTAATTTGTCTTTGTTAGCTGCATTGCTTGTTTGATTTCTCCATAAAATTGCTTTAGTGCACTTTTAGCTTTTTCTCACTCTTCACTTGATAGACACTCTGTCTGATAATGGTGCAAAATTCTTTACCGATTATCGAATCGACTGTAACGCCGTTATGGTGATGGAGGGTTATCGTTGTTAGCACAATTGTATACCTTTTGATGTTTGTTTGTCCCTAAACAGGCCATCTCATTCATTAACTCTCAGAATATTTTGAATCTCACTTTTTTCATTTTTGCCGAAAGTTTATGTAGTGACCATGCCACGAAAAGTAATTCAGTGTTCCAGGTTCCCATTTTCATCTTTGGGTTTCGTTGGTTTGTTAGTTTTTTTTTTCAACCCTGCATCACTCGCGCTATGAGTATTTCTCTCACACCTACCAGTAAAATGCAAATTTTATTAACGGTAAATCACGCATACTGCTACCCCCACTTCTAGCTGAGTTTCTAAGGGTCTTCGTTGTTACGCTTGAGCGCATGCAATATTTAGTGCATGTTGGTAATAGATATCGGGCACTTGTCGATCGTGTGCAGATCTCTGTGAGAATTTCTCTCATCGCGCAAGTTCTAACGTAGTATATTTTCTTAAGGTTGAATAAAGTTTTGGTAAGTAAATTTAAGATTTTTTTATACATAACTACTTTATTTGCTTTTTAAATAAGGTCAAGGTGTTCTATTATTGTGGTATTGTTATTTTAGATAGTAAACAATGAGTAGAGGACTGACGCTTGCAGAATTAGGGCGAATTCGATATGAAGAGGCACAAAGAGAAGGTATGTCAGCTAACATACCATGGAGTGGGCAAGAGGAATGTCAAAATCAAGAAATTATGGAAGATGGCGGACGAGTGGATGTTGAAAGTGACGCTTCCAGTGAACATAGTATGCATAATACCGATTCCGAACAATCTGATGTAGAAGTTGAAAATTTTGTTTATGAAGTTGACGATAATCCCGCATATACATCAAAACATCATTTCACTGGTAAAGACAAAAAAACTCACTGGATGGCTTATCCTCCACGACCTAACGTAAGAGTGCCTACAAAAAATATTGTTAGTCATCTTCCCGGAGTAAAAAATATTGCAAAAGATGCAAATACTGTCGAAGCATGCTGGGAATTATATATTACAAAAGAAATGGTTGAAGAAATCGTACAATGCACAAATATCTATCTAGCAAAAATACGAGGTAACTATACGAGAGAAAGAGATTGCCGTGACACAGACGCTACAGAAATATATGCTTTTATCGGCCTCCTATACATGGCTGGGGTACGAAAGGCTCAATATCTAAATACTAAAGAACTTTGGGCTGATTCAATATTTGCTCCTGCTTGCTTTAGACTAACGATGTCACGAGAACGATTTCATATTTTAGGAAGAGCACTAAGATTTGACAATATCAATGACCGAAACGAAAGAAAAAAATACGATAATTTGGCTCCCATTCGAAACATATTTGAACAGTTTGTGTCCAAGTGTCAAGAAAACTACCAAGTTGGAGAGTATTGTACAGTGGATGAAATGTTGGAAAGCTTTAGAGGGCGATGTAAATTTCGGCAATATATAGCCAACAAGCCGGCCAAATACGGCATTAAAATATATGCCTTAGTTGACTCAAGGATGTTTTATACCTGCAATATGGAGATATATGCAGGAAAACAGCCAGTTGGCCCTTTTTATCTAGACAACTCTGCATCTGCTGTTGTTATGCGTATAGCAAATCCCATATTAAACACAGGTAGAAATATAACTATGGACAATTATTTCACGTCAGTGCCGTTAGCCAAACAATTACTTGATAGGAAAACTACACTTGTTGGTACCCTAAGGAAAAACAAGAGGGAAATTCCGCCAATATTTATAAATGTGAAAAGACCTGTACCTAGTAGCATGTTTGGTTTCCGAAAGAATACTGTATTATTATCGTATAAACCCAAACCTCAGAAAAACGTATTGATGTTATCTACATTTCATTCTGGGGACTACATCGATCCTGAATCTGGCGAACTGGAAAAACCTGAGATCATTACATTTTATAACCTAACAAAAGGAGGTGTCGATGTGGTTGATGAATTAAAATCAACTTATTCTGTTTCCAGATATTGTTGCCGATGGCCACTTAGAATTTTTTTTACAATTTTGGACGTTGCTGCTATTAATTCCAATATTGTATATAAAAGTAATACCGAAGTTATTGAAGAACGTAGAATTTATCTCAATCATCTGGCCGAAGCTTTGATTAAACCTCTGTTGATTCGTCGTTCATCGATCAGGTCTTTGCCAATTAATATTCGAAGCATGCTAAGGGAATATTTAAATATGCCTCAGATTGAACAGAACAGAGAATCTGTTCCAGATTTCTGTGGATTTTGTCCAAGAAGAAAGAACAGGAAGTCAAAAAAACGATGTGTTAGCTGCAATGTTGCCATTTGCACGGAGCATACCACCTTCACATGTCCAACGTGTTCTGGCGTAAACGATAATAGTGGTACTTCAGATGATTAAATTTTTGATTAATATTATGTTTATTTTATCTGATTTAAGGATAACATTAATTTAAAGATAGATGTAAAATAAAATATACAGGGTATTTTTTTTTAGTTCTTAGCATTGTATAAGTTTTCTTTTTAGTATTTTTAATGTACTTATAACTCTATTTTTGGCATTTATTTTAAATAAACCCTTTTATTATTACCAATAGTTTTGTTTCATTTGCATAAAAAAAAATAAAAACAGTTACACCGAACAAAATCTTGAAGGGTTCGTCGTGTGAGAGAAATTCTCACGCGCGAGTTCTCGCGTAATTTTTTAAGGCGCGAGTGATGCAGGGTTAATATTTTTTCATCAATATTATTAGTATCGGTACTATTAAAAATTATTAAAAGACTTATAAAATGCCGACTTATGTCCTTTCTCGTTAAGAACATTTTATCACAAAATCATATCAGCTTTTTATCTAATAAATAAACTAGTGATGCTGTTTTCTGTGATACATGAGGTTTATCAAGCACTAAAAAATAGCCTTTACACTGTTAGTGTTTCTTGTGACTATGCCAAAACTTTTGATAGTCTTAGTATCATTTAAAAAAAATAAGTTTGTACGCCATTCCAGGTATTTCTTTGAATTGGTTTCAATATTATTTGTTAAATAGGAAACAACTGGTTAGAGCAAATGATACACACTTTAGTCACAAAAGCACTGTATGTGGAGTACCACAAGGTCCAGTATTGAGTCCTCTACTTTTCCTTTTCTGTATAAATGACATCACTAATTTAAAAACCAATGGAAACAATTTTTTGTTGCTGATGCTACCAGTATCATCTGGAGCAACTCTAATATTCCAACTCCTTATGAAACTATACTATCTGATCTGCTTACTATAAAATCCTGGCCCGACTCTAATTTACTCTCTTTTAACGTGGATAAGACAGTATCATTATCCAGTAAAGGAGCTCTTGAACTCTTGCTTGATAAGAACAGCCAGATCAGTATCATTGATGTTGTAAAATGTCTTGCTATTTTTATAGACAGCAACGTTAAATGGTCCCTTCATATTGATTTTTTAAGTAAGAAACTAACCTCAGCCTGCTATGCAATAAGATCTGTTTCGAAGGAAATCAATTTAGCATCTTCCAAAATAACATATTCTTTTTTGTTTGAGTCTCATCTTCGATATGGTCTTGCTTTTTGGGTTTCTACCACAGCTGCTCAATTTGATCTTATTTTTAAACTACAAAAAAAGCAATACGGTATCTGTTTGGCCTCAGAAACACAACATATCGCAGAAGCTACTTCAAGAATGAGATTTTAACGCTTCCCTCTTTATATTTATATTCTAGAAACTGTTTGCTTAATTAATAAAGATCTAAAGGTTTTTCCAGCAAGATCTAATCATGACTACTCCACCAGAAATTCAACCTTTGATGTTTATTTATAGATCTCGTCCACTGAGTTAGTAAAGTCTTCTGTATGATAAACTGTAAAGTCCATAAAATTGTACAATTTTCAGTGAAAATAAAGCATATTTCTAATTCTTACCCTTCACCATTAAATGTCTACCAAAGACTAGATGCTTTTGATTTTATATAGCTGGCCATAACGAACTATATTAGGAAATGTAATAAGATATTCTCCTTGCCTCTCTAGTTGCTGTGTAATTGTCAATTACTATAATTACGACACATCTTATCTAATTACCAATTGACGCTAATTCACTAAAGTCTTTGTCTAAGATTAGTTCTGGTTTTGGTCTGGTTTTAATTTTTTTTACTTTCTTTTAAACACGCACAATGTTTTTCTTCAATGATACAAGGAATATCATTGCGTCATTTGTTAGAATATTGTTTATATCACATTCAGATGATGTTTACTCTAAGTCACTATCTTGAAAGAGCTTTGTATTACCCGAAATTTTTTATAAATTATCAAATACATACTGAAGCTCTGTTGGCAGGCAATTTTTTTTCTGCAACAAAGTACACAGTATGATTCGAGAGGGATAATTACGTCGCATCTTAGAATTCTAATGTGATATATGTGTCCTAAAGTTTGAATTCCATAAATAATAATAAATGGCAAATTATTTATCACGCAAAAGGTACTAAAGTAGTTTATTGACATACCTGTCCACAATACTTCTCAAATTATCCGAAGAAAAAAAAACAACGTATACACCTAACTTTGGCTATGTACGCACCTAGTTAGTCTCAATTCTGATAAACACCTAAGTATATAATATATACAGATAGCAGTGGGTTGTAGGGTTCGAGAGGGATAGGTTTGCAGGTAATTTGAAAGATCGACTTTCCTATAAGAATTTTTCAAATTTTCGATGGAATATAAATATATATATATATATATATATATATATATATATATATATATATATATATATATATATTACCAGTAGACGCAATAGGGTTAAATTAGTTTATGGATCCATCAGAAAATGTGAGGGTTTATTGAGGTTGATTCAGAGCAATAGTCACGGGAAGATCAGATCACAGTCAAATCACCGTCAAGCCAAGGGACAACCCCAGACATAGTCTGGGCAGATCACCATCGCTCTACTTTAGCATATTATGCTAAATACAGTGCTCAATATAATGAAACTGGAAGCAAATTAGAAAATATTTTCATTTCTCTGCGATGACCAAGGAACCCCTTATTAAGTGTTTAACAATAATTATTGTCTTATAAAAAACTAAACTGGTCCAGTCAAAATCAAGTCACAGTTTTGTTCGCTGGCTGAGCGACTACCGTAAGTGTGACGGTACCTCATTGGAGAAGAACAGAAGCAATCTTGACTGTACTGTCTCTGACTGTGACGTGACTGTTGGTCTGAATCATTCTTTAAGCTTTACAGGGCACGTCTTTTGCCGAAATAACAAAGTTATAGGTTAGTTTTGACGAGACTTATAAACAATTAACGATTTTGCCCTATTTTATTGTTTTCGGAGCAACAAATTAATTTTACAACCTTAATACACCATTTTGTTTTAAAAAATGAAATTTTACTGTATTTTTCCTTACCTGTATAAAAAGGTATAGGTTTTCTGGTTACATGTACCTACGTATTAAATAAAAACTTATCAAATAATTGGACAATAACAACGCCTAACGATAATATAAGTAATAATGATCACCACCAACATCCGAAAGAAGACGCTATCTTATGAAGAGGAAACTTTTATTGCAATACATAAATTGTTTTTAGTTTCAATAACATAGTTAGTAGTTTCATAACACATTTTTAGTTTCAATACCTCAGATTAGAGTGTTTATGATACCAGATTTTATTACAAGAAGTGTTGTTGTTTTAGATTGGAAGACACCAAAAATGAAGAGAATCTAATTAACTCCAATTCGATATGTAAAGACTGTAGTAAAATTAATTACGCTGACTTTGTGAAGTTACTAAACATTCCATCAAACTCTCCAGCTGCTCAGCAACTATTCAGAATATATGATAAGGTAAGTAATTTATAGTTATCCTAGTATGTAGCTTATAAAGAATTACGTGTCATAGATAGAGACAATTATATATCATATCATAAGATACATCGATTGAAAAAAATAAACGATGAAAATCGTTTATCTATTCAGCGGTTCTTTGTTTTGGTGGCAGTTGCTCCTGCCTTCCAAAGCAATTGTTCCCTTGGAACTAGAGCGGCTACAACACATAAGTAGATATTTTTACGATTTTCCTTTAAGTTCCTTACGGTAAGATCAAGATATTGAAATCCCTCATCTCTTGATTTTGGGAGTTGCCACTTTTTCTTTGTGCGTGCATTTTTTTTTTCGGATAGCCCCATAGATCTACACATTCTTGCTCTTCAACAAAACTGTGACCTTCAGTTTCAAAGGAGGATGATACTTCCTTTACGAGTTTTATTTTATGTCTTATATAGCGCATTGTATTCGCAAGCGTCACCAAATCCTAAAAGTGTATGGTTTTAAACCTTGGGTCAAACATTGTTGCTGGTGCTGGAATCATGAAATGTTCAATGGACCAAAAATGTTCTTTAATTCCTTTTTTATTTGGACTTTTAACTTTTTTGCAGTGTAACAACACTGACAGTGTAAGTTCACACTGTAAATGTTGACCTCCTTGAGTCTGCTGGAATAAACAAGCTGTTATTAGAATGGATGTGCTTATGGTCACACAGCTAGATCCGCTAGACTGTTTCGTTACTTCTACGAGTGGATATGAAACTTTTTTTATGTCTTTTAACTTTTCAAGTATTCAAGTATTTTTACCTCGGATACATTTAATCTGATTAAAATCTTTTGCTTTCTTTGCTCT